>VZTY01001100.1:0-114617 GCA_013400935.1 Turnix velox | reverse complement strand
AAAAAAAAAAAAAAGAGGAGTGATATGTAGACATAAAAATATGCATGTGATTTGGGAATTCTGTATCCTGGAGCACTTGTGTGTCCTGTTGATTTTAAACTGGAGTTTTATGTGTATTTAGAATTTGGGGGATCATTTACAAGTTTTTTGACTGAAGAACATCCTACTTGGCTTTGGGAAATGAAAGATCCTGAGAATAGATTTAGTGTAATAAAAACGACAAGGTGGATGTGAAAGTGTGTGGTTCATAAGTGATTATTAACAATCAGAAAGTAAAAGTTTATTTTTAACTTACAGAAGATAAAAAGATAATTTAAATAAAATAACCCAGATTCACTGTGTGTGTTTATTGCTCTGGGAGTTCAATATTGTAATTCCTTTGCAAAGAGAACAGGTTGTGGCAATTGCTCTTTTCATCTGAATGCATGTCAAGAAAAGTAGTGTGATGTGGAAATTGGTTTCATAGTGGTGCTACGTAGTCTAGAGTTTTTTTAAACTTGATATATTTTTCAAAAGTTCTAGGGCTTTTAAACACTTACTTTTAAGCCTCCTTTGCATTAGCAACAAGTAAAAATTTCAAGAATATAGCATGGTGCGGTATCCAGACCTTGGTTGCACAGGCTTAGATAGCCTTTCAGATGTCAGAATAGAAATGAGGAACACACAGGAAACTCCACTACCTCTCTGGGCAATCCGTGAGTGCCTCACCACTCTTATGCTGAAGAACTCTTTCCTAATGGCTAATTTAACCCTGCCCTGCTCTGGTTTCAAACCATTGCTCCTTGTCCTGGCCCTTGTTCCATGACCTGGCAAATAGTCCTTCCCAGCTTTCCTGTGCACCCACTTCAGATATTGGTAGGCTACTGTGAGGTCTCCCGAGAACTTTCTCCAGACTGGCCAGCCCTAGCTCTCTCAGCCTGCCATAGGAGAGATCCTTCAGCCCCCGATCATCCCTGTGACACTTCATACAATAAAATTGTGAAGAGGCAGTAAAATATTTTTGGGTTTTGATGATACACTACAAATACTAGCTTATTTTGAAAATGACAGCTGCTTGAATTATAATTGATGTCAATCTTCATATAAAAATAGGGTCTGCGTGAGATTGAGCATATTTGTTGTCTTGTAGTAGTCCTGTCTACTTTTGTGACATTAATAACAATGCAATTTTAAATTTTGTTTCTTTTGCCCTCTCGAAGCTTAACCTTGGAGGTGATATTGTGAAAGTTGTAATCGATTGGAGCAAGCTTCAAAGCACATCAGCACTTCAGCCAACGTTGCTCTATAGTGCACTTCAGCAACATATTTTATGTTTGCAGGTAAATACATCATTGGGCACATTTGACTTAGCAAAAATGGTAACAACAAATCTGTAAAATTTCAGTTGTTTTGAGTTTATATGACAGAAAATGCATGCAAAATTATTATATGCTTGGGATTCCGCTGTGCTTCATAGGTACTTGCACTCATGGATTTTTCAGATTAGTGGTGGGAATAGCCATTGTAGGTGAGTGGGCTGAATAAATGCAGCCTCATTGATTTCTAGACTTGCATTGTAAGTGTGATACATTTCCATCTATGGTGAGTTATAATTAAGCAATAAGACACGGCAGGTGTGTGTCATGCTATGATAATGATTCCATGCGTTGGGTGAGTTTTGAGGCTCATGGAGTGCTTTCAGTGGTTCAAGAAGTGGCATTATCCCAGCATGACACATCCTGGAGTGTCTTACTGCAATTAAATATATTTTCAGCGTAGGTTTGGTTGGGTTTTTTTGTTTTTTTTTAAGAGTAATTTCTTTGACATTAATGTCTCATCGTGCCAAATAGCCAGTCACCATCACTGTCATTTCTTTTTAACTATTTGAAACTTTCCAACCCTGCCAAAAGTACATGTAATTTAGTTGCATGTCAGGGAGTGTGAGGAGTTTTTGCAGTTGGTTTTGACCTTGATAGTTCATCTGTAAAAGGTGGGGATTTGATTATTAGTGTTTTTGCTTCAGCTAGTCTGTGAGCTATTTCAGATATATAGTACCAAGAAGGTGAAAAAGGAAGTTGCTGTACTTGCTTGTCTAAAGGTATGCTTATCTCTGCATTTTACAGACATCCACCAAATCTTTGGTGTGATACACTAAAATTAAAAATCCGCAAGATAAAAGCAAGTAGAAATTACATCAAACTTTAAGAACACTTCATGTAGGGGTTTGATTCCATTTCATTTCAGGAAATGTGACTGGTAAAAATCATGGTGTCTTAAAAAAATTTACAAAGGGAAAATAAGCAGCAAAATTCATACTAGATGGAACTAGTAAAAATTCAAAAAGAAAATGTGTCATGTATATCTACTGAGGTTTTATTACTACATCTTGTACAAGAGTTATTTTAGCAGAATAATAAATGTTTATTTTTGCTGCTACAAATATCAATGCATTCTCTCATTTAATTCCATGACCGAAGTAGATAATCAACCATGTCAAGAGATAATGTTAAGGATAATGCCTATATATTTCATGTCTGTGTTCTCTCATTCACTTGGACAACTGCAGTTTCAAGTGGAGAATGTAGTGCTGTGGTGATAGAGGCTTTACAGTGTGAAAGCACTGGCTTTCATGTTAAGGAGGAAAAATACTAAGCCTTACTGTTCTGAGTAGGCATTTGAATGACATGTTAATTAAGTGGCATTGGTGCCACTTTTTCTCCCTTTTTATTTTTTTTTTTCATTTTATTACAGTGTTCCATCAGAGGGAGATATTGTAATGCTTAAAATTATTTCAGTTGGTCTGTTCTAGAAATTGTAATAGCAGTTGGCCTTTTGCTTTTGGGATATTTTGGCTTTTTTTGTTTTAACCCTATACTGTTTTCTTTGTTCAGCCTCTTTTAGAAAAACTCCAGTCATTTATTAAAGAGGAAAATCAAGGCCATGTTGAACCTACAGGTAAAACAGAAGGCCAGGCTTGTGAAACAGGTTCAGATGTTTATGACAGTAACTGTCAGATTGAAGAAAAGTATGCAAGTTATGACATGGGAGATCTGAAAGATTCTCATCTTCATTTTGATCCAGAGGTGGTCCAAATAAAAGCTGGAAAGGCAGAAGTAAGTGATATACCTCAATGTTTTGGGTTTTTTTAAAGAATGAAAAAGACCTTTGTACATTTAAAATTTAAAGAATTAAAGAGATATATGCCATCATGTTTATTACCTGCAGATTGACAGGCGGATATCAGCCTTCATCGAGAGGAAACAAGCTGAGATCAATGAAAATAATGTCAGGGAATTTTGCAATGTTATTGATTGTAATCAAGGTAACTGGCTAGCCAAACTTTAATCTTCATAGCAATTTAAGTTCTTGTTTTTTTCCTGGATTGTGTTTTGTTGGTTTTTTTTTTTTTTTGTCCCTAAAAGTACTACCCGGTATTTAAAAGAGCTTTACTTTAAGAGTGACTATTTTAAAGCTGAGAAATTGCATGTGAGATAGATGAAAAAGAAAGTATTCACTGTATGACAGTTTGTTTAATGGCATCTCATGTAGGAAGATTATAGATTGCGCTGGGTTCATTTTAAGAGCTGCTATCTTAGATCAGGTGATTTTGTAGCTATTGTTCCCAGTCTTTTAATTAGATGTTCCTTCCAAAGTCCATCAAACTGCAATTCAGAGATGCCTCATGCATTGCATATTTGAATTGAAATTAATTTAATGCTGGCTAATTTACAAAGAAGTATTTTTTGCAATCTATTTGATTTACTAACTACTTAGAAGAACTTTCTCCTTTCTACGTTATTCACAGTATTGGTGGTTTTTAATGAACCAACTGGCACAAAATAACAATCTTAAATCTATCTGTTAGGTTGGTTCCCATTAGTGTGATCAGTAGCCAAATGCATCTTAAAAGTGAAGACACTTTTGTACACAGAAGTAGCATGGAGACATTTTCTAAGCTTCTATGAACCCAGATGTGCATTGTCTGTGATACACTTATGCTTTTAGAGGTCAGTGCTGATTCTTCCCGAAGCGTTGTTGGAAGAGAGTTTAACTCCTCAAATATTAGTTGTAATGAAAATGAAGCCTGAGTATGCTAGATAGTAAAAATACTGATTCCTAAAATTGTTAATTACATACAGAAGAAATGATAAGAGCTTCCTTTTGTATGTTCAGGTATAACAAAATAGGTGTGAGGTTTTGGTGTACTTGAACAGAAATTAACATATAAGAATGAAATAATAAGATGCTCTGTACTGGGGTTTTTATGGTTAAAGAAGTGAGGCATTAGAATAAATGCAGAAAGGTGAGCAAAGACAGAGTTAACAGAAGTAACTGCAGGGAAAATACTTCTATACAGTAAGAAAGACATAAGTTACAAAGAAATATATTGCAAAGTAACAAGTAAAATTAAAATTTGAATAAATTTGGTTCTGATCCAATACATGTGTGTACATTTTTCTAAGTAAGTTATCAGTTAAAACCAGTAGGTCCATGCAAATGTGTGAAATTATTAATGGGTTAGTGTTTATAGAATGAATGAACTATTTCTACTAGAATGAATGAATTTCTACTAGAATGAATGAACTATTTCTACTTTATTGTATGCAAAATTTTAATTAAATTTGTTACCAGCCTCAAAGCTGATGATGGTTAGAATATTTTAAAATACAAATGCCTAATCAGGACCTCACTTTTTATATTATTATTAATTTAGAAAATAGCTGTGCCAGAACAGATGCAATTTTCACACCCTATCCTGGATTTAAAAGCCATATAAAAGGTAAGCAACTATCTTAATAGACATTTATTACAAGTTTCCAATGCCATAACTGCTTTGTTAAGGTGATTGTTGTGCACTAAACATGTTTGTCTGAAAAGAAGAATGCAAAAGATAAAGCAGGGCAGAGAAGCTGAACACTTCTTAGCTTTTCTTCCAGGGTAAAACCAACAGTCTGCTTATAAAAACTGAGATTAAATAAAGTTATCTTCTATTTTTGTATTAGTTGCTGTGAGTATATGGAATTAGAAAATAGTTTTGGTTCACAGTGTACGTTCTGAGATTGGGGTTTATAGGAGACGTCAAGCTGGGGAAGGAGCTTACCACTGCACTACCTTTTGCAAAGCAGTAAATAGTGTAGAAATGGTAGTCCAACAGAAATTGGAATGCTTGGCCATTTGCTGCTAAATTACTCTGTTTAAAAACAAACAAAATCTCCAAAGTGAAGGTAACCTCCTCGTATTTTTGAAAGTGGTAGTACTCAGTTATCCACTTGATATTCTGGAAATCAGTTTGTTATACTGAATTCTAGAGTTCAGAATAGTGCTGTGAAGCACAGTGGTTGGTGCAAGCATTAAAAGGTCTCTGAGGGAGATGGGGAAGTGAGTTTGAATTAGAAGCTGTCACTAAGAACCTCATGCAGTGGTCACTCTTTTTAATCTGATTGCTGTTTTGTAACTTGGATAGAAGCATGTTATAGGAAAAAAGAAAAGTTTGCACTTGAAGTGACAGAAACATGAACTGTTTGTAACTCAAATGTGAAAAATGTATAGAAAGGAATTGGAAGTAAAACTAGTGCAAACAGAGACAAGAATGTAACGTGGCCTTCATGAAATGCTAAACGAGGTGCGCACCTCAGTGTCTGGAGCTGATGGTGTAGTCTTTAAGTCTACAGCACACTGCAGTCCTGTCACAAAGAATCTGAGAAGTGACCATGATTTAAAGAGAAGTTTCCAAAATCTTCTGATGAAGATAGGCCCAGAAATAGCTGAAGTAGTCATTCAAGCTGTTCTCTGAATAAGAAAAATAACTTCCTCACTGAGATTCAGGCTTCTAGTTGTACACCTCCTCTCATCTTCATGTATTCATGATGCTTCCTGTGGTATTAGGTCTGTCCTCTTCTTTGCATTCATAACAGCTCATGTATGCAACTGCTGACATAGGTACTGAGTTTTCTACTATTTATCAGCAGCTGATGACAAATTCTTGATCCTGCCATTCTATGTGGATGTATGGGTAATTCTTTTACTTTGCATATGCTAAGTCCTGGGTTTTTGTTCAGTTTAGTTACTTATGCAAAAATAGGAAAATACTTCTTCTTGAACCTTTGACCTTAACACGTGTGGGACCCTTCATAAGAGAGACTGATGTGAAGTGGATTTAACAAAGATTTTCATACTTTAATATTGTGATTGGTTTAGTTAGGTGGATTTTGTGTTTCATCTGCATATGTGTTAAGATTGTGTTCTCTTTACCTAGTTTCTAGGGTAGTAAATACATATGGACCTCAGACTAGATCTGAAGGAGCACATGGGTCCAGTCGCAAGGTCAGTGTACCCATTCGTGATTGTGGAAATCAAGCTGTTGAAGAAAGGCTGCAAAACATTGAAGCTCACTTACGGCTGCAAACAGGTTTGTGTTGTGCTTTCACGTTGGTGTGCCAGTTTGTACTGCTGCAGTAAAACTGGGCAAGTCCATCAAAACTGTGACTATAAAAACAGTAGGTAGATCCACTGAAAGATTTATTAACCCCAAGTTAACATTTTCATTATTAAAACCAAAACAGAACCCAGATACATGCCTAAATTAGGGTGCTGAGTTAGTAAATCTGCACTTGATGTGGTGGCAAACAAGGAGTCACTTCAGAATTCAAAGTGATCTGGAAGATTTGGAGGTACAGCTTCATCACAGCCATTGGAATCCTGCCTTGATCCACAGAACAGGAAAGGCTCAGGTTAGGGCCCAGTCCTGCTTCATGGACACGTTGTGTGCTGTAAAAAGGATAAAACCGAAAGGAAACCCGAAACCTTTTCTTGTTTAAGGTGGATGATTCTTGAGTTATTTCCTGGAGTGTGGGAAGATTGTTGTCCATACTTCCCTTTATGCATGCAAATGAGGACACACATCACACTGAAATAAAAGCCATAGCCACCAGGGTACTGACTTTTTAAAAGCAGTTGCTTTCCTCACCTCAGCACTTACCAAGGAGGACTCTGTAGAGGACTCTGTATTTTTCCTGACAAATGTTTTCAAAACAGAACAGAAGCCCAGATTTTCACCTAATTAAGTGAAGGTTGTGTACACTACCCTTCAGACATATGCTGACTTTTTTTGTCTTCTGAATCCTGAAGAGATGCCAGTCCATCCTGAAGAATATGTTGCATATTAACTAGACAATTAGATTCTTGTGAATGTATACTGCATCAAAGTCCTCTGGCAAAGTAAAATACTCGTAGATATTGGAGCAGCAGTCAGAAAGGACACCTAGCTGTACAGCTGTCTCAAAAATATGGTGGGTTATGCACATGGAAATAGAATTTGCTAGTGGATGGCCAGCATTAAGGTTATGATGTGTAGTAGCTTTGGAGTTTATGCATATCAGGGGGAATCATACAATCATAGAATAGTTTGGGTTGGAAGGGACCTTAAAAGATCATAGAGTTCTAACCCCCCTGCCATAGGAAGGGACACATCCCACTAGACCAGGCTGCTCAGTGCCTTGTCCAACCTGGCCTTAAGCACCTCCAGAGAGGGGGGCATCCACAATCTCTCTGGGCAGCCTGTTCCAGTGTCTCACCACCCTCACCATAAAGAATTTCTTTCTTCTCTCCAGCCTGAATCTCCCCTCTCCCAGTTATTCCTAGTCCTTCCATTGCATATCCCATTAAAAAGTCCTGCCTCTGCCTTTCTGTAGGCCCTCTTCAGGCACTGATAAGCTACTATGAGGTCCCCCCTGAACCTTCTCCAGGCTGAACAACCCCAACTCCTTTAGCCTGTTCTCGTAAGGGAGTTGTGGGGGTAGCTAAGGTGGGGTCCTTGCTTCCAGATTGTACCTGTGTTAGGTGACATGGTTTTGTTTGAAGGAACAGGTCAGCTAAACTAGAACATAGGAGAAGAGTATGAAAGTCAGCAATTGCAGTTCAACTCTTGTCCAAATTAGCATTCCCCAGGAAGGTTCCAAGGTCACTTGTTCCTTAGCCCAACAGCCGTGGAAAAAAGTGTTCTATCAGATCTCGTGACCTGCCTCAGCTTCCTGCTGGTCAGTTTTTCTGATGACTGAAACATATGTTTTTGACTCACCTGCTGCTTTTCAAAACACCTTCTTCTCGTGCTAATACCACTTTTTTATTCCCTTTTACATTAAGAGACAGCAATATTAAGTAGAGTGAGAGGTTAGCTGATTTAATTAGTAGCTGCTGAGTAGAGAGCAGGTCTGAAGGAGGGAAGCTACCTGCAAAATTGCCTTTCTGAAGTGAGGAAATAGATGAATGGAAAAAAAACCACATTAGTGCTTATTTTGGTAGTTTGTGAAATAGAATTGTCTTATCTAACATACCTAGAATTAAGTGGAATGGGTGGCATGGATTTTGGTCAGTTCTGTTCTTACTTGGGGAAACAAGCCCAAGCTGCTGTAGTGTAGCTGCAAACAGCAAATGGCTGGAGGTGTTTTTTGTCACTGTTGGTTTTGTGATGTTTGGGTTTGTTATTTTATTTGTTCGAGTTTGGAGTTGTTTTGAGTTGTTTTGTTTGCTTGATTTTCTTTCTTTTNTTTTTTTTTTTCTTTTTTTTTTTTTTTTTTTTTTTTTTTTTTTTTTTTTTTTTAACAAAGTTCCCCATGCATATTCCCCACTCTTACTTCTCCTGTCTTTTGCCAGCAGGCAAATGCTGTTCTTGGTCAGGCATGAGTTATACCTGTCCTTCAGAACAAACTTAGATATTGATGCTGAATTAATAGGTGCTCTGCTGTCCTGTGGTGCTACTGTCAGTTTTGAAGTGGTAACATTTGGTGGTCAATGTATTATAAGAGTGATTATAGGTTGCTCCAGGAACGTTGTCAAACATATTTCAGTTACCTGTGTCTGTTGCCTTCACTAACTGCACTGGCTTATCAATTAGGTCTTACCCTGAGTCATATTAATTGCCCTTCATTTTCATTATCCATTCCACTAACAGACTCACAGAACTGTTTGGGTTGAAAGGACTTCCAGTTGTCCATTTCGAACTGGGAGGTCATCCAGCCCCTTCTATGGGCTGGGACACCTCCCACTACACTGGGCTGCTTGAAGTCCTATCCAGTCTGGTCCTAAGCACCTCCAAAAATGGGGTGTTCCCTTTTGGGGGAACCTCTCCCAGTCTCTCCCACTCACAGTGAAGAATTTGCCCTCTTTCAGTTAAAGGTACATAGTAATCTGGAGGCAGTAATGTAAATTCTTCATTCATGCCACCATTTAAGATGGTTTCTCCATAGGCAGGTCAGGAACGTGAATGGAAGATGACTGCTTTGGGTAATCTTCAAAGGACAGTAAAAGAAGTTTGTACTGGAGGCAGACAAGCTGCTGACATCAGCTGGGAGGGGTGCCTGGCTCCCCAGGGACAAGGGATCCCAGGGCCAGGGAGGTCACAGCTGAGCCCCAGGCCCACACAGTGGGTCAGCCACTAGCTGGTGCCTCTGCAGAGTATCACATATTCTTCTGCAGCTCCTCAGCCTATCTCTGGGATAGGGCACCGGAGCAGTGCCCACTGGGGCTGGAGCTTCCTCCCTGCCCTGGGCTGGAGCTTCCTCCCTGCCCTGGGCTCCCCTGAGGGCAGTTTGCCTTTCCAGGGCAATGCCAGCATCTGCTGCCACTGAGGAGGAATCAAGCACTGCTTAAGTGGGCCCGGTGCTGCTTGTTTTGTTTCAGTTACTGGTTGATAACTAGAGTTGAATTCTCCTGTAAAACTTGCAATCTTTAGTTTATAAAGTTTATTCAAATGCTTTTCCTGATTTTGTTATATTTGTACTGGTGTATTTAGGTGGTCCTGTGCCAAGAGACATTTATCAGAGAATTAAGAAGCTTGAAGATAAAATCCTTGAGTTGGAAGGACTGTCTCCTGAATATTTTCAATCTGTAGTAAGAAATTTTCTCAACTTTCTGTCGCATACCTGTGTGCATTTGGGACTTTCATGCTAAATCTTTGATGTACAAACTAAAAACCTAAGGGAGTTGGCGGGCAAATACTTTTGATAGACAACTCTGGCTTGGTGTAATGGTTATATTTTACATGGACCATCTATCTAAGTTCATATTTCTCTACCCAATTTCTCATTTGAAATAAAATAGTACTGGGAAAGGGGGAGGGTTTCAGGAATTGGAAATTAGGAAGTGGGAATTGCAGCCACTACAGCTTAATTAATGTGCAAGGCATCATAGAATGGTTTAGGTTGTTAGGGACCTTTAAAGATGATCTAGTTCCACTCCCACTGCTATGAGCAGGGACACCTCCCACTAGACCAAGCTGCTTAAAGCCCCATTCAGCCTGGCCTTGAACACCTCCAGGAATGTGGAATCATAAAATGATTTAGGTGGGAAGGGACCTTAGAGCTCATCTAGTTCCAATCCCCCTGCCATATATTGCATGAAATGTATTATGGAGGTTAGATTTGCATCTTATGTCCCCCTGCCTTAAAATCTGAGCTGTTTCTTATGGCAAGAAAAGTGACTGACATTTTGATCTTGATGCCAATCATCAGAGGGTTAGATCAACTCAAATCCTTTGATCCAATTACTAAAGATCAGTTATGTGAAATAACCTTCAATAGGATGAGAGAGTAAACCTTTAGAAGATTTTGTGTGATTCTATGACTTCAGTTCCTTTGTTGTTAGTCTTCAGGCAGTTTTGTTTCTTTCTGAACAGTAAACCTAATTCTTCGGTCATTAAAGGAGATTAGGGCAAAGAGAACCTCAGTTGTTCTTGCATCAGGCTCTGCTTGGCTGCAGAAATTCTTGTGTGTTGTCTTGCTCTTCTTTCCTCACCAGCAAACCATATGAATGTCTCTTTTAGTGTTGGTAATATTTTAATTTATATCTTCTCCCTTGAGATCAGTCATAGAACAGTGAACGATTAAAAAATATTACCATTTTTTGTGTTGGAGACTAATAGAGCAATTAATTCCTGAGGCTATTCCTTCAAGTTATTGGATACCACAAGTTAAGGCATATGCTTTTATAGACTGAAAATTCCCTGAAATTGCTTTAGAATCTTCTCTAGAATGGGCATCTGGGAAAAAATTGTTGTGGTGTTAGTAATAGTATTGCATACGTATTGGTGTGGATACAGGAAAAATTTAGGGAGAAAAATACTAACAGTTTCAAAAGCTGGATATTAATCTTGTCTTTGTCTGAAGGAACCTTCAGTTAAGTTGTTAGTTGATGGCTGCTGAGTGTGGAGAAGCTTCAACAGCTTCTGACTGCTCTCCAGTAATATTTCTTGTGATCCAAAGTACACTTAATTATAGAATAGACTTCTTTAATTCATGGAGTGGCAGTCAGTGTTATATCTGTACTTTAAAGACTTTTGTCAGTGTTGTTACAGAATTACTTGTGGTCCTCTGTCAGTGCAACACCTAGTCTGTTTTCATTTTGTCTTGTCTTTAGAGCTGCTCTGGGAAGAGGAGGAAGATTCAACCTCCCCATGTAAGTGCTATTACCTTTTGTTTACTTTAAGTTAAGTATGTTCTGAGTGAAAAGTAATCAGAAGTTCAACCAAGCAAGTATCTAACTTCTCAGAAATAGTTTTATCAGTATTGGTGATTTCAATTATCAGCTTGGTGGCAAAGAATGAGAGGGAAGGAGAAAGAAAGTTCATGGGTGTCATAATTAAATGAGTCTGTACTGGGTAAGTTACTTCCTGTTTTTACTAGTTAGAAGTATGATGAAACAATAGAAATCTGTAGTGATGTTAATCAAGGTGAGGGATAACAAGCATTATGTGACTTCTGATTAACTGCCTAATAACACTTCCTGGTTTGGTTTTGTGGCTTGGGGTCTTTTTTGTTTTTGGTTTTTTTTTAATTAATTTTATTGGTTTACAAAGAGAAAATAAAAGTAGAAATGGCTGGCTTGACAAAAGTGTTGCAGAACAAGCTGACATTCTGGTAGATATTAACCTAAGTCACCAAGACTTTCCATTTTCATCTCTGCACCATGGGATGCTGGGAATGCATTAACCACAAGCTTTAAGCCACAAGAGAGAATTTCTTCCCAGTGCAAGTGCGACTGTAGCTGGAACACTGTCTGCTATTAGCCATCACTTTTGGAGACACATTTACATGTGGGCCATCTGAGACTCGAGGAAGTAGGCTTGTTTATATGAGAAAAAGAAGCATCCATGTTTTGAAATACCCTGAAATCTTTTTAGAAAAAGCATGATAAGTACTTACTATAAACAGAGATCAAAATTTACCAGGTGAAGTGGACACTGAGATTGATGTTGGGCCAGGTTCGACAAGATCTAAATATTCATGTCTGGTGTTTTAACATCAAAGAAGTTTTGGGGTTTTTATGAACAGATTGAACAAGTATCTAATAAAAATAGCCTGGATATATTGATCCATTTTTAGGATTGTGGTTTCTTCTTGTTCTTTTTTTCTTCCAAGTTTAAAAAACCTTAGATTAGATTCAGACAATTCTGTGGAAGTATTTCTGTCATTTAGTGCAATAGGCAGTGATCTGAAGTAGCAAGTGCTAGGCCACTTTTCCAGCAATTACAAGATGTAAATGACTGTGGTTTTTATTTTCTTCTTTTAGCAGAACTATTCCTTGTCTGAACTTGATGAAAAGATCAATGCTATAAAACAGGCACTATTGAGGAAAACAAAAGCAAGTTAGTCCAAGGAGGCAGAACGGCTTCTTCGACAAAAACATGTCCTTTCAGAATCTTCATCAAGTTTCACACGTACCTAAGCCACAGACCTGAGTTGTGTTCTTCAGGGATGACTTTAGGCATGAAAGCAAAGCATGCACATCATCTCCTTTTGTGTGGTCTTGAAAGCTTTTCTTTCAGAGGAACTCATTTTAAAACAGTCTTCTTGGTGAAATAGTTACTTTAAGAATGTTTTAGCAATAGCATTCAAATAATCCATTCCCTTCTGTTATAGAGGAGGATTGCAGCACAGTTCATATGTGGAAAGACTTAACCCACACTTAAAAGCAACATTTGACGTGTAAATTTTCATGGTTGAGTATTCAAGAGGGCTGTCCTTTGAGTACTTTTCATGTAAGTAGTTTGCGTAAACTTGTGAAATAAAATTAAATACTCCTTCATAAGTAAACTCTCTTAGGAGAATATTACAAACCCACTTGCAGTATTCATGCTTACCTGTGTATTTTTTCCATATTTGTCACTGTTTTCCCAGCTGTTAGAAATGCAGCAACTTGCATTTCTGCTTGAAAGCTGGTTGTGGAAAAATTCTTTTTGTAAATAGAGACATTTGTCGGTCACTTCCTCGGTGTTCTGTAGGAATCAAAACTTCATACCCTTCTAAAAAATTTAATATATTCTAGGGGCCTGAGGAGTGTGACAACAGGCACCAGCTTCCCTTCCCTTCAAATGCATGCTTACGTGAGTTGCTGCTACATAGTTTAAATTAAAGTCAGGCCTTTGGCCACACACGGTAGTGTGATTTTGTTTGTTTTGTTTTTTTTAATAAACCATGCTCTTTTTATACCAAATGTGTAGTTTATTTGCTGTTGCATCTTTTTTCCAATTGAGAAGAAAAGTGGCTGATATGGAGGGGGTCTTTTATGTTAATGGCTCTGCTTTATGTTGCTGTATTATTGATGACCCTCTACTAGTCTCTGGGATTGATGTTATGAACAGCACTGACTGGACACAGTCATGCACTTTGAAGGACAATAGGAGTTTCCTGTCATTATGTATTCATTTCTTGACTAGTATTTGTTGTAGTGACTGCTCCAGATGCTTTTCTTAAGGTGAGCCAGCAGAGGTGGTAAACAAAACTGCTTGAGCTCTGTTCCTACCTTCAGGAAAGCTAGATGCTTATTTAGATGCTTAGTGGCCACACAGAAAGAGATACCCAAGAGAGATATTTTTGTGAAGCAGCCAAGTGAGCTGCAATTTCTACCCCAAGCAGATGAGCTTTACTTGTTGTCTGCCAAACAGGTTTTTTTTGGTAGTGTTTCCCAGGAACTGTAGTTCAGGAGTGTGAAGTGTGGGTGTAATTGTGCCTAGCACTCCACACTTCACACAGGGGCACTTGCAAGAGTGGTAGGAGGTGGCTGCTGCAACTGGGGACAGCAGGATGACCTTGGGGATTTAGCTTCTATGAGGTAGCACCCTCTATGTATGCATCCTTTTTCAACTGCTGGTGAGGTGTGCTGGCTAAGTCTAATAATGCATTTGCATTATGCCGTTTTTCTCTGGAAAATTCTGGAATCAGGCGGTGGAAGAGATTGTGGTAGTTACATAGGTCTGAAAGATTTGTCTAGTATTAAATTATTTTTTGTTAGTTTACATGAAAAACAGTGCTACGTATACATATGTGTTTATATATATATATATATAACCATTTTAGTCCTTGTCTGAGCTCAGTTCTTGAATAAAACTGCAAATGCTGCTGATGTGCTCAACTTCAAAGTGACTTTTTCTGTATTACATTGCCTGCTACTTGAAAGATCTCTTGCCATGGGATTTTCCTTCTGCTCCTTCTCAAGATGGGACCAACACACCAGTTAAGGGTTGAAAGCACAATGAAGATGAATTGTGGCAAGGCATTAGAAACAAGACAACAGCAGAAGGACTCTGAATGGTAATTTATTAGCCCAAATGAATCCTACAGATACACTTGAAAAATGTCAAAGTATCCATCTTGTTTTGTTATTAGACCCTTGTTGTTCCTTGGTTTCAAGATGTTAATTTCTTGTACTTTTAATACTAATGTGCCTGTCCTGTAAAAAAATCACTGGAAAGGGATTCTCTGCTGTGAGTTGGTTGAAAATAGTTGCAGATTTCAGCGGGCTGCCAAGCTGTTGGAAGTTTCTCTTCCTCTGCTATGACTTATCACAGAGGAATGAGGGAACAGCACATCTTTCCTGTGTTCAAGGCTACTGGTCTTACTGGTTTGAACTTGCTTGTTTTCTGTCCCTTTACATTCTACAACTATATCTCCTTTTGTGTTCTCTTAAGAACTCTTCTTGGACAAGAGAGAATCTACGCCATCCACCACATCCCTACAACAAAGTAGATACAGGATAGACCTCTTTCACTACCTATTTTCCAGAAATGGTCTTCTGGAAAAAATAGACTGGTCTTCTGCCCCTACATCACTGCAGTGCTAGCTGGCAGCTGCCACTGCACCAGCTGAATATGCCTGAAAGATAACCACAAATGACACAAAAAACGGGGGCAGTGTTTCCTATCTTTGTGGCACGTTTCAACACCTTGCCCAAAATCTTTTTTACTGATGGTTGGGCTGATTTGCACTCAATTTCCTCCAAGTGGACATACGAAGCTGTTCTTAAGGAGGTTTACAGGAACACAGGAGGTTCCACAGAAATATGAGTAAAAACTTTGTTGGGGTGAGGATGAGAGATCCGTGGCACAGGCTGCCCAGAGAGGGTGTGGGTTCTCCTTCTCTGGAGACATTCAGACCTGCCTGGACACCTTCCTGTGTGACCTGATTTGGATGTCCTTACTCTGGCAGGAGAATTTCAGTAGATGATCTCTTGAGGTGTCTTCCAATCACTGATATTCTGTGATTCTGTGTGATTCAGTGAATTTCTTATATTTAAGTGCAGGGTTTTAATAAATGAACCCAAAAGTGAAGTGCTCTTTTGTACAGCCCTCATATCAGCAGGTAATATCAGCAAATGGGAAACTCAAATCATTCGCCATTCCTTCCAATGCATTGTGATCAGTGCTGTGGTTTTTATTTATTTTTTTAGAAAATACATCATAGTTTATCTCTTTGGTTCTAATTAAGACCACTGAGAAAGTTTAACCCCAGAATGCCTAAGGTTTGCTATTTGTAGGAGAAATAGTCAGAATACTCAATTTTAAAATGTTTTTAACTGATGAGTTTGCAAATCATTTGTTCCCGTGAGGACAAACTACACATTTTCTACAGTAACAAATCTTGAACCATCCTCTCCTGAGGAGAGGGGGTCTTTGAAGAGGGAAGAAAAAGTATCCAGTAGGATTTCCTTCCAAGAACTTTTTTCCTTTCCCCAAAAAAGAGAAGGTTTCTTCTAACCCTTCCTGAGGAAGACTTGCAATGTTCTTCAGCCTTCTGTAGCCATAAGAATCTCTCTAACCCATTTCCACATGAACCCCTATAATCCTGTCACTAATGCTGTCTTGAAGGATGATAGAAAGTGGATGAAAACCATTGTCACTCCTGTGGCTTCCTGAGGATCCAGCCAACTTATCCAAAAGCATTTGGCTATGTGATGCCTCTGCTGCCAGCATTGCCCTAGACCGGATAACATGCTCCAAAGTCTAGGAATAAGATTTGCCGTCTCTGGATGATCTGTCCCACCCAAGATTAGTGAGATCCATCTCATGTGGTTTCCAGGACATGAGATGTCTTGTCCTTGCTTCCTAAGATATATGAATTTGATTTCTTCTGACCTTAAACACTGTGTGGTGCTGAGAAGTAGGAATATGTCATGCGGAAAGTCTAATGGAAAAATAAGAAAAAAGAAAAAGCATATTCAAACAACTCTCTTTGTAGATCCCCTAATGAAACTGCCTTGTCATGGACAAAACACTTGCAAGTAACAATGAAAAGAATAGGCATTGTTTGAAGCTATTATTTAAAAATCATCTAAATTCTTAAAGGTTAATTAGTGTAATTTACCCATCTTGGTTATTAAAAAGGGCTACACATGAACAATAAATGTAAGAGTTCAATCCATTTTATTTCCACAGTTGATTCACCCACATCTGTTTAGCTTTTTATGACCATCTAATTGATTTATAGAATTCTGTCCAGTACAGATGGGCTACTGTTCATGACTACTTTCATATAATTTATATTATTGTTGCTCTGATTTTTTTCAAGGCCAAACAGAGGGGAAGACAAGAGTGTGATGTTCACCTAAACGTAATAATGACATTAAATTTCTATTTGGCTCTAAGACAAGAATACATTTGTGGAGACAATCCACTATGAATACAAATAAGTTGTTTATACATAAATGTAATGAATTTTCTAACTTAATTATGACCTATTTAACTGGTTCTACAATGTGCTCTGTTATTATGAAATTTTGTGGCAACAGCCACGAACTTATTTGGCTCAGAACTAGAATTATATCCCTCCTAACATTTGTGAGAGAATAAAAGCTATGCCTCCAAAGCCAGTTCTGTGATAATTCTAATAAGTCTATATCTAGCCTCTCATACAGCTCTCTGTGCAAATGCTACATTATTAAGATGGCTTGGTGTTTTCCAACAAAGTCCCCTCTCCTACTGTGAAAACATATTGCAGAACAAGCCTGCATCAAGGAAAGAAAACTCACAGATTGTTGCCTTCATGAACTTTTTAGAATTTGATGTCACAAAATCACAGGGAGAGGAAAGCAGAAAGAGCTTTCTGTTTATAAACAGACTAAAATCCTGTTGCAGCCCATTGAGACAGTACAGCTGAGCAGGTTCTACAGCCCAAAATTTTCATTACAGGGCACAGGAATGAATGTCGTGCTTGCTTGTGTTACCTACCACAGCTTGGTGTGAGACACCAGAATTCCTCAAGGTAGTGGAAGATCTTCACTGCCACCATGCAACAGCTTATGATGAAAACATTTCATATTATGTGGAAGTGAGAGAGAATCTTCTTTAAAGTGAACACTCACAATTCTTCATCATTATATGTCCCAGACAGGAAATGAAAATTGCTGGAAATGGAGATACTTTGGATTATTTTAAAAACAGTATGTTAAAAGCTGCTGATGCTAATTTTTCTTACCCATGGAGAAACATTAGCAATTCATCCTCCTGCATGGAAGGAGGAAGCATCAGTTCAAAACCCCCACTTTCAGGGAGTTTAATCTCTGCTTTGGTTTTATAGCAATAACACTGATCAAACAATCTCACTTTAACACAGCACAACTTGTCTTTCAGTTGTGCCAAAGTGTTTCACCGAGAGTTTCTAACACAACTACAAGGCAAACATGCAGCAGAGAATGAGAAAAATATGTGTAGTGAAGGTGAAAAGCTATTTCAAATGCAATTAGAAAGAAGACAAGAGTCAATAAGAGGCAAAACAAGGTTGTTCCAGGTGGTGGAGCTGCAGAAGAGAAGACACTTAGCCAGCACAGACAGCTGTGAAGGTAGAGAAGAGACCAGGATGATACAAGATGGGCCAAAGGAGAGTGTCAGAGACTGACCTCGCAGGATGCTACACAGAAGGGCTATTAGCACAGAGGAGATGAAAACAAAGAAAACATTTTGACAGGAGAGGAAGGAACCAATTTTGATTTTGTGACTCTGACAGGTTTACACAGACACTGAGTTGTCTAGAGGTTATCACGTCACTAGCTGCATAGAGGAGAGCTGTTTCCATACCAGAGAAAACCAGATTATTAACCTCTCAGAACACCTTGTTGCAAAAGATTTCTGGTTCCTCGTGATACAGAGCACTGTGATTCTGCCTGCAGCAGCTGCGGGCTTCAAGAGCCTGTTTTCTCTTTGTTAATACCAGTTGCAGTTTACAACCAGGGTTCAGGCTTCCTGGAGGATCAACTAAGGAAGGAATTTACTTTGCTGTCTAGTTGTTAGGGAGATTATTTTGGTCATTTTTGTAACTCCACACCTTTGATTATTTACAAAATGTGTGTTATATCTTTTCAGCTTATCAGTCACACAGAAGGTGGTGTATGTCAGCTATGAATTTTGCCTGCTTCTGAGGGAACAGATTTACTACGGTGTGAGTCAGAAAAAGAGGCAGACCTCTGTGGTAAGAAAAAACCCTACCATCCTTCCACAGCCCAAATACTCCTACTGCTACCTTTCCCACCTGCTCTCCCTTGCTCACACTGCTGATCTCATCCTTCCCTTTTCTGCCATGCTTTTGATGATCCAAGCTATTCACTGCTTGGAGCACATGGAAAAGTCCATGGGGATAGGGGAAGTCCTTGAACTGCTGGCAGCTGGTGACAGCTGTGACATGCAGGTCTTTGTTTTAAAGTAAGGCACCCTGGCTTCATGAGGGGTTTTGCAATTGACCAAAAGACAACAAAGGTGTGAAATACAAGGGAGTAGAAAAACTGGAAAATAAATAGTTCTGTTATATTAAATACAAACTTCTAAGTTCTTAGGGTAAGGGTGTTCTCACAGTTACAGTTCTTTGCAGAGATTTAGCAGGGTCTGGTCCAGTGCCTGCCAATTCCACGAGATGTTATTGAAGCTTGGTGAAAATCATCTGATCTTACCATCCTCCAACCCTCAGTTCCTTGTAGGTAAATAAGGATCATAAAGGCTAATTTTCTTCCAAGTTTGCTGTCATATGTCAAGGAATGTTTGGGATGTGTTTGGATCCTGCCAAAAATGTTACTGTCAGATGTTTTGTGTGGGATAAGAATAAGAAGAATTTCTAATAGGATCTTGTTTTAACAATGTTACAGAGTAAAGATGCCTGAATTATACTGTCTTCTGCTGCTGCAAGAACTAAGGTAAGCTGGTCCTGCAGCCCAGCTTAAACCCACATGGTTCTACAGTTGCTGAAGCCAAAAGAAGTTCAGGCAGAGCTATGCTGAAGGTGGTTTCACGAAGGAATGTTGTCACTAGCTCCTTGAACATTTTGCCAGGCTCTTGCTTTCCTCTGTGAGAACCTTTCTGGAGCAGGTTCCTTATCCCCCCTGGCTCCTCTTCCCAGGGAGACCCAACCCTTGGCATCACCACCTCTGTGCTGTCCTACATCCAGGTGGATTTTGGTGAGATAGGACAGGTTAGTCTTGGTAAAATAAGAATATGAGTGTCTTTACAAACAAAGGAAAGTAGATGACTTCTACAGACAAAAGAGATGATTAAATCCAGACAATTTACATATAGATGTTACTGAAACTGTAAAGATGATTTTGATGTGAATCTCAGACTTCAATGTGCACATAACATGTATGGGGGTGTCTGTAAATTCCAATTGCCTTGATCCGTTTGCAGCTGTGGATAATTAGGATAAAAATTGCCCTCTGGCAATCTGAGAGACCCCATGTGAGGAATGCCATGGTGGACTCCCCCTTAAAAAGAGTTAACTCTTTTTTAGGATTCCTCTGTCTCCTTTGTGAACACACCCACCTCGGGCAACAGGAACTTTAAGCAGGAGCAACACTTCAAATGTGAGAGCTTTCCAAGCAGCACAGCAAAACTTTTGTTCTGACTTGAACCTTTCTTTGTGGCTGCTTAAAAATGTATAGTTACATTGTTCCCTTCCCCCCATCCCTTCTGAAGAGTATGTAAAAAAAGTAGCATTCTAAAAACTTTCCAGGGGCATTCTTTTAATGGAAAATAAATTACTACCCAGATAATAAACATTAGTTGCACCCTCAATACCTACATTATCTCAAAGAAAATAAAAAACCCAAATCCCTATATCCACTGTTTCTATCTGTGTTTATTTTGCTGAAACACTGTTTTCGAATTGAAAGGAATGCAGGGGTGCAGGAGATATTGAAATGTCATGAATCAATTTCAATCAATTTTAATTCCAGTATAAGAGGAAGTAATGCCACTTGTGGAAAACAAAGCAATAATTTTTGGCTGCTAAATTTGCAAGAGACTTATTGCTGTCTGGCAAGAGGTAAAGCTGGATGTTTTCCTGCTTCTACATCCATATTAATTGGCTTTCAGTGCTGTTTGATATATTCCAGGAAAGTTTATCTGTGTCCTGTGATTCCAACTTTGTTATCCTTAAATCAGCACTGCCACACAGACTCCTTGCTTTTCCCAGATTTTTAACTTGAAATATACAGGTTTGAGTTTGCAAAAAGATATGCAGATATTTTGCATAAATACTTTTCTTTATGAAAGATACCTTGATTTAAAACAGTTGTTGGGGAATTAGGAATAACGGTAAGGCTAGAATAAAGCTAAAAAGAAGAATAAGTTTAGAAACAACCAGAAGTCTCACTTTTATGTCATTGTGCTTTTTTTTTTTTTAAACAAGCTGGCTTTTCTGATTTAAATAAGCCAAAATGCTTTTACAGCACATAATCGTCATTTAGCACTCAATAATCTTTTTGACTGATGGTTGCCTAAACATTTTACTCACTAGTTCCCCATGAAATCTATGAGGGCTATGGATTTTACATTCATATATTAAACAATTTTACTACAATAAAAGGAAGAATGAACATCACGAGGACTCACAGACCTCCTTGAAGGTCTGCAAGGAAAACACTCCAGTGGGATGAGGAGCCTGGGAGTGGGAACTCGAAGTGGAGGAATTTGCCTGAGTATCTGCATGGTCTCAGCTCCAGGTCTTGGCTTTTGCCCTTTCGTTCATTTGCAGGTATGTTCCTCCACATACATCAGCTTCAGGTAAACTATGGAACAGACATCCAGATGGCAAACAACACTGAACTCTGACTTCATTCAGTAGCTGAGTTTTTTCATTACTGATTTCAAATTTTTTAACCAAAGCAGAAAAATTCACCACACAGCATAGCTGCTGCCTTACTGACAGAAAAAAGACTAATTTTCTTCCAGAACAGACTGTTGACTTTGGCAGCAGCAGGACACATGTTTTCTTGTGCTTGTGCTGGAATTATTGCCATCAGTGATCAAATATCTTTTTGTACTGTTAGAAATATTTCTGAACAGGAATAACAGAAGTGTTCTAAAATGAAAATGGGTTTACCTCTTCCCTTCCCTTCTTTTCCTTTTCTCCTCTCCTCTCCTTTTCATAGTTTGAAACAAGTCACATTTTCATTTTCACAAGCTGACTGCTGAGAGTAAGAGGTTAACAGGGTCTATCTTACAGGTTAACAAGTATCTGGTTTCAAACCTTGACAGCACTACCTACTGTGAGACAGACAGGTCTGTCTCCTCCACACCCTGCTGAGTGTCAGAAGCCATGGACTCACATGGGCACTGGAAAATCTCTGCAGTAATACTAGTGGAAGAGCCTGTAAGTTTTGAATTTGGATGAAGATGCAAAAGAACCAAACCAAAGCAAACCAAAAATAGAAATCCCAAAAATCTGTGTGTACTAAATTTAAAACACATAGCAGAAGAGGATTTGACTGTAAATTAAACATTTTGAAAATAATGACTGTAAATTAAAATTTTGAAACTGTAATTTTGAAAAAATATTCTCAAGCAGGTAGGGTCTATTATTAGCTCTGCTTTTTCCATTTTTTACAGATTACTCATATTCTGTGCTTCTACACCCTTGATCTGTGTGAGGAATTACTTGCAGTGCAGCAGAGGCAGATACAGGGGCTCTTCATGTTCAAGAGTCATAGGACAAGGTTCATCTTTTGCTGCATATGTTGAGACAGAGATCACTGGGATGAGGAACTTCCACAGCTTTTAAAATACCTAGGAATAAGTGTGTCATCTTAGATTTCACCCCTGAAGCCCATCATTACTGGTGAACTAACGGCTCCCTCAAAAGAGCCCATAGTGCAGAAGGGTGTTTTCAGACATCCAAGAGCCTGTCAATGTGACACCCAGTCCTCCAGGGAAATTCATTAGGCCAGAATGAAATACTTAGCACAGGGGGAAATATAGGAAGAGAAACTTCAGCTTTTGTCATCCATACTTTTGTTAACCTAGACTTTGCCAGATTTGCAGTGTATCACAACCGGTGCTGGCTGGGGCCATTGAGGCACCAGGAATGCATTGGCTTTGTGAAGGAGTAGTTTCCGCTTGGGTGTGACAAAGCAGCTAGCTGGCTAGTCAGCCTCAGTCAGTGTCTATTTATGGCAAAAATGTCAAAAAAGAATGTCCTGCATTTGTGGCTCAACAATAATGAACATGGCTAAATCTGAAAATGAACAAAGGGAAGTGAACTGCTTTTTAAATCCTGAAGAACATTCGATTCCTGGTGTCCTTTTTGTTCTGATTGTTTGGCTGAAGGCTGTGAAAGGACCACCTGTTGGGCTGCCATTTTGGGATTGTGCTAAATGCAGGGATTGCATGAAAGAACACTTTCCAAAATAACCCAGTATTATTATTCACTTATTTCATAGTAAATCTGCATTCAGAAACTGCAGGAGAGTAGAAGCCTTTTTTCCTAAGTGAAATTTAAAGCTGTAAATTCTCTATAAATGCACTTACTGTGGATGCATGATTTTATAGCGACAATCATGATACTTTAAAAGGAGCTCAATTAAACCTTTGTGGCAGCAATGAGTTCCTCTGTAATAAAAAACTAGCCTTTTGAAGTGACAAATATGAGATGAAGGAGATAATTAAGTTATATAGGACTGAGTGTCTCTGAGGATTAAATTTGCAAGGACTACCTTGCACAAAATGTAACTTCAATATTTATTTTGCTCCTGGCACGGACTTAAAAATTTGTAGCGATGCCAATTATTTTCAATGCCTATAAGAATTTTCTTGGGTGTGACTTGCTTTTACTCAAAAGGGTGCACTGAACTATGCTAGAATGTTACTGAAGTTTGAGAAAATTTACCATAAACAAATACAAATATTCCATTTAAAAATATGGAAGATGTACTCATAAGTCTTTTTTGTAAAAGATTATTTATACAATCAAGTAATAATTTCTATTCACATAATAAAATTAAAAGAATTGTTGCCCAAATTAAGAAAAAGTAAAAATGATGTTTGCTTTATGAACAACAGTAATCCAAATATTTGGTTTTGAGGCAGATGAATCTACACAGTTTAATACCTTCCAATTGTTTTTAATAAACCTGACTATTAAAGTACTGACAAAGCAGATCTTTCTATTAGTTAAATGACCTTTGTTTAGAGCCAGTGTTATTAATGCTTGAAGGAACAAGGAACAAACACATTATACAAATGTGTTTTTGCATCCACAATGAATTCTGAAGTATTTACATAATCCCCCATATGTTATCTTATTTTTTTCTTAAATATAGGTGCCTGCACAAGCTTATTAACATGGGTATGTTATATACCAGGATGAGCATCTGAACTTACACTCTCACCTCATGGTACACAATACATTTCCAAAAACTTTATATGAATTTCAGCTGGAAAAGGACTTCAGGACTGGAGCTGGTTGCACAGTTACTCAAAAGAATAGCAGAAAGGAAAGCCAGTGTGAATAGCTGGATACATTTCCAAATGCTTTCACCATTTTCAGTCACTGCAGTCATAGGTAAAATTCAGGAGTTAAATGTCTTGGGTTTTTGATATTTTTCTTCCTCAGAAAAGGCAACTGTATATCTGAAAATGAGCCACAGAAATATTGGTAAACATAAGAGAGAGTATGTTTCCTAGAAATCCTCTGTATATACTAGCAGAGACATAGCTCAATGTATTGCTTTTAAAAGTCAAAATGTGATTATAAATATATCTCACGGGGTTGAAGTGACTCTTAGACAACAGTCAAACAGAATTGCTAGCCAAGCAGATTTTTATACCTCAATAGAGCTATATTTCCTGCATTAGAGAAGAATGAGGTTTTATATGACTATCAGTTCAGAGGGGAGAAAAAGGTGAAGTGGAACAGCATTCAGTGCACAAGTATAAATTAATGTCTGTATTGTACACCATGGCAGAAAGAGTATGTAATACATACAACTATTTTATTAGGGAATTATGGAAACTGAGGCTAGGGAGCAAAAATTACTTATGTCTGAATAAAAATATGTATCTTTAGGAGAGATACAATATGTTTGGAATCCTGAGAGTTAATGAGAAGTAAGCTGGTGAAGGGGGGAGAGGAGATAAGGGAAATAACAGAAGCTCGAATAGATGAAAGAAGTGATTCAGTTGGAAGCACTGTTGATCACAGCTAGGTGTCAGAAACAAACTAGAAAAATTAGAACTGCTTTAACATTCACAGGAAAATAATGCATGTATATAAAAAAGAACTTATACTTAGTACTAAAAAGGAAAAGAAAATAAGAAATAATTAAAGGCTTTCAGGTTTTCTTTGAGATGCGTCACTGAAAAATAATGCAAGCAAGCAAGGAAGAAAGAGCTGAAATGGAATCCTCTCTGAAGGTATCTTAGTCAGAGGGGTTCATTGTCCCATCCTTTTCACATCAAGAATTTAATTTTACATTCTCTTTGTCCACCTTCAGATATACTTGCAGTTATTGTACACTGCTTACTTTTTTTTTTCCTTTTCATCCACCGAGATATTCTGGACTGGTGGAGAGGAAACCAGAATGGGAGAAACCTAGTAAATCATCCAGCTGTGCCTTGTCAGTGTGGGGTTTTTGCCTAACGTTTGAGCTGCACTCAAAGGCAGAGTAGGATCCTTTTTCCTGAATACAAGAGAGAACTACAGTTCTGTTTCTGTCATTTTGCATTCCTGTTTTTAACATCTGTGTTTATATAGATCAATTACATCTCTTTGGAGCATCTAAATTTCATAAACAATTTGCTATCCAGGATGCTTCTGCTATCCAGATATACCTGAGAGAATCTGATTGCTTATTTACCTGACTTTTACTTTGTGCAACTAGAAAAAAAGTACCAACTTATATTTTCCATCTGGAATGTCTTACATCAAAAAGATATTCGCAGAACATTAACCTCCTCAAAATTCCATTCACTTTTTAGTGCTAGGGATGTTTTGCTTCCTACATACCTGTTCTGTTTACACCCATCCCCCATGAATTCTTTTGACAGTTTCTCTTATGTTATGTTTCTTTCTGGTGCCCATAGCAACACTAGTACTGAAATTTTCCTGCAGGATTTGCAGGAGTCCTTTCAAAACAAGATGCTGGTTCTGCAGTTATTGCACACCCAACTGCTTTTATCAGGTCCATAGTCCAAGCTCTTGGTTGCACGAAGAAGGCATTTTATCTGACAACCATCTGTCCTCATCAGTGTCAGGGATGAAACATATTATGCTGCTTCTGGTTTTTTTGGCTTTCTTACCTCATAATAGCAACAATATTAGTCCATTTAACTGTGCAATTTCTTGCAGATGGTGGAGGGGTTTGGAATTTTAGATCATTCCACAGTTTCAGCTACATTTCTCCATCTATGAATGCACTGACATGAATATCAACCTCTGCCCTCTGGCAGGTGGCTCTGAAAACACTTTCTGATCTTGCAGGGTGGTAGAATTTTAAAAGACAAACTGAGGGAAGTTCATGGAAAGTCCCAGTGGCTGGCTTCTGCAGCCCAGGGACTTTTATTAGACCTTGTGTACTGAAACTCAGCTGCCCCAGGGACATATGGCAAGAATCAGGACTGCCTACATTGACCTGGACTTTGGCATATAAGCAGATGCATGTGGTGGGGCAAAAGGGAAGATCTAGTGACATTGCCACGACTCCTGTTTCCCTGTGTGCCTTGGGATTGAGGAAGCTTAAAAAAAACTTTGGGAGCTGATCTGCCTCCATGCCACTCCCCTCTATAATGAAAATGCCAGTGGGTCCCCAGGAAAGCGGAGAAGGCTGAGGAGCTGCCCCGAGGTGTGTTTGGAGCCTCTTAGGCTCTCATTCCAGATTTTCAGACTGAAGAGGAAAATCTCTTCTTCCAAGCACAAGAATCACACCTCCTCTTTTTACCAGTTATTTGTATGATCTTGGCTAAAAAAAAGAAAGGATGATGGTAGTCATTAATACCATACACTTTGTTCACAGTGTGTTCATTTTGAACACAGAATTTCTGTGCTGTTCCATTTTGCATGCTAGGAAATGTGCCCTAGGATATTTTTAAAGCTATAAATTTCAGTAAATGGAGACTTCCCTGCAGGACTCAGCTATTAAATCTTTGCTGGAAAGTGGGAGCAATGTCCATTAAAATAATCATATTCTGGTGAGACTAATCACATCTTTGTACTACTAAAGTATGCTTGAATTCACATATTAATCACATAAATATTTGACAGTTATACATCACGTAGAACAAATGCCATGACTTGGCAGAGCTGAATAACTCCTTATCTCTGAAGCTATCTTGAGAACATAGAAATATTTGGGGCATGCACTCAGGGCAAAGGCAGGACATTTTCCACGGTGAGGCACAAAGAATCCTTTCCCTCACTACCATTTAGCAGAAGAGAAATTCACCCAGAGCACCGCAGTGCTTTCCTCTTGCTACATCCTACACCAAGCAAGGAGCAACCCCCTGTCCTGGAACCATCCAGCCCCTTCTCTGGAGCTGCACCCTGAGGAGGAGCTAGATGTTGTGGGCAGATATATTGTAGGTGTAATGTTTGGGTCTTATGTCTACAGAAAGTGTTCAAGGGACACTTGTCTGAGATCATGGTAGGGCAAGGTCTCTGATTCAGGCATGCTGCAGGTTTGTACCCTGAACAGGAAAAAACCCAATATCTGATAACAGAGAGAGCTTGAAACACCTTCACAGGAGGTGAGTCACATTATCCTCTGCTTCAGTAGAGCCATTCTGGAGCAAAGCTGTGCAAGCTGTACCCTGAGGTGCAGCTCATGGGCCCAGCTCTTCCTTGCAACCTTTGCACACTCTGTACTGAAGGTGTAATTCAGAATAACCAAGAATTTAATTACAGGTTTAATTCTGAATTTACAGCTTATTAAAGAAAGAAAAATTTCTTTGTCTGTCAAATATTCATTTCAACTTCCAAAAGGACATGAGTGACTTCATATACTATTATTGGACAATTGTATTTTTTCCTAATGTCATTCTTCCTACCCAGTATTAAATCCCCTATTACTGAGAATTAACTCCTTATTCTGTTGCTGCTGTGCTTGCTTAAGCAAAATCAAGACCTCGGAATTCTTTGTTTCCAGGATTGCAACCTGGTAAGCATATCTACCTCATGGGACAGCTTCTTCCACCCCCCTGGCTATAGTGCTTGGGCAGAGAAAAGCAAAACTGGGGTAATACCAATTGTGTTGCAGGAATGAAAGGTTGCAGGAGGGAGGGCCTCAGAGCAGTAGGTTGAAGTTAGAAGAGGCATCCAAATGTATGCAATTGATTGATCCCAGCTAGCACAGACAGGACTAGATGTGAGTTTCTAACAATACAGATCAAAAAATCTGGACCAATGCATTTGTTCACAAATGCAAGGGCTAGAAAATAATTTTCACAATTAATTTATTCTAAAACATCCCACGTTTCAGTGATTTTTTTATATTGTCCTTTTTACCTTGTTATTAGGGAGTATTTTTTTATGCAAAGAAATCTTGATGTTACATAAATCTTCAAGGAGAAAAAACAATTTTTTATTTTAATGGATTTTAAGTCAAAAATGCAATTTTAAAGAATTTTTTCATGCTGCAGTTTTAAAGAAAACTTGTCCTGTGAAGGTACGTTGATCCTGTCAAGTTAACAAATCAGCCAGTTCACACCAGATTGCACCTTCCTTATAATTGAGATTCTGTGGTTTGCTATTTAGATCTCAGAAAGGTTACTTCTGACTTAATTAACAACAGTATAAAAACTTTTCAAAACACATGTTGCCTCTTTCTGAATGTATAGAGAGTCCCTGGTAAAATTCACAATGAAATTTTTTTCTCAAGATAATTTCTAACAATAATAAATCACATCCAAAGTTGTTAATGTGCATGCAAAAGCAATGCATACTTTATTAAAAAATTTAAAAGAGAGAGAAAAGTAAAAAAAACCCGAAAACATAAAACCCCAACAAGTGCAAGAGTGCAAAATTGTAACACAGGGCTGCCAGGTTGCTCTTAGTGCTAAATCTTGTCTGGCTGCATGTTTTTCTTGCAATGCAGTTCCCAGTCCCTGCTTCAAAAAACTCTTTTGCTGCCTGTAGGTGCTAATGAGAGAAAATCTGGGCTTTTTCCCAGCTATCATTCCTTTTAAAAAAATTCTCACTGTTGATAGTCAGAATAGATATTTGCCAAGACAAGAAATGCCACTCCTTTTTGGAAAACTCCAATGTTTGTACCCAGTTATAACCCATCCTTTCAGTTCTGCTGAACAAATATAGGTTGTTTTTGAAAAGAATGAAAAATCAGAGACCTTGATGGTGAATTTTTTTTAATATATAAACTTGGCAAATGAAGCTTATTTAATTTAAATGGTGTGATGAGCTTCATCCACCAAAATTATAAACGCTACACAGACTAGTTTCTTTTAATCCCATTTAACTAAATCTTGCCATTTCATTCTTCTAATCTTGCCTCATAAACAAATCCTTCCAACTTCTCAGTCGTGTTTTCTATCCTCCTTGGAATTCCTCTCCATTTGTCTACATATTTTGAGCATAAAGAGAGGTCCAGGGTGAATGTGGGATTCTAGAAGGGATTCTGTCAGCATTGTGTTAAATCTGTAATTAAAAAGGGTTAAAGTTAATATATTTAAGCTACAGCAACGAACTGGATCACACATGGCAACAGAGGTATTTCTAAGAATTATCTTACCCCTCAAATTGTCAGACTTACAGCGTTTAATCTGCTTAGATTTGTTTTCTATAATGAAGATATTAAGGATATTTCCAAGGCAGTGCAATTTTTGCTTGAATTAGAGAAAGAGAATTATTTTTAAAGGGCCTCAAAAAAAATTTATGCCCTGGTGATTTTGGTCTGCAAATAACAATCTCTCTCTTCTCCACCTTCACACTGACACTGATCTTTCTGTGTCAGTGCAGTAGGAGCAGTATCTTACAGCAGTTGCTTCCGTGTGCAGGCATAGAGCATGTAGGACAAAACACAGCAGCAACTGCAGCTGCAAAGAAAATTTTTGAGACATGTTTCTGCACATTTACAGAAACACTTAAAAAACACAGCAGAGGTGAAGCAAACCTACATGCTAATTCCATAAAGATTATCTGAAAATAAATAGAATTTACACTTGTGAATTTTATTATTTCAATATCTCTAACCTATGCCAAAAAAGATGCATAGAGAAAGTTCAAAGCTTTTGACTGCACAAGTGTGTCTGAGACACCACAGATTACACTCGTCCAACTCTTACCCTTATTTTATTAGTTTTCTGACCTATAACCAAAGCTGAACATAATTTCAAACTTAAGAATGCCATCCACGCCACTTGTTTACTAACATGCCATACATTCTGATCACATTTTATTTTCTGCCAGGCCATCGACAAATCTTCCCTTACTGCTGCCACCAGTGGGCGCAAACATGACACCTTGAATCCCCTTTCATGTTCTGGAGACCCCAAAAGGGCAATGACAGTTCCCATCTTCCAAAAATTATCTGATCTGAAGAGTTTTCCCCTGGACACCAGTTCTCAGTCACAGGGTCCAGAAAGTTTGGGGGTTGTATTTTTTTCCAGACAGTATTTATGTGGAATCAATCCAAACTGGCTAAACTGTGAAAATAGGTTGCACTCTTTCCAAAGAATAATTTAGCAGTAGGTACACATATGCAAGTGTGTACCTCCCCACACACACCTGCACAAATACACACGAGTACACATTTACATGAGTAGATTAACTGCCTCTAAAAATCAATTACTTATCTGCATGTACATGTGTTATTAAGATTTATGAAGACTATTCATACTATTCATTCAGTACGGGTTTTTGCATACACATTCCTAAACATTTGAATCAAAGTATGGTCCTGATGCTCTTTGTCCCTCGATAGTTTACCTACACACCATGAGCTTGTGATGCTCATTTGTTTAAAAAATAGACAGGTGTTGGGGGGAAAATGTATATAGGTATATTTATATGCATTTCTTTATGTGACCATCATGCATTGTTTATAAAATGTTTGTTGCACATACAAACAATAATTATTCTAAACATGCAATTATATATCTGTAACTGTGTGCCTATATAGATTTTTTTTTTTTGTCCTTAATGGAAAACTTGAACTGCAAGCAGCCATGTCAGAATTCAGATGGTTAACATTCACTTCTTGCTGTTTTATTGCATATTACTGTGAGCTCCTGAGCAGCAGGAGCAGATTCAGGCAATTACAATCAAGTCAGGGCACACGCCGTGGCTGAGCAACACGATCATGATGAGGATACTGATGAGGCACTTATCAAAAACCCCACATCATCCACACTCATCAGCCACAACATGTCACCCCAAATGAGGCATCAGCTGCCTTCAAATGACTCATTGCACACTGTTTACAGCTTTCTTTGGACCCACTTTTGATTTTGCGGTCAGGACTCAGTTCAAACAGCAGCTGACTGGCACTAGCAGGGTTGGGGATTCGGCAGGACTAGCTTCCTGGGAGGCAGGAGTGTTTTGACATGGGGCCTGACTGATGGAGAGGAAAGGTCCCAGCTCAGTCCCCCCAAAAAGTCACACCCTCTGAGACTGAGTTATTTCAGAGATACCTGAAATCAGGCAAGGAGGGGCAATGGGAAAGAGGGGGGAGAACAAACAAACAAATGGTCCCGCAGCACTTTCTAATATTTTGTATTTCCTACCCTGTACCTTAGCGAGCTGCCAGTAACATGAACTCAGACAGGAACATTTTGTATCAGATACCTGTCATTTCTGGACTGCTTGAGCCACATGTAGGGTGGAAGAGTTCCTCAAAGTAATTGGTTTTCTGTTCAAAAGTGTCTTTGCCTGGCAATTGTATCAAGCTGGACAAAAAACTTTTCTTGGGCTGCAAACCTTTCTCTTTTAATTGCTGGGATTCAGAAAGACTTTTCTTTCTTATTTAGCTATTTCTGTGAAAAGCAAGAACCAGGAAGGAAGTGAGTGAATACATGGATGGTTGCTGAGAGTCAGCCCTGACTTTGAGTGAGGGTCAGAGATGACCCAAAAAGGAATGACAACAAAGTAAAGAGACTGAGATTCCCTCCAGCCCAGCCGACAGGATCTCGCAAGAGGGGTTTAGAGACTCACTGGAGGAGATACCATGTCCAGACTCCTTTCTAAATCATGTGGAGTGAGATGTCTGAGCTGGAGGTTGGTCACTCCTGCAGAGCTGAACTAGAGCTGAGACACTTTCTTCTGCCATCACCACCTAGAAACAGATAACCTCCTCAGCACAGATTAGAACTAGTTGTAATGACAAATAAAGATTTTGCTGGTACAAATAAGCTAGCTACATCACGGAGTCCCTAACACTCTGCCAAAGCAAGGTGAAAAGACCTTAGGATGAATAGAAATCTAGTCCATGGACTTCATATGTTAGCTGATCAGATATTGTCAGTTCTTCTCAGTTTATGTGAGAGACTTCCTCTTCTATTGCATAGTGTCCTATGAAATTGACTTATTAATTTATAACTGTGACAAAGCACAGATATATCAACGATATCAATTAAAAATCTTGATCTGCAAATAGACAAGGTTATGGATGTTACACAGCCAGCTCATATTTATCAAGTAAATCATAAAGCATCACTCTTTTCTATGATTGTTCAGTTAACATGTAGGAATATCTATACAGATAGTTATATAGTTACATGTATGGTTACATGTAAGAGACTGTGCTCTCTGCCTCAAGAGTTCTCAAATTCTAGAACACAGCATGCTTCATCTGGTTGCCAAACTGAAACAGCACATTGCATCATTTTAAGCAAAAATTGAGGATCCATACAGATTTCCTACATTTGTACATCCAAAAGTTTTTTCCTTGCTGCTTTCATTTCTAACCTGTGTTGCACAATGCTTTTTTTCTGTTCCTGCTGCTTGCTAAGATTTTATTTAATGTTAGATAGAGGAAACAACTTTGTAAAAAAGTGAAAGAGAAGTTACCAGGAGAGACAGCAATTAATTTGTACCATTTGTTTATTAGTCTTATTTCTTTCCCAGGGGCTATGAGCACTGTACACTGTAGACATATCCTAAACCTATTCATTTCCTCAGAACAGTTTAAACTCAGAACTGAAACGCCCCTGGTAAACCATCCTAACTCTAAACGCGCGGTGCAGGCAGAATAATGGACAGAGTGTCAGCTCCAGGAGCTGTGTAAAAACGAGTGGAAATTTGCATTTTTGTGGCTGTGGCTTGGACTGAAGTGTATGCATGTGTACGTGAGTGCGTGTGTGCATGTGTGAGAGAGAGAGAGAGAGGTGTGTGTGTAAGGAAGTGTTTTTGGGTCATCATCTTACGCTCTTTGTGATGCACATTCTAATTTCAGCAAAAGGGATGCATCTTTCAAATGCAGATCATGTTTGCATTAGAAGAGCAATGAGAACACTTGTCACTTTCGGAACATTTATGTGCTAGAAGTACTGTTAGCAGAAGAGCAGTTTAGATAAATTCAAGACTTTTTTTTGCTGATCACAAACATTAAGCTTCACACCTGAAACCCTCAACCCCCCGCTGCGCTCTAATCCTAGCACCATTCACCCTCAGAGACTCAAAGTGCTGTGCCACTGCTCTCAAACATTTGATTGCCCTTACTTTGAATGCCACCACCTGCAAAAATGCCTTTTTATTCCCTTTGAGCCTCTTGAGAAGGAAGTAAAAATGATAATTCATGACAAACATTAATTAATTGTTTACAAGATGATCTTTTCTTTTTCTAACTTCTGTTCAGCAGACATGTTGAGCTGCAAGACTCCACGCTTGATGCCAGAGCTAGTCAAGAGGTCTGCATTGTTGTTTATCACTCAGGCATAGGATAGACTGCAGGTCATTGTTTCTGCAGTTCAAGTAGGACTGTCTAGTTCTTGTTTGAAGAATGGAAGTGCCATGCATGAGTTCCCCAACATAATAGAGCTACCGGTTCTAAGAAGGAACAGGGATTTAGCTTCTAATACAGAGTAAATAAACATTTTTCACCATCTTTTGGCCATGTGATTTTGGAAAGGTCAAGAGGTGCCACTACAGTATTTTAAAAGCTTCAAATTATGTTTAAATAACATATCGCTAAACTTGGAGAAATCTTATCAGAATTTAAGAACCTATTATCGCTGTTTTAGTTCTTGAATTCATTATCAGAGGGAGACGTATTTTGAAAGGAATGTGCTGCTGTTAGAAAGGCTGAGATTCACTCAAGGCTTCTCCCCCAAGCTACGGCATAACTGCCCAACAGCAATGCAGGCTTGTTTTAACTGAGTCCTTACATTCAAGAATTAATTTTATGATATATTTCATCATGCTGATAGCTAACCTGAGAAGCTCAATGACAGGCTAAAAGAGAAAATCACAACCAAATTTAAAACAATGCAACCAAAACATTGAAACCTGGGCAGCAAATTTAAGCTCCCCATATTGCACTTAGGTGACTAAAGGTGAGCAGGTTGGTTTGCAAGAGAGGCTTAAATAATCAGAAACTGTGGTGAACAGCACCTTTGCAGATCAGACTTGTAATTTACTCATCTATTTTTTTGCTACACATATACTGAAGATCATTTTCACACATATAAATAGACATGTTTTGGACCCGTTGCTCTTGCAACAAAACAATTCCAAGAACTTTAAGCGATGCCAAAAGTCTGGCTGAAAAAAGTAAAGCGAATGAGAGGTCTTACTTGTAGGAAGTGTAGAGCAAAAGAGCTTCCTGCAGGACCCTGCCTTCCACACTGCCAATTGGGAGCCTTTAGACTGCAACTGCAAGGCTAAAAAATCAATGCTATATTTTCTGAGTTAATACTCAGGGTTGCACTTCACAGACACAGAGACTAATAAGGTATGCAGAAGGAGTAAAAGCAGTGCACAAAAAATGCAGGCCTTCGTCTTGGCGACGATTCAGCACAATGATGTTCCACCCAGATCTCAAAAAAAAAAAGAAAAAAAGAGAAAAAAAAAATCAATAACATCTGTGGTATAATGGTTAATTAAAGAAGCTCTTCAGCAAAGCTCAAGATGAGAGGCTCGGCCTGAAATTCAGACAGCTGAAGCTTGATTATCAGGAAAGAATGCTTTTTAGCTATGAGTGGATAGGCCAAAAGCTGCAATGTGTGGAAATGGGGGAAAAATTGCTTTTATTTTAACTTTCTTTAAGTAATCAATACATGGTTTTCACCTACATTAGGAGCTGCTTAGAGCAAAAGCTTCTTTCTATACATCTGTATAAATATAATCCACTTCCTTTGGAATCTATAGATTTAAAAACAACAGCAAAGATCTGCCTGCTCTTAATTTACAAATTCTCCAACTTCCCTCCCCACCCCCAGGCCCTTCAGCTTTGCCTTATGGTGCAAAGGCAGATCCCTACAGCTATACTCTTTCCTTGCTTAGTTTCATTTTTAAGACTTGAGCCCTTCAAGATGAAGCCCAAAAGAAACGAATCAGAAATTGAATGTTAAAACATACTATCTGCAGCAATCAGGCAATTCTATCATCAGTCTCTGCACATTTCTATCCTATTCTTTCTACTCCCTTATTTGTCACATTATCTAAAATACATATGCTCTATCTAAAATATATATGCATAGACTTATAGCCAGAAGGGACTATCTTAATCCCTTGGATGACACAGGACAGACATTTCCAGCTGGTAACTCCTGGGTGCTGTCTGTGATTCAGAGATGAACAAGAGGACACATATTAAAAAAAAAAAAGTAAATTCTGATACAGGGAATGAGAGAAAATCCACTCCATCTCTCAGGAGGTTGTTCTGAAAGTTAATTATCATCCCTATAAATCAGCTTTATTTTTAATCTGATTTTTTTATTCCTACTTCTGTCTTGGTCTGCAAAGTTCAAGAGCTTGGAGGTATGAGAAATAATTTCTCAGAAGAAATTGCAGACCACAGTCAAGCTTGCTCTTTTGGGTAAACTGGAAAAGATGGTACCTTTTTACTTTCTTACAGTAGACAGACTTTATTACTTCTTTCACAGATTTTTCTTCTAACTCCTTTCTCCAACAAGATCCTTTTCAAGGGCAGATAGACAAACAAAAGTTGCTCCTCCAGCAGCAATGTTGCTAATGCTTAATGTTAAGGCACTGGCCTCTGTGTAGCTTTTCCCCACTGATCCACTCAAAACATATCAATTGCCAACTCCCATGCTCTATTTTCTTTAGCCAAAATTATTTAAACATATTTTGTTTCCAAAAGGCATGTGTGTTCCTTAGAAAAGAGCAACATTCCTTCTTCTAGGAGATGAAAATACCTCGTATTCCCCTTGTTACAACAAATCATGTTAGAAAGATTATAGACCTTAAGTATAACAACATTTTCATTCTACAATGCTAATGAAACATCTCTCCCGTGTCATAACTGTCAGGTAGGGCTTTTTCTATTTTAAAGGAAATTTCAAAATGGAATTCAAGCAGATGACAAATATTTTTTAAGTTAGACAGCTAATGGAGCTTCAGGAAGAAAAATGCTGGGGCCTAAAAAGTAGTTACTTGTATAATTTCAACAGTTCATTTATTTTTTTATTACAAAATTAATTTTACTTCTATTTACTTATCACTTCTTAAAAGGCACGTTAAAATTAATTATCAAAACCCCTTCCAAAGTGTTAAAACAAGTTGTTTCAACACTAGCACTTTTTTTCCTTTCTTTTTTCCTAGATGCAATCTCCTGAAAGCATTACATTTTCCAGTTCTTATAAATCTAAGAGAGAAAACACTGCTTATTGATAAAGGTTATAATAAATGAGTTTAACTCACAGTAATGAAAAGCTAAGTAGGCTTGTTTTTCTTTTTCAACTGCAAAACATGAAGGAACAGCAGAAATAAAATGAAGAGTTTTCTAAACTCAGAATTTTTAGGGCAGGGTTTCCAAAAGCAACAGGATTATTTACATACATTTCCATTAAAAATCAATGTTAGCTTTATGGCTGTTCTCAAAGGCAGCAGACCTAAGTCAAGAGGCACTGCAAAGTAAAATCCTGCCCCTCAAACTTTCTGTCAAAATTCTTCAGATTGCTCCCAAGTTCAAGTGGAATTTTCCTCAGCAAACAGTGTACCCAGTGCAAAGATCTTTTATGTCATCAGTGCCAAAGAAATGAAAACATCAGCAAGTACATATTTGGAAATGTGACTGCCTTCACAGTCAGAGCCCAAGGAGACAGATACCATTAAATGGCTGCATCTGACTTTCTCTGAGTCAGATTATGTCCATTGGTGCCTTTTGTTGTATAGGCCAAACATACCTCAGTATGTAGTATTTTTCTTGAATTCAGTTTTGCTTGAATTCAGTTCTTCTTGTGCACAGATGACATCCAAGAAACCATCTTTTCTTTTTGGATAAAAATGTCTCTCCATCCCTGAGAACTGTATTGCAAAGAAACACATTAACCATTAACTGCTCTCTGCCATGATTACAGGACCCTGCAAGCACTGGATCATTTCCATTTTCCCATGTTACACTGGCAATGCCTCCTTGCTCCACCACAGCATCCAAAAGACCCAGACACTCCATTAATGAATTATTTCTGCCTGTAGACCTTCTCATGTGAGTTGACAGCTCTTCACTCCACAGCAGCCCCCAGTGAGATCCCTTGCAAGGGTCCTCTGAACAGGCAGAGTCTGCCAAGAGATGACATTGAAATGGCAAAAATTTTAAATCCAGCTTTAATAATGATCTGGCATTCAGCTAGTTCCATCTGCCCCACCTTCCACAGATCCATTTAGGAAATCAGGTAGCATGTGCTCTGCATGTTCCAGGGAGAAATCCTTCCAAAGAGGTCCACTGCCTTCAATCAGATGAATGGTAGCTGTAAAAGCTGCAAGGGCAGGCAACAGAGTTAGCGCTGGACTAAGAACAATAATGCTCTCCGGATCACCTAGAAGGTACAGGAGGCAGATGAGAAACTGAGGTGGCATGAAGATTGTACATCATCTGTATAGATTGATGTGTAAAAAAAAAAAGTCTAGAACTCTGAGGACCTTTGACCTTTGTAGGCTTTTTAACAGGACCTCAACATCAAAATGACCTGTCTCTGGCATCTTATTAAGAGCCTGTGTGAACCTTATAGTCATATTTCTTTCCTGCAATTTCCTCCATCCCACATCTGTGTCTGTCCCAAAACTTGCTAACATGGATGATGTTTGCAAATCTTGAGTCATGTGATGAGTAATTTTTCCCATTTTTCTGAAAACTTGTTCCTTCTGAGGGTGCAGTTTCCCAAAATCCACTGGACATGCAGATGCTGAAGGTATGCTGTGTGGAACCTTGAATGGGACACTTGTAGTTAAATTACTGGATCTGTCCTGTTGGTTTAATCACAGGTTTGGTTTGATCTGAATCAGGTTAAATGTGTGCAGACCTCTCAGAGCATTACTTAAAAATCCAGCTTGAGCAATCATCCTGCAACCATGCTCCAAAATCTGCTATTTTGCAGTGTCCAGGAATTCACAGGAAACTTGGACTGCATCTAAACCCTGACTCCTGTAGTTACTTTGCACAACTGAAAGCTTACAGAATGCTCCTGCATCTCTACAAATCTTAAAAATAGCCATATATTGGGAATGACACTTCTGGATAAGATGCTAACCTCAGAAGAGTTACTTAAGTACTGGCTTTAATATATCTGATCATAAAAGAGTTATTTGTTTTATGCAGTTTGTTTCATCTCTGGCTTTGCTAGAAGGTCAGCTTCACATCATAATGTGAAGTAGCAATCTTAGAGATATACATGGAAATTTGACACATTAGGTAACAAGCAGACCATAAATGTACTTCACAAATTGTAGCCCACGAAAGAGTTACCCGTAAGTTACCACAGAATTGGGGGAGAGTGGCGATGTAGAAATGTGAAGCTCTGTATTTAGCACCTGATTTCTCTGAGACTAAAGAGTAACTCAGTGTGTGTTGCAGTGGTTGCCCCAGCTTGCAGGCAGAGCAGGATCTCCTCTACTCACCTTGGTCTTAGCAAAGACAGATTTGTGTTTTCTCTTCCTTCTTTAGCTTGAGCAGATAAGTCATAACAGACATTTGCATCAAAAGAGGAGACAAATGACACAGGATGATATGAAATTCCAATGTGTTATCAGTTTTGACATTTTTCTTCTGTATGCTTTGGGCAGGTGTGCCAAAGAAACACTTTTGATCTGAATTAACAACAGGATAAATTTCAGAATTACAGTCTGCTGTTCAGCCTCTGAACTGCAACCAGCAAAACAAGATTCAGAAACTCCCACAGTTCTTCAAACACTGGTTATGCACACACTTCTGCAAAGTCTGAAGCAACATAACTGTTGGCAAAATCAAGACTTAACAGCCAAACCACATTCCAAAAGAGCTCTTGCTCAACAGCCTCTACTTAAAAGTACTAAGAGCCACATACCCTGCTGGTAAAAGATATCTGGTTTCTGTCTGTTCTTTCTGTACCTCTGTTTTGAATTCTACAGGTCTTCATGTTTCAGTGTTCTGGAGAATATTGTATGAACTGCAGTGAAGAAATGACAGGTAAAAGCTGACAGAGGAGACTGAGTATAAGTAGGATCTACTTGGGTCAGGGGAACAGTGAGGTTATGGATCTCTTCATAGAACTGAACCAAAAAGGCAAGAAGTTTCAATTTAGAAAATGAGATGCTTTAAATTTTGCCTGATTAATCTTCCCAGACTAGTGATGTCACCCTCACCACTGCAGAAGAAGCATAGAGCAAGAGGCAGAGCTCCACTGTATTTGCAGAAATCTGGAATAAGATCATTTACTTTTGGGAATTGCTCTGAGTTTACAATGAAATAAATGAGAGCAGAAACCAGCCCTTGAAACCATAAACTCAGCTGTTATCGGGCAGAGTCTTAGAATTCACTATTAATATCTACACTGAGAGCTATTCTGATTACAATTGCAAAAGAATATTTTATATCCACTTTTACTATCTTATTCAAATACAGGAAATGAGTCAATCTCCAGAGAACAGAAAGACCAGTCAAAAGAATTGGAGAGTCATATAATTCAGCATCCAACTTTGAAGTGAAGCAAAAAACCCTCAACTGCTTCCTGCAAATCGTCTGCAAGTGGAACTGTTAATAGAATGCTGAAAGTCATATCCACAGACTATCTCTTTAATACACACATGTGGATGCCCCACTTCATTAAATGTGGAATGGGTGCAAACCTCGCTGAGCAAAAAAATTGCCACCAAAATATTCCTACAGTAATTCCATGTGAAATAATTTGGGATTCTGTGAAGAAAAGTGAAGATGGGACCTACTATTTGACTCACTTAAGCATTCCTATCCAATGCTAGTTATAGTTCTCATGAATTTGGGAGTTTTCTATAGTTTCCTACTAAAGATGCAATTTCTGTAAAATACAGCTAGACCTAACTTGCCTGCTTTTTGCTAGAAACAAAGAGTTAAAAATAGAAATCGAACCACTTGGCTGTTCCTGGTGCAAAGGCTTGAGCTGACTCTGCTCTTGGAGGTCAGACTCTCTTTTTCTCTAATCAAGTATGTACAAACATGGCTCAAAAGTGACAGCAGCCAGTTTTTCATTGAAAGTCCCTGCCTTCTAATGCTGGATCTTGATACTGACATCATGTGCTTTACATCAGATTTCACTGGTTGTACAAATCTACTCAGGATTCTGGGTGTGAATGTGCTGGTATGGGTGTCCAGGTCAATTCTGCAGCTCCTTCAAACATTTTACATTACACAAGAGGACTTAAAAATGTCTGAAAAATCAAATGGGCAGAAATGTTCACTGGTGTTCATTGAGTACTCCCAGTACATAAACTAAAAAAGCATTTAGTGTATTAATTGTTTTCAAATAACTTCAAATTCCATTTCAATAATTGAAGTCTGTTGTTTCCCAGTGACACCAGGCTACAAAGATCATGCTAACTACAGGGCTCTGCTGGTTCCTGAGGTCATTATATGATGGATGAGAGATAGCTCTCCCATCCACTTTTTTTTTTTTCTCTTCATTTTCTTTTAGAGACATTTTTAACCACATAGACAACAAGAGCAGGCAACACTTTCCTGCTCAACAGACAGAGAAGCTTGAGGCAGTTGCAGTCCTCCAGCAGAATCAGGATCATGATTCCCCAGAAGGGGGGTAAAAAGGAGACATGGCATAGCAGGGACCAGGCTGGTGAGAATACACATGCTCACTACTGTCTGGAACCATTATGGCAGTGGAGAAGGAGTGAGACTGAAGAAGAGCTAAGACTTCACATCACATTGGAGGCCAGGTGGGAGCTGGGGATTCCCACCACATCACAGCTCAGTCTTTAAAAGCCTAAGGGTTAGTCTACATGGAAACACTCAGCTAACTTAACTTCCAATCAACTAAGCAGAGCATTTAAAAAATAAACTACATTAAACTCAGCTATGTCTCACCTTTTTAATTTGTAAGTAACTATTGCCTGTTATTTTGGCATTTAAAATAGATTGTTCAATAAAAGATATTACTTCTTTCTAAAAGTCTTCCCTCCCTTATTCACTTCAGCCCTAAGACTTCTTTGTGTGTTAATCAATTAGCTCTTATTTACCTGTATCAAGATAACAGAGCAAAAGTTCATTTTATAGGAATATGCCATTATCCTAATAGCTAAGTATTTTGAACTGTATGTCTGTTTGGCTAAATTAATCCTTAATTTGCAATAGAATTTACAAGAACACTGACTAGCTATTGTACAAATCTGATGCTGCACAATATCTGTGTTGCAGCTGAATTAGGACAAATACCCACACAAATGTGACCTGATGGCATGAGGTGATGCTGATGTCTGTGTTCTCTGGTTCTGCAGCAAGAGGTTATGTTCACAAAGCAGCTCATCCTTCTCTCCATGTGTCTGTGTCATCTTCAGTGCAGCATGTATTTACCCATGCAGCTCCTTTGCACCAGACAATGTATGATGCATTGGGTACATGGGCTCTCAGAACAGCTCAGCTACCCAAACTTCCTGCTTTTCATCTGCTCAGACCACAAAGATAAAACCAAAGACTTTCTGTTTGTTTCTTATTGAAGTAGATAGGAAGACAAATGGATCTCTGGTTTAGTCTGATTTTTGAGACTTTCTTTAAGCAAGTCCCATATAGTTATGTCTCACCTTTTCCAATTTTAATTAACAGTTCAGAGGGGGATAAGCTAGATAGCCATTTAGAACTATGGAAATGTAACTGCTCCACCATCTGGTCAGCAGTAATATTTTATGAGGAATAAAATAATGAAGAAACAACATTTATTTTCAAGTCCACTCTAAACCACCATTATGCTTTATGGGGCATTTGTGGAGATCTGGATTCTCCCTCGAGGTCATCCTGCAAGCTGAAGATCAGCTTCATGGGCATCATGGCTGATGGTGAGGTAAAGTGTCATTTGCATTTCCCTTCACTTCTTTTGAATTTAGTGTTTACAGATGCTTTGGGTTTGCTATGACCTTTGTAAACTATTAGCAGGAGGACTGTACGAGTTAAGTTAATTTTTTATTCTTTCTTATGCAAGACTGATTACTGGATGATGCACAGAGATGCAACAAAGAAATATAATTCCAAGACCAATGTGATATTCTTTGTATTTACACTGCTGCTTCAAGGAGAAGAGGAAAAAAGTCATTACCATAACAATGTGCAGTTCATGTATCACAACTATAATAGAACTCTAGTAACACACTAGCTTGGGATTCTTGGAAATTCAAATGTAATAACCCAGTTTTTGCTGAAAATGTCTGGTGGCAGAGGCCATTTTTTGGGCACTATTGTAGAAAGGATGTAACTGTTTTGGAAATGTATTTATTCTTTCTGAAAGGAAGGACAATGTCACAAACCCCATGAAAATAACCTGCAGAAATAGACTTATTTCTTTTAAGTTGGTGAGTGAAAAACATGTAGATCTTATTACTAAGAGTACAAATGCTCAGATTTTGGCAGATATAAAATTTTTATATCAAGACAAATACAGAGGAGGTGATGTACATATCACTATGAACAGAATGTCAGTAGGAATTCTACCATTGACTTAAGGAAAGTTCATCCCAAAATGCAAAGACATTAAGAAATTTCAACAACTTGAACCCAGCTGTTATAGGGAAATGTAGTGAGCCATTAAGGAATGGAGGGGTTCATCCCTGCAAATGACAGTTAGGATTGAATCAATTAAGAAAACAGAGAATAATTAAAAGAACAATTACTACTACTTTGCAGCTAGCATGGTCAAGAGAGGTAAAATCAGATGAGGAGATTTCTTATTTTTTTAAAAGGATTCATTTGCTTACGCATTCTACTACTACCAGTTATCCTGGAGGGAAGATGGGGGGTCCTGGCTGTATGTTACAGCAGGGCAGGGACACTACTGAAAGGCTGGTGCTAGTGCTGCTTTCACAGAAGTTTCACCTGCCTTTGGGGGACTCAGTTCCTGCCTTGGGGGACCTCCTCACTCTACCTTTAACCATCGCCAGTCAAACAAGAGAAGCTGGTTACTGGTATAGCTGTGTTCTCACCCTCACATCTTCACACTGCCATGACATCATCTCACTTTCCATTTACACAAACAACTCCCATGGTCCTGATCATTCCTACAGTGTTCCAGCTGCACTACTGGAGGGGTTTCAAACCATGTGGCTTCCAACTGGCCAGCTCCCAGGGTGAGTAAAACAAGCTCTGGTGGGCTCAGACTGGAACTTCAGCCTTGTAGAAGCATGATATTGAGCTGCCCTGTCCATTTTCCAGCTGCCAGTTTCAATAGCAGTTGTGGGAAACCCAAATCAATGTCCCTGAAGCTGGCCAATATCCTCAGAAGCTTTGAGATGGAAACATGAAGGGTAGAGGACAGAACGAACCATGAGAAAATTTAGAAAGCACCGAATTACAGCATTTCCGTTATCTTGTTTCTACTTTGCCTATCACAGCAATCAAGAAACTGAAATGCTGCCAACAATCAATTCCATGTAAGCTGTGGGATAACTATTAGGTAACATCAAATTTGTGAAGAAACAACTAGTGAAACACATCCATGAACTATACTCATCTCCAGGTGATGTCCTCACATTTGGAGACATGATATTGCCATTTGCAATGATTTGTCTAGAAGCTCCCTGCACTTCCTGGAAAATCCTTACCTCTTACATAGCAAGAAGCAACTCAAAGAAAATAGCCAGCTCTGGGCTGGAGCTGTAAACCCTGTGGACTTACATGCACACTGAAGTTCAGTATTTGCTCATGAGCATGGAGGACACTTTTCCTGTGATTTGGGTAGAGAATACAGGGTTCTTGAACATATGAGGAAAGAATAAGCTCCTTCAAGACCTTTCTCTCCTTGTGAGCACCAACAGAAATACCAGATTTTGCTGAGAGGCTGTGGAACTCCACCTATGGAGCCTCCTATGAAACATGACCTTAGGCAAACAATGGGAAGTGAAGCAAGACAACAGGTATACAGTTATCTGGGCTGTGTTACCATTTGGGTTTGGAGGAACCCTGAGGTTTTGAAGCAAATCCCCTAGGTCCCCTAGGCATCTCCACCTACCATGTGCCGGTTCGGACCACATGATGGTTTCTGTGAGCACTGACTGTGTTACCTCTCTGATCTCATCTATGGCTACTCACAGCCTCCTGTCACCACTGGAGTCTCGATTTGGATCCCTCTGCTTCAGACTCTTTTTCAGGACCCTTTCTCGAGTGGCACGATCTTGTGTCACTGCCGGGATCAGTTCCAAGGCTGTGCACTAGAGGGCAATTACACTCATACAAGCACGTTGATTCATTACAATAATATTCTTGCAGTAGAGCAGAACACGCCTCAATTACCTCCAGGATCCTGATGACTACAAATCATATGCTGCAGGCTAGAAAATAGTACTTTTTAGCTGTCTCCATTGTAAAAGATAGCTTTGCATTTTGAAAATTACTTGAATATCTTATTTTTATCCATCTAGGAGATGAGTCTCTTTAAATAATCCTATTTTCCACTGATATACATTTAGATATGATTTCTTTATCTATCTTTTTCAATGTCAATTTAAGAATGTAGCAGAAGTGACTATATTTCTCTATAGCCAGATATTGGAAAACAATTCAGACTTCAAATAGATGTTTTGTTGCATTGTATTTTATTTAAGATTGTATGCCTTTTGGAAAGAAATAGTCATAATTTAGCACCAAATAGAAGGTATTGCTAGTAAGAGTCTAACTGAAAACCATTAAGCTCAGTGCATTTTGCTCTTTAGTTCTAACAGAGAAAATCCCACATTTTGTTTGGTTTTGTTTGTTAATTTCTACAAAAAGAATTTCAGGATTTTTTTTGATAAGACAATGGCTACCTACTGCTTAGAAAGAGTCTCTGTATCACCTGGCTTCTGGTGACATTATGACTCACTCCTTCCTAATATTTGTTAGTGTCAACAGCAAGTAGGTGTGATGAGGGGACAACCGTAACATCTGTCACCAGGAGAAACTTAGGTGAAGAGAGAAGCAAAAGGGGCTCACACAAAACTTTATGAGAGTTCAACAACAGAAGCCCCCAAACCTGGATGAGAATAATGCTTCATGTGAACTACCTAAAAGATAAAATACAGCTGCTGGAGCTGAAGAAAGAGACAGCCACTAACAGCATAAAAAGGACAGTAATGCAGTCTTCCCAGATATGACCAATTGAAAGTCAAGTGATGTAGAGAGGAGTGAAAGTAGGTTGAAAGGATCTTGGATGAAGTAAGAGGGAAGGAACTAGTTTCTGCCCAGTTACTATTCGAGTAAAATATACTGGTGTCTAAAACTAACAAGAACTGCTCAAGAATCCATGATTGCCTCCAAAACAGAAGGTAACTGTGGGTCATAACATGCAAGCACTCCACAGAAATTACAAAAATTACATCTCTTGGCCACAGTACTCATCTGACATGCATATTTTCATCTGAAAATTAGACTGTCATGAAACACTGTCCCTTATCAAAGTCCCAGCATGCCTGCTGAGCTTCTACCAACCAAATCTGAGACCCATACAGGGTCACTCCTGAGACTGGTGCTGATCCTTTTTATGCTGCAGTACTTACTTGGTCCTGCCAAGGAAAGTCTCAGGACTGTGTTCCTTATTAGCTTGCAGCTTCCCCACAGCCCAGCATTCACCTCTGCAGGTCCAGCAAGATCTCTCCTAGGAGCTCACTCCTCTGGTCAGAGCAGGCATCAGGAGAACCGACTCCCACTGTTGGCTGTTCCAAGAAGAGTGTGCCACTTGTCCCTGGAATAGCAGCACTCCTTTTCCTAAAAATAAAATTGGAATAATGATCAAGGGGAAAATATTTCTATATTTTTAATAAGGACAGTATCATATGTAAAAACTTGGCCACACAACTTTTGCATTAATTGGAACAAAATGCCATTTGGGGTTTTGTTTTCATGTGCCTTAAGGCCAGGATCTAACCTAGCATGTATACACATTGCAAATTATAATGCACATTAAATACAATACAATTCTATTAAAAAAAATTGTACAATATATTAAAATATACAATTGTACATTATGTACAGTATGAAACCTAGGCACCATGTTTCCCTCTTTTCTTTTGATATTCACTACTTTTTTTTTTCTCATTAATATCAAAACCTGTGGCAATCAATGACAAGATGTGTGTGCTGGTGTGTTAGTAAAAGATTTGTAGGAATAATACTCTAATCTTTATTCCCAAGTCATCTTTTCAGCATAAAGAAGACTTGCCTTTTTTTTTTTCAAAGGTGTCATTCACACAGAGAGATTTTTATCCTCAGTAAAATCAGCTCTCACCAAGAAGCACACTTAAATACCTCACTTTTACTATGCACTAAACAGAAAGAAAACATTTTATTGAAGTTAAAATTATAGCAAGACCAGATTCAGGGTATTACCCAAAATGATTTTCCGAAGGAAGTGGAAACTAGCCATCAAAATGTTACCTGCTGTCAACAATAAAAACAGAAGAAGGACCAAAGAAAAGAGGATGAGGTTAAAAATAGCATCTGTACAGCCCTAAAATTAAATTATTATTTTACACTAGTTTTTAGATAGGATAACGAAGTAGCAACTGAGAACAAAATCAGCTTGGCTAATGGGAAAAGTATCTAGAAATTCTTAGGTGGAAGAAGAGTTCAAAGAGCTTGATATGGTCAAGGAAAGTACGTGGGATCACCTCTCACCCAGACCACTGAAAAAACTGACACATGGAAGTGTAAGCCCTATAGAAAGGAGCAAAAGTTAGGGGTAAAAAGTTAGGAGTAAAATGTCAGCCTGGTACTGTCTGAAACATCTGTAACATCTGTATTTAAAACAACTAAAAATGCCCTGAAATAATACAAACCAGTTCTAGTCTGACCTCAGCAGCATGTGAAGTTTTCTGGTGCACTTTAAGGGAAGAAAATACTACAGATACATAGATGACATTATTTTTCCCCCCCTTTTTTGTAATGGAACATCCCATTGGGTTGTGTACATGTGCAAACAATAAAAGTGCTTGTTTACTTGGAAGTAAACAGGCAGCACAGATCCAGAAAAGAGGTCCTCTTTAGAGCCTTCTGGAAATACTCTCCCTATTCCTTACTCCAGTTTTTCATATCCAACAATGGGCTTGATTTAAGAGGAGGATGTCAAGAAAAGTGTAATATCTTGCTCTGCAGCCATGATTATGACCCTAGCCCTGTTTCAGTCTCTAGTTTAACATGTTCTCTAGCCCCACTCTCCAGCCGAGCTATGACTTACCTGAATTTGTTTTCAAAAAAGTCCCTAGCCTCTTAACCTCTCCAGTTTGCCCCCTTTCTATCTTTTTTCTGAAGTTTCTGCTAAGCTTCATTGTTATCAACCTGATCTCTACTACCTAATCTTGCTCCAAGACCTTATCTAATTTATCCTAAATGATGCCCAGGAAACAACCTAAACTCAGCTCCTAATTTGCCTCTGTCCCTCCTCATAGCACCAATATCCTCAAATAGAAGTTGAGTGTGGTGAGGACTAGCAGCACTTTCATGTTGAGTGATGAGCTCATTTCTGATCTGGAAGCTTTAATTCCAGAACATCCTGAGCTCAGTTAGCCTTAAGGCTAAGGATATCTGTGCAACTACCTGTAGCTGACTACTGAATTCAGATGTGAAAATGGTGCTGGGAATATGATGGGCAAGTGAGAGACCAGAATTTATTATGAGAGTGGCAGAACAGGTGTAGATATCAGCAGCCTAAAATCTTTTACACTGCTAGCTTCATATTAATTAGAGGAGGTAATGCCAGTGTGTGATGATTGCTCCTTACAGAGAACTGCTTGGCTTTGATGCTAGCTTGCATCAAAACCTTAGTTTGCTGTGCTGGGCAAGATCCTCATCCTACATGGTAGAGGCTCAACTGTGCCAGGCCAAGATTTCCTCTGGGTAGAATGTCTCAGCTTTCTCTTTGCAGCAGCTGAAGTCATTGATACAACCAGTCAAGTTCAAGGTGCTTCAAGCAAGGGCAAGGGTTTGCCTGGGCATTTTTTGAAACAGTTGTTTTAGTTGTGCATTTAAGTAATTAATAATTCTATGCAGTTTCTCATCTAAAGCCAGCCACAAGGGCATAAAGGAGGGCAGGAGTGGGTATGGAAGTAGTATTGGCCCAGGTTTAGTAGGAAAGGACGGACCACACCGCTCCAAAGTGCCATTGTTAGGTAAACACAAAGAAATAGCCAGATTTTTGTCCTCATTGCTGCCTTCATGTCTCTAAAACACATCCTGCCTATCCCCAAATACCTCACCATTTAAAACCAGCAGCTTCCCTCCTCCATCCCCTTTCATAAAATGTATAAATAAACAGCAGAAATCACAGATACATTTTTCTAGCATTAGCAGTGAAAATTTCTTTTCCTGTCTTCTCCATGATGAAAATACAAGAACTTCTAGCATACAATTGAAAGCTGATAATAGGAGGCTATTAGCACAAAGGTAAATTTGGGGTGTTTCAGAGGATAAGTTATTGTTCTGTCTGTTGCTTATTTGTGACACAGGTACAGTTGCAGTTTGAGTTTCTCTGGAGCTGGAAGAGAGGTCTGCACAAAATGCAGTGATAAATTTTTCTGTTGGTACTAATATGTAGAAGGAGTTGGTTTAAAACCAGCAAGCCATTACTTCTCATCAATGCTTGACATGTGTCCAGTTTTCTGAAATTAAATTGAAAGGCAAGATCAGTTATTCATTGCACAATCCAGCTGTATTTATTTGCATCCATGTAATTGAAATTCTAAGTTTACATTTTTAAAGCTAAATAAAGTTGGCTTGTGACACTCATATTGTATCTATTACATATTTCACTTCAAAACCTCATCTCTCCTAAAGCCTCTTCAGTGTGCTTGAAGTAGCACAGCAAAAGAAAAGGAATTTCCAATTTAACTAGAGCACTGACATTCTGTTACACAATTCGATCTTGTCTATTTACCTGCTCTTAAAAAACATAAGACACTAAACAAAAAAAAAAAAAAAAAAAAACAAAAAAAAAAAAAAGGAAAATGAATCCACNACAAAAATAGAGAAAAGCTGAATGCATCCAGCCAGCAGTGCCATAGGTGTCTGAATGCATCTGTAGCTTTCCTCTCACTCATCAGTGTAATTGTTGTCATGTTATTCCATTTTTTGATTAGGCTGGTCCACCAAGCTCCCAGCTTTTTCTGGCCAAACGTTCTTCTGCTGGTTGTCATGGTGACTGCATTGTTAGCAGGCAGAAAGGCTCTGTTGTCTGGCATTGTTCTGTTGTGCTTTAGGTAATGCACGAGGCATCACAAGTGAAGTGGATGGACCTTTTTTGCTCGGCGTCATTGCCGAGTATTGAAAATCTCACATAAAAAAGGAGCAAATAGGCCTGACTAAAGAAATAACCAAGTTCTCCTTTTTTTTTTTTTTTTTTTTTAAAAAAAGTGCATTATTATAAAAAGGTAAAACAACGCTGGTGATTAACTGAATAATCTAAGAAAATGCTATAGAAATTGTATTTATTACAAGAACAATTGCCATGATTTGAATGTTACTATACAATACTAACGATTTGGCAATTTAGTTTAAATATAGTTTACAATTATTCATTGATTTCTCTCCAGCTTGCAATGTCATTTGACCCTGGATTCTATTTAGCTTAAAACACTACACGCCAGGGGGTGAATGCAATAATTTGTTTTTTTAATCCATGAAAGTCTGCCTTTAAAAATAAGGTACTATGGTTAGTGTATTACTCTTTATATCTCCCTCAGAGTATGCAAACACTGATTTTTCCTTTTATTCCCCAATAAATTAGCTTTTGCTCCAATATTAATTAACCTATCTGAAGAAATTTCAAAACATCGGGCACTATTCACAGGACTGACTTTGTCATTCAGACAATTTCTTCAAGAGACATCTCTGGTTAATTAGGGGAGGAGCACTGAGAAAGTTCTTTGAAGAGCCTTAACTTATATATATGAATTGCTAGATGAGATACTTGCTTTAAATTGTGATTAATTAAGGCTTTTTCAATAACAAATTACATTTTGAAGATTGAAGGGAAACCTCTTGTAAATCCCAACTACTTTAAAACAAAAACCAGTATATGGTTTGAGAGTCTCTGATGTTTACCCTGTGTTCAAATTCATCTGCTATTCTCATTTGGCAAAACCAGCAGGGTACCAGCATTTCTCTCCTGTCATTCCCAGAGAAAACCCACCCTTCAGCAGAACCTGTCACTGGATGTCACCAAAGTTCCATGGATTTTCAGGAAAAACTGCACTAATTTATCAATAAAACTCAAGAGCCTGGAAGAAAGCAAGCAAGGAAAAATGAGTAACTGCAGTTAATGCAGCTTGCCTGGAAAGCTGGAAGGGCAAAAAACCTGCACTCAAATAGCTACAGATGTGCTCACCATCTTCAGTGACATTACTGTGGTTTATATGCCATGGCTTTTAATTTTTTGCTATCCCACATACATGGTTTGATGTGAAATTCCAAGAGTCACTGGCACAGGTGCTAGCTGTCTTGGAAAAACTGCACAGAGAAGCTTAAATCATCTTGCAATATCTGTTAACATACATTTCCACCACTAGCATCTGTAAAACAAGAATTATAGCTTCTCTTTCCCTCCTTATGTATCTGGTATTGTTTGTCTTGACTGTTTATTGAACCCAGCAGGACTGTGACCAACATGCACCACGTGTCCCTGCTGAACTGGGTGTTGACTGGTAGCACACACTTAGCACCAGAAAGTTTTTGCCTCTCAGGTGCTTAACACTTCCACCTTTCACACTGGGAGACTAAGAACAAAAAGCACATCATTGCAGGGGAACAAATACAAACACAAAATTCGAAGGGTATCTCACGGACTAATGCAACCATAATTTAGATACAGATGGAAAAAAAAATACTTACCACAGATAAGAAACTTTAAATAACTATTAGGTGTGACAGAGAAACAGTTTCTCCTCTGGGGAAAACTGAAAAAAAGACTGATCTATTATGGAAAGTCTGTGTGCTTTTAAAGCTTAAGAGACAGGATTCCAAAACAACAAAATTACTTGGGCATCAGAGCTGTGATGACTTCTCATTGACACTCACAATGACACCCCCAAAGTTATTCTCATTTCTTATTTTCTTGGAAATGTCTAATTTTCTCAGTAAAATGGCATTTAAAAGATAGAGAAATGGACTGAGAGACATCAAAGTGCAGACACTCAACTGATTCAGAGTTCAGCTTGGGTCTGGCAGTGGCGGCAGGAATTCTGCTTTTCCTCTCTGCTCCTCCCCTGCCAAGGCACCCTGGACACCTGGAGCAAGGGACATACAGAGGGACACCTCTGAGACTGGGTCAGTCAGGATTTCCCTCTCACATAGGTACATGCAGACTATTTACTCCCACAGCATAGGAAGATCTGCACTAGTAGCCTCACAGCAGTTAACACCAGCCACATCTATGGCAGAGCTTTAATTCCTGCTAAACTCCTAATTCTCTTTTAATTCTGTAAAATTACTATATAGCCCCATTCAATTAACCCATATTAAATTCCAGGAGAGCTTTTTCATAAGGGATAGCTTTGGAAACATTAAAATATAACAATTGCTGGTTTTTGGAGAGCTCTATTGCAAGTGTATTGCCTTCTCAGCTGGAAAGGATGATTAATGATGTCTGGAAAAGGTACTTACAGCTTAGCATACAGTAAACATGTATTCTGTTTTTCTTTTGCTCTGTTAAACAATATAATACATAGCAAAAATCCACAGAAATGGCAATCAAAACAGACACACTTTAAAAAGAATCCCAACACTTCTTAATGTGTACTTCATTCTTCCCATCATCATTTCCATCTGAATTAATCACTGAATTCTTGCTTCTGCCTTTGGGTTGAGAGTGGCAGCAGCCCAGCCGAGTCACACAGGTATTTTGGTGGAGGGGGTGACAAGACATCCCTCCTCTATTCCCATGGCAGCCCAGGAGGGTCCCCAGCCCCTCTCTGGTTTGGGAAAGCCGAGCTCCCCACCAGCCCCCTTTCCCCAGCCTGATGCGCTGAGAGCTCCCCCTCCTGTTACAGTCAACCTTAACCACAGTCGACAGATTAATATTATTACCTCATTTTAATTAATTCCACTCCTCGATTCAAAAAAGCACATCTGGTGCTTTTCAGAACCAGACAAAGCTTCTTTCCTCCCATCCTCTCCTGAACATCAATTAATAACTTGGCAACAAAAAGAAAAGAAGACTTTGTTCTGCATACCTAACAGTTGCTAGTGAAGAAGGGGACAAGAGGGACTTGCTCCAGACAGGGATCAAGAAAGATGACAGAACTGCACCCTGGCAGGGCTCATTAGGTCAAGCCACAGCTGTGGCTCTGCAGTTTCCAGTGTAGGGCTGTCTCACATCTCTTTAGAGCTCGAAGTGCTGGAAAAGCAATATGGAGTTCTTTACAACCATCCAGGTAGGTGGTGAACAGTTGGCTCCCATGCAATAGCCCAGAAGATGATTTCAGACCTTGCTGGAAACACAACATCCCTCAAACCCATAGATCAGCTTCTAAATAAGAATGAATACACTTCTGGAATTTCTAAATTCTCTCCTAATGTGAGCAGAAATCCCATGGCTTCCTGAGTCCATAATTCTATGTGGCTCCATGCCCAGCAAATAAAACACAGTGACCAGTAGGCTGAAGATGATGAGGATGAAGTCTGTATGTCAGTTCACCACACCAGATGGAATTGCCTTTGGATAGAGTGATGAAAAAAAGTTCAAAGGAAAACAGAGTTCAACATAGAAAAGCACAAATGTTTGTTACAACCATTTCCACAACATGAAGAGATGCAGAACGAAACTCTGGATCTCTGGGTATGTCCTTAGTGGCCATGAGGTGAGAACAATTGGCCAAGGGACAGTAAGTCCATAAGAATGGGGAGAGTTGAGCCTAGGAGCTGCCCAGTTGGCTGGTAGGATGGCTTGACTGGCTAGAGCCATGCTTTGTAACAAATACTTTCTTGCTTTCTACCTCCATTTTATTATATTTCTCCTCCTGCTATTCTCCACCCCCCCAAAAAAAACCCCAAAACTGTGAATCACGCTCCTGTGATTTCAGGTACAATTCCAAACTAAAGTTCTTCCCAGGAACCCATATACCTTGTGGCTTTCTTGACAGGTACATGAACAGCAGTACATTTAAAAAATCAAAATGGACACAAGAATGAGATGAAAAATGTATTTATGTACATTTGATATTGAGCACAACCATACATTTTGTATCAGATGGGAAATTTCTTCTCAGAAGATAAAATTTTACTAGACAGGAGGGGAATTTCATTACAAATAAACCAAAAGAAAACCCCCAAAACAGGGGGCAAAAGTAGCCAGCTGCTGATAAACCCAGATTTAAAGGCTGTGAATTATTCCAACTGTACCAAAATATGAAATTCAGCAAATTAGAAGCATGTTCTGTCTTTAAAACCTGCTTTAAAATTGCTATTTTATTTTTGTTGTAGAACCAACTGACACAGGACAATTCAGAGAAGAGAACTATGTTAGCTAAGCTGCCATAATCCTTTCAACCCTCTGAAAGAACAAGCAGCAGTTGATAAGCAGGGTCAGGCTGGGGAAGGATTTGGATAGGAGACATCTAAGGAATGCCTAAGTGCTTCAGGAAGGGGATGTGGGTGACTTAGCAAGCTGGCTCTCCACACCACTTCAGTAATGAGCAAACGGAGCAGACCATGTGCTAAGGGAAAGGGGTGACCTGATGGGGGAGGCAGATGTAATAACAAAAATCCTGATTGCGGCATTATTTTCCTCGTTTATCAGGCAGTGGCTTTAACTAACACCAGCTCAGTTAAAGTAAATTTTATCTTGCTGGCAAAATAACAGATGAAAGGATGAGTAAACTGTTTCCCACATCCATTCCTAAGATTTGTTGTCAGGTGCTGCTAAGCCATAAACCATGTTGATAATTCATTGTCTCAAATTGCTTCTCTCCCATAGATTTTAAGCATTTTAAAGTACATTTTATTTGTGCAAAGTGCACAAATAAATTGCAGGAATATCAGTGGCAACCTTTACAACTATTGCCCATTTAAAGTCTAGTGTTTGTTTTAATACCTAATTACCCCTAACGACCCAAAAAATGGATGAGTGATATCTGTAAATATTTTTAATTCAGACATTACAATGTTCTCATTTTAACAACAAAAAAAAAGATATTAAATTTATTTTATAAGTATGTACCTTGCACTTCTGAAACACTAAACAGGCTGTGCTGGCAAAAACAACTGCCCTCCACCAAAACATTTCACTGAAAAGTCAGTATCTCTGTGTTACTGAAAGAAATGGAGCAGTTTCAGTGGAAGGAGTAAAAGCCTCTTTTAAAGACCTCATTTAATGCTCTTTTTTTTGTTTCCACTGAGCATATTTTAAGAACTAATCAGCCTTGTAAAAGGTACCACTGTTAATCTACTGTTTGTCTTCGTCCTCACTGCAGCTGCTTAGTAGATAAAGAGCAAACAAGGCCAGAATTAAGGTCATTCCATTTAAATCCTTCAGAGTGGGAGACAAGGACTAAATTATTGCTGAGAATTACATGAAGGAAAAGCCTGGGATAAAATAACTATTGTTTGTTACTTGCCAGACCTGTAGTGCCACTGCATTTACATATTTGTGGAGGGATTACAGTACCATTTTATGAGATTAATTGGTAGAATGGAGAGATTCTCTGATATACCGTCCACTTCAATGTGCGCTCCCGTGCTTTCAAAGACCATGTATGGTACATATGGCTGGTGAGAAATAGCTCAAATCTACTGACTACCAATCAGTTCTCATGTCTGAAATGTAATGACAGTTTTGCACGTAAATAAAGTAGGAAGAAAATTATTACATTGTATCAAACAACACTGGTTTGAATCATGTAGGATCATAGTAAGGACCTTAGTGCATGATTTTGCTTTCCTTGATGGAACAACTGAAACCTGTATTTTCCCATTTTTAAGGCAGAAGGAGCACGGATCTCTTTTGTGCTAATAGCAGGAAATCATTTCGCTCCAGTCAAATATGAATAGAAAATGAGTGGTCAAAAAAGGAGAAAATATTTTGGCTATTGAAAATCCACAAGCTTTTCTGTCAAATTGGGAAATATTCCCTGGGAGCTACTCTATAAATAATGCATGGTGGGTTTTAGTGTAATCTTTAGTACAAGAACACGTTTTCTGTGGAGCCAACAGTAATACCACTTCAAGAAGGAAATGCTGTGTGAAGAGAGGATCTTGCAGCTCTCTCCCACTTTAAAATCAAGTACATTGGCTCCACGGTATCTCCAGCCCCCAGGAGCCTGATAGCTAGAAAGTATGAGTCAGCTCCACCACTCTGACCTCTCAAGTGGAGGAGAGGTATGTCCTGGTTTAGCAGCCTGTTCTGGCTCAGTCTTCCCGCACTCAGGAGCCTCACTTGACTCTGAGGATGGTCCAAAATGAAATACTGGCCCACAAAGAGAACAAAAAGAAAGGGGGGGAGCATTTCAGGTGATTGGAGATGATCCCCACCTATGCCCAGTGTGGGTGCAGGAGAAGATGCTCCCAGGGTGGTGATCAGAGCTGGGGAGAGCCATGTGCACCACTCACATCAATACAGACTTCACACTTTTTTTTTTCAAGCATAATGATAGGAGATAAGTCCCCAACTCTGCACCACTGGGCTGTGGATTGACAGCCTAGAAAAAGCCTTCCTTTCTCTTCTGCCTTCCTCCTGCCCTCCTTTCCCCTCACCATGCACATGAGATTTGTTTTTGCTTGTCCTGTTCTGATTGCTCTCCAGACCTTTTTCACACAAGCCAAGTTAGGAGCAAAGGGTATATAACTGCAGCTATTGATTGTCTGCTGAGGCTGGGCTCTGTGAGAGGTCACAACCGGCAGACAAAGGTGGGATCCAGAGCAGAGATGTGACAGTCCCCATCCCCAGGGCATCAGGGTATAACCAAGCCATTAGGACTCACTGCTGAGGAGCACACCGAGTCAATTGGACCATGCTTTTTCAGTTATATCCCTTCTAACGGTTCACCTGCATGTGTTTAGTTGTATACAGCTCTCCTGGGCTGCAGAGTCAGTAAGTGGACAAATTACAACAGAAGATAAAAAGTAGGTGAATCATAAATCTTTCAATATACCACTGGCACCAGTGAAATTTCTATGAGTTTCTGCAAACAGAAGATTCAGAGTGAAGCAAGAGTACAACTATTTTAACTCCCATTTTTATGGAGTTTTCTGTTCTACTTTTCTTTATGGAAGAAAAGTCTTTGTTGGAAAACCTAACCTATATCTGCATTTTCCATAAACCCATGTTTTGTTTACCCATTTAGGACATCTACAGTGTTAGTGTCATAGTACTAAATACTTCCACTAAGGAAATAATGGCTATATACAATCAACTAGTAGATATAATGACACTGAAGATAACAGTCATTACTAGAGCCACTGAAGAAACACATAAAAATTCTAAAGCTGTCAGAGGTGACATCTGCAAATAATATCACTCGCATTCTTACGTCTCCAAAGCATATTTTGAAACACTTAAACAAAAATGTCACTCACATAATTCACCACAAAAATGTTAGGAGGATGACAGGAGTATACAAAAAAAAAAAAAAAAAAGCTAGAAATACATAATAGCAGGAAAATATTTTTCCTTATGTACATACACAAATGCAGAAAAACTCAAATGCTTATGAGTCATGTGCTGAAAGCAGGCTGAAGGGACCTTAATGAAAAAAAACAAGACAACAAGCTAACAAAAAGCCAAAACCACAAACCCACAATAATTTTTGTGACTGAAAATCCAACTTCACCTCAGGATGTAACAGCTTCTACAACTGAAAACACATGAGCATGTATGTATTTTGTTCAATGTACATAAGTCCAGAAATCCTTTCTCGTTCATACCCTGTTCTTTCTGAGAGATTCTGCTACTGGCTTGATTGTTGTACTCACCTGCAGTCATGACAATTGTGTGCCATTACAAGTACTAAAATTAGATGGGCACTGAGCTCTTCCTCTACCCACAGCTGACACAGTGGTCAAGAAGGAAGTGGGACTGGAGATCAGCAAAAAGCCCTAAGAGAGAGAAGATCAAATGGAGAAATGCAATGTTGATTTTATTCCAAATTTGTTGGAAAACATTAACGAGGAACAAATCCCCAGCATTTATATGTCTTCCAATGCATTACATGCATTTCTGTCAGGAGGACGCTGGCTGTGCCAGCAACTGCCAGACCCTATAGCCTCGAACTTCAATTCTCAGATAATAGTCTACAGCATATAGTATTAATAGTAAGTATATGGAAAATATATATCACACAACACAAAAGCTAGTTATACAGTTTGATGACATTTAAAACAAAAACCCAATATATGCTAACAAAATAAAAATTGGCTTTATATACCAACCACAAAACACTACATCTATTACCAAAGATGATCAAGTAGTTGAGATAAAAAAGAAAAGCCAGAAAAGGCTCCTATTCAGGTTATGATGATAGTTAGAAGCTAAAACGTAATTTATTTGTAAATTTTAGTCTCTTGAAAGGAAGCATCATAGAGGTTGAATTAAATAATTTATCTTACTTAAAGAAGACATACTTGCAACATGTAAATATTGACTAACTTAGCTAATGAGTGGCTGTGTATAAACAGCCTCCTTTTTTATTTTGACTGGAATCTAGAGCAGACAGCTTTGTATATTTTACAGTCTCTTGTACCCGAGCCAACAATTGATAGTGCAGATCAAAGCCTTGATGCTGAGATGCAAAGCAATCTGTATATAAATGTGCTCCTCAAAAATTGATAAGAGCACAAAAGAAGTTTTAAGATACTTTCACCATGATTTAAATAGCAAACAGGTAATTACTCTGATGAGCCATTTTAGATTTGTATCCAGTGCTAAAAGTGTACTTATGGAAGTTCAAAAAATGCTTTCTATTTTTTTCACTAGGTTTGTAAATCATAAGATGTTCTACATTGAAAGCAGCCACAACGCATTCTGTTCACAACAGGATATTTAACATCTTAATTATTTTCTTCAGATTTTATGTAATTGGTTAGCTCATAATATTGTCATCATAATTTCACTAAGATATATAAGGAGACAAGTACCAAAAAATGGCTTCAATGGCCATAAGATACTCACTAATAATGCCTGCTCAATAAAAGTCATTATTAACACATTAATTATTAACACATGGACTAATAATAGTCCAAGACTGAGGCTTCTTCATGGTTTCTGTTATATTGCTTGATTTGTGAGCATAATAGCTAGCTTTAACTCTGGAAATTGATGCATAAAGAGAAGTCAGATAAAAGTTCAAAAGTATCAAGATACATTTCATAAGCAGCTTTATTAGACTGTAGGACTGTATGAAGCATTGTACCACAATGTCCTTAGTAATTTGAAAAACATGATGGATTATGCTTTGTTTCCTAGATATTGCTTGAAGGGTTAAATTGTGGGCCGAAGTATTTTCTGCTGCTGTAACAAAGTACTTGGCTTCTTCACTTTTCATCATGCCACAAACGACAAGAAGGAAAGAGTAAAAATGTGACATTAGGTATGACTCTCAGCAATGAACATTATAACCCCTCTTCTTGACTTGTTTTCTCGCTTTGTATCAACAAAATTAGCTAGAACAAAAGGGAAAGGTGAAAAACATCTGAACAACAGACACTTATTTACTGCTGTGTAGTACCAGGAGGCACAAGGGCTGGAGAGGAACTGAGAGAAAATAGCATCTCTGCATGAAGATGTATTAAAAAAAAAATTAAATCAGAAGAAGTAGCACCTTGTAGTTATTCTGCTTAATTAAAAACAATACAAGGGAACAGTCTACCCCATAACTGAGTTCAGGAGTGACTTGCATCTGAATGAATTCTGTGATATTAATTAAAATGGGAGTGCTTTTTAACAAATTCACCCAATGTTGTGTGGCTAACTCTTCTTTTGTAAGATCACCTTGGTATGAGATGCAGCCAGGGTATGACAAAGTCTGTGTATGCACTGCTGGTAGAAAAAAGCAAAAAGCATTGTCTGCAGCAAGGAAGAACAAGGTAGGGGTGGGTGATTTCATGTGCTCGTGTTCAAAAGCACCCACTCCAGCTTTAATCCAATCAATTCCAGTAACAAAAGCAGTGTGGGTATGCAAACCAGCAACCAGACCACAGCTATGACCCTGCACCAGCTGCCTCTCACTTGGCTTATACCTTTTCTCCTTCTCTCTGCTTTGGGGGAAACCTGAACAAAGAATTCTCTCCCCAGTTTATTTTAGCTGGATGTAATGGCACAGGACTAGAAAACTAATTTTAATATACAGTGACAGGACAAGGGACAATGGTTTTAAACTAGAAAAGGACAGGGTAAGATGAGACATAAGGAAGAATTTCTTCCCCATGAGGATGGTGAGACACCGGCACAGGTTGCCCAGAGAGGTGGTGGAGGTCCCATCCCTGGAGACATTCAAGGCCAAGCTTGCTGAGGCTCTGAGCAACTTCATCTAGCGCAGGATGTTCCTGTCACTGCAGGAGGTTGGATCAGAAGGACTTTGAAAGGCCCTTCCAACTCTATGATTCTGTGATTTTTTCCCCCATTCACTCATAACATGAAGACATGGGACATATTCCTCTCTGAGAAGAGACCAGAGAGTAGCCTGAGGCTTGAAGCAGCATCCAGCTCTAAGACAGCAAAAGCAAACCTAACACAGAATGGAGCCAAATTCTTCCCTGCCACAGCTGCAGCAAGAGGCTTTACCCCTTCTCTGCCTTTGCTGGCTCCTTATCCCTGATCCTCTGCCCCTGCCTGGCCCAAGGAGCACAAGCAGTACTGGGGCTGCCTCAGAAGTGATGCACACAATTCAAGAGGGTAAAACTACCCCCACAAACTCTAAGTCTCTCCCACTGCTGGAAAGTGAGGATTTTTTAAAAGTTTACATAGCCTGTTTCTTTGTTTCCTTCGGAAGCCCTTCTTGGGGAGACTCAGAAGTTCCATAGTTCCTCTTGAAGAGGAAAGCAGACACAGTGGGTTTAAAGTAATGACAGTTACACACAAAATAATCTACTAACTCCTCAGACTCTTCAGCAGTGCCTGTATGCTCAGATGCACTTAGAAAATCTCCCAGTAAAATAAAAGTGAGCAATAGACACATCTTGTGATCTCTTCTTGGATTTTCTAGTCAAACTGAAAAGAAGTGGACACAAGGCCTAGAACTTAAAGAGAATATTTACATTCAAGGCTGAGTGCTTGGCAAAAAAATAAAAAGGGTTGTTAAGTACATTCTAGAGAAATAGAGCAAAAGACTAAATTTGTTGTACTTATTTAGCTGACTACAGGGGGTAGAAACTAAGGGGTAACTTTATCACAGGCTACAAGTGTATGTGAAGAAATCAAAAACATAATAAAGGCTTCTGCAATCTGCCAAGAAAAGGCACAACTGTCTCCAATTGAAGGAAGCCAGACCAAGAAAAATTCAAGCTTGAAAACAGCTTTTTGTAATGAAGCCCTACAGTGAGTCTGTGCCATGCAGACAGCATTACATGGTTTAGGTCTTGCTGCAACAACCTGGCCCATCCTTGCAACCTTTTCACTTGGCACATTAGAGAAAGACACGGGGCCACACTTTATTATAGTCCCTTCACTTCATGTGTCCTAGACTCAGAGACTATAAAGACGAAGGAATGTGTCTCCAGTTGAAGGTTCCTCCTGCATGGGAAAGAAAACCTAAAGAAAGCCGTTTCTTTTAAATCTTTTTCTGTAGTACTGTGCCACATGGTGAATACAGGCGTGCAAATAATGTGCAAACAAGGATCAGTGGTAACACAACATGCTGAATATTGTCAATGCAAATCCCAGTTTTTCTTTAACAAGTTTTCTATTGGACATTGTACATTCAAACATTAGGATACAGGTGCATTTATATTAGATATTCAATTATGTTATTTATTTCTGAGCACCTGAATAGCTGATCTATTTCTGCTTCTGTGGGTCTTATCACATGAAGGACAAACTGTGTGGCTCCAGAATTACTATAAGCATATCATAATAAATACCTGAAAAATATTGTGCACATCATCACTACCAAGGGGAGTTTCCTTTTCCTTTCAATGGAGTTGGATTTTTATTTTTGAGGGTAGCAAATCAATGGGTTTTTTAAATTATTCTTCCATCCTAACTCAAAATCCAGGAACAAAAAAAACCCCAATAAACCACAATGCAAGTTGTAGCACTTTGTTTCATAATACTGGTAAGGACTTCTTATGTGGTGATATATAATGCCTAAATTTGGGGTTCATTCCATTGAAGTAGATGAGCTTACCTCTTTTTTAATAGACTTCTGCTATTTCTTGCCAGAATGCCCTAGTAAACTTTCATGAGTCCTTCACAGTCTTAATAATTGTACTTTAAATATGTCATGGTTGACTCCCAGTCAGCAGGGAGGATGATGAGGTGGCTTACTCACTCCCCTGTACTGGGACAGGAGAGAGAAATAGAAAAGGGAGGCAAAACTGCCAGAGTAACAGTTTAACAGGTTGAGTAAAATCTCTCGTTCATTGTCCAACCTGAGGATGCAGATACCAAGAGTCAGAATTAAAAAAAAAAAAAAAGATGGCTTCTACTATAACACCTTTAGTTACTGTATCTGATGTATCAGCATCAAAGAGAGGACATGAAAGAATAAGCCTTTAAAATTTAAGATGAGTAAATTAATCCTGAAGATTTGTAAATGGTGAATTTCCATATTGTTAAGGCACTCTATGAGTTGAATGTCCTAGTAATAGGGATTCATACATAATTGTCTAGGAAATAAATGTCTCTTTTCTAATTTTCCTTCAAAATTAAAGGAAGAAATAATCAAAGACCATTAGAAAATTAAAACTAAACACTGATATTAATTTAAACTTCTAACCACAGTGAAAGATGGTCTACTTTTATTGTATAAAGTATAGAAGAAACATCGAATGGTTTGACATTTTAAAATAAATATTTTAAAAGAGAAATGCTAAAAATATCTCTTTTCTGTATTTACATGTCCAATTCAACCCTAGATAGCCACTAAAACATGAATTCCGATTGCAATCTGGCTACATTGCACACCAAGCACAAAAGTCTTCTAATGATCTTTGATTAGTTCTTTATTAAATTCATCAAGGGAGCAAAGAAAATTTAATAACCTTCACTATTTTTCATCTTTCTGATTACAGTTTTGATTAGAACTTTTAGCTTTTATTTTCTTCTTTTCTAGCTGTTCCTATTACTGTGATGGGGTTGCTTTCCTCTAGAAGAATGAAGTAGGGAAAATGAAATAAATTTGCAGTTCTGGATGTGTATTTAACTAGGTGTGCTCATGCTCTGAAAAAGGCATATGAAGAATATGAGATCTTAAAAATGCAAAATAGACATTCATGGAACACTTTGCAGTCATACCATAAAAATTTTCAGTGTTCCTAGGCAATTAGTAACTTCCTCATCTAATCAGATACCTTAAAAATATCCTACAAACAGATTTCTGTGGAAGAAATTTTTTCCCAACATTTGAAGAGGGAATTAAATTTTTTTTAGAAACCTTCATAAATTTATTCTCCTATTTGAGTATTCAGTGTTATGTTTCAGTTATTTAATACACACAATTCAAAAGATTGTGTAGTACAGATATCATTGTAAAAAAAATGTAAAGAAACAAATTGAAGTAACCTATAAAGATGAAACCTTTTTCACAATTCCATTCACTGTGTCCATCAGAAATATAAGCCTCTTGGTTTGTGGTATGAATGTCTAAGTTTTTATATTCCCAGGGCAAATTCTGCCCTGTCACCATGCTGCATGGGGAAGCCTCCACACCACCCCTCCCCACCCACCGATTGACTGAGAAGAGCTGAGTGAGCCTCTTATCAGCAAGGATTACTGCACAAAAACTGTGCTGTTTTCATCAGGATACAATATTAAAAAAATTTAAAATCCAAAAAAATTCCTGACCCAAGGGATCAAATCAGGAAGTCCATCTTTTGCAGGCAGAAATCCCAAGTGCTGGACTGAAGAACTGGGTTTTTTCTCCATTTTTCCTTTCCCAGTTCAGGGAACACTGAGATTTTCCTGCAGAACTGAATGTTTCAGAAGAAACAGAGAATTTGTGCTGTCTCCCACTTCTTGAAGGGACTGACAGCTCTGCGCATCAAAAACCTGCCAGGCTGTCCAGGCTATGGCACCTGTGTGCAGGATGCTTTTTTGATAATTATGAGAAAAGGAGGACAAAAAGGACACCACCCTTCTCCCACGGTTTTTAAAGACAGATCCTGTTTGATTGTAGAGACTTTACAATAAATCATGGCATTGGTTCACAATTTCAGACTAGGTGATATTGGAGTGGCTCTGTATAACAGAAATTCAGCAATGCCTCTTACTCAGACTAAGGCAAGGCTGAAGTCCCTGTAGAAGAACATCTCAAGCCTCTGTGACTCACAAATGCATGCATATCACAACTGCTCTCAGCCAGGACCCCTTCTCCTGGCTCTTAATGGCCGCTGGAACATTGTTCCTCCACAGTCACCCTCATAGCACTACTGCTGACTTGTAGTTTAGGGAAGGCATCGCCAGTTACTCTGTATGTTGCTTGGAGGAATGTGCTACAGAATTGTCTCCAGACAACACACATGGCTATGGCTCATCACAAGAAGAACTGGAGCACCAGTCACTGTTAACATAAGCATGCAAAATCACTGATTTCTGAAGTCCTAAACAGGTAACACACTGATTTGTAAAAATGCAGGGAGAAGCAAGGAAGTCAGAAATTACCTTATTCCATTTTCCCTATTCCTCTCCACCCACCAAGCAAATACTTCTCTCTCTTGCTGTCTGATAAGTGCTGCGGACTTAAACACAGCATGGGGAATGTCCAGGGCACAGTCCCCATCATCACAAAGTGCATGTGAGAAAAGGTCTTTTTCTACAAGAGGGAGGGTTTTTTTGTAGCTACATCTTTGAACTGTGCTTGGAAATTCTTCAAAATACAGATCCCCCCTTTGTCTACTTGTTCACACTCAACAGGTCACTGAAATACTGTCATCTGAATCACTCTCTGATTCCCTTCAGAATGCAAGATAAAAATACTTTCTACACTTGGGATAAATGTTAGAAAAACAATAAATAATCCATTGAAGGATAAAACTCTGATTCCTACCAAAAGGTCTCTGATTAAGTACCTGGAGCCTTTGCATGTACAATGTCATACTCCAGATGTGGCGAACTCTCCCAGCCTGACTACTCTCCTCTTCTCTCAGAGATGCTACTTATTTATTTTGTCTGGTTTTATCTCCTGTAAATTAAGCCAAAGGCTTCTCAATACAAAGTAACACTGCCCCAATTTGTATTTAAATAGATGAGAAATCCTGGATTTATATTATAAAAATAAATTTTCATCTTTTTCTTTGTTTGTTTGCTTTTTTTCTTTTTTTCTGGGTTTCAAGACAGTTTTTAATGTTATATAATTATAGGAATTGCTTCACAAAAACAAAATGCTTATTGTCATGTTTGCAATTTGCCTTTTTGCAATTTCCCTAAATGTTAAGCTCTGTATTTTTCAAATCTCTGCATTTCCAAGTACATAAATGAGCACTTTTCCAAGCCAATTTGAGCCTTTTTTCTTCCCTGCAGCCTATCTACAGTCTCCTAAATGCTGCAAACTATTATGTGATGTCACAAATATACAAAAGCTTTCCCTTGCATTTGTCATGTGGCTCCAGAGACAGCAGACATTTGTATCAGGTTTAACAGTGATAGCAAGGTAAAAAATGTGAAAGAATAGAAATAATAGACATTTAACATTGGTGATTGCAGTAAAATTCATTTTCCCTGTAGACAAGACATGATGTGATGTTGTCACAAGTATATTAAAGGCTACATTTTTAAAGTAAAATTTGCAGTCAGCATGAAGAAAAGTCATCCTCAATACAGAGGACTTGCTGAGAGCCAGAAGTGGCAAAATATGCAGAGGAGGCAATAGCATCATTGAGAAGAAGTCAAAGTTTTACACCCCCTAACTGCTCTTTATTAGAAAATTATTTATTTGATATAAAATAGGTTTTCAAAATGATGATGGGATTAATCAACTTGTTAGCAGAGAAAGTATTGAAATAACTTCATGGTTGGCATGTCTGGTTGTCAGATCAGCTCTCCCTTTCATAGGCACTTGTTATAACAGGCAGGGGGTTAACCCTCTCAGACATGGAGCTAATCAGTCCTTGAAAGTCACTTCATCCAGTGGAGTGGAATAATGTACTCTAGAGCAGTTTGTCCACCTCTACCATTTGGAGCAATGGTATTTAGATTGACCATTTTTGCCTCGTCAGCTTCCATTTCAAAGAATTATAATTTTTTCAATGGTATGAGAATGTCAGGTTAAATGTATTGTCTCCTACTCCCCTCTTTAGAGCCAGTGTTGTTAACACCAGACTGTGAATGTGAACAAATAGAAAGATAAAGAAGAAGCAATTGTGTGATTGGAAAGGTTATTCTTTCAGCTTGATTAAGTTCTAATGAAAAAAAGAAAAGGTCAGGACAAAGGCAGAGAAGAAAATTTCCAGCAAAGTTATCTTATTCAACCTGCAGATCTGCAGGGTCTATTCACAATTGCCATGCAGATATCTGCACACAAGCCTGCCCAGCCTTTGCAAACAGATGCTTCTTGTCTTATTTTGCAGTATTTCTTGCTACCTTCCCTGCCATGATAAGCTGGTTTCCTCGCCCCCAAGAATTGCTTCTTTTCCCCAAGTTTGGATGAAATCTGATTGAACATGAATAGATTCCCTGGTGGCAAAAAAAGAGATTGCTGAACTTGGAGAAGAACAAAGCTGAGAGGTCAAGGACAATATAATAAACATCTCTTCTGGCTTTCCCCCACTGTCACTTGGCACTTCCAGCAAATAAATTCATCAGAAGGAAAGGTATTTCATGAGAGAGGTTTCTCTTTCTCCTAGCTGCTGGATATTCACCTTTCATAAAATACTCAGGTTTCTGCTTCCTGTGTAACACAGAAACTCAGTCTCAGTAGTGATTTTGGGCTTTGGTACTCGGTGTTATTGAGCCCTTTGGAGCAACTTTGGAATTAAAGCACCTTGCAGTCAAAAAATACCAGTTTTCTAATAGTCTTTGAGACTTTTTAGGAGTTCGTTGAATCCAGTGAATTGTATTTTAAGAGGCACAAGTGGAAATTGTCTCTAGCATATTGTTCTTCAAACTGAACTTTCCTGAATGTTTCATTACTCAATTAACTGTGATTTAAATTAATCAGAAAATCCAGGAAGTGAAGGAAAGCAGGACTAGACTAAGCAATGGTGACAATTTGATTATGTTGTACATAGAACTCCTCTGTTCACTGAGATACGCTTAGTGTGATAAATTCACCCCTCTGATTACAATTATTTCATTTATCTGGTGAACATGTTTTACTCTTATTCCAATACTTGCTATGATTTTAAGTATTTTTTTTCTCCTCGCTAGAGGAGACTGGTATCAGTGTCTCAAAAGACAACTTTTGAGAGCTGTTCACTCAAATGCATTAAGAAAACAAGCACATAGATATACTCTTCCTTTTAATGCCACAGCAGCATGCAAGTGGCTGTGTGTGTATCTCCCAGCCCTGGGGCCATCCTTTGTGTCTGTGCAGCTATTAGGTGTCTGCTGGGTGGCCACCACAGGGCTCCCAGTGTTTCAAGCTGCCTCTGTCTGTTCCTGTGATACCTATCAGCTACAAAAAAAAATGAAAAAACATTTGACATTTTAATATTAATCAAACAGAAAACAGCAAGAATGTCACCTTCCTTGAGGTAGGAAAAGTGTGGGTCTTGCTGCCATGCAGAGGGAAATATTGATGCCAGCAGGAAATTTTCAAGGGATTGGATTTTTTGCATTCCTTCAGCCATGGGGCAAAAAAACCCCTTCCTCAATTAGCTTTATGTTTTGTCAGTGTCACTGTTTTTGCTTGCAACCACAGCACATAATATACTCATTTCCTGAACAAACAGCTGAAGCAGAAGGCAAGTTAATCTGAAAGGCTTGACAATTTATTATGGACATTTTACTCTTTCAATTCAAGAGGAACTTCTTTATCTTGTGTATTTTTTTCTTGTAGGGAAAATATTAAAAGGGGAACTTTTAATTTAGGAACATAAATTTTACAAAAATATAAATTTCCCCATCAACATTCCCTTTCTACAGACTTTTAATGACTTACAAACTTTCTACAGACTTCTAATGACTGAAACAAATGCTTTTTATTTTTACAAAATTTAATTAATCTAGTTTCATGGCATTCATCAGAGCATACATAACATGTACATGACATCAACTTTACTCCAGGGTCTGAATGACCTTCCTACAAGGCTTGGTCTTCTGTTTTCCCAACCAGGTGGCAAGAAGAACACATTCTCACTACAGCTAAGAGCAATTGGGAAGCAGAGAGAGAAGCAGCGTTACTGTCTCAGGTCATATTTGTTGCCTCCCTTCAGGAAAGGTTCCTGCTGATGTTGACTTGCAGAAAGAAATGAGTTGTATTTCTTCCTAACCTTCTCCTTCTAGATCTTTTGCATTATAATGAGAGTAATAATGAATAATGATACTTATGTGTAGTAAATTAGGCCCTTGCTGATAAACATGAATTTTTACCCAGATGCTGACTTTCTTGAATTTCATAACAAATCAGAAACAATCTACATGGAACAGGATGCAAAAGACGAACTGCGATGATCAGCAGAAGTTAAGGGATAAAAAATCAGAATAATTAAAATAAATTAATTTAAATAATTCTCTGAGTTTTCACACCACAAATCACAACAATGAAAAAGACAGATAACTGTAGATGATGAACTTAGTTGCTTTAAAACATGCCATGACTGCAGATTTATTTGGATACAGTTTACCTTCCTTGTTTATACTTTTGATACAATCTTGCTGGATTTTCTCTGTTACTGACTCTTGGCTGCTGCTCTTCTTTGTCATTATGTGTTACCCCCACAATCCCACGCTTCTGCACACAAGTCTGTGAGCAACAGTTCCCTGAATCACCCATTTTACCTTTGTATGAAGGAATAAACTGATGCTTAATCATTTTATGGGAACAACTGGTGCTTCAAAGGAGAGTAGGGGACCTTTCTGTAACTCTCCTGTAAAACATGTTGAGAAGCATTTTAAATTCAATATCTTGACAATTTCTGCCTGGATACATCACGTGAAGTTACTCAATTGTCCTGGTTTGGGCCCAAGATGATTATAGGACCCTTCCCCCAGTGACAGATGGCCCCCCCTCCTCTCTCTGAAGAGAGGAGAGGAAGTAATGAGGAGATTTGTGAGTTTAGAAGAATTCCAAACTACTTTAATAGATAATGAAATAATAGATAAAATTAAAAGGAAAAGATAAAAATGTATACAATATTTACAAAACCGTATCAAGCTCCCGGGATGATGATCACGTCCCCAGCAGACGCAGGGAGAGTCCCAGGCTGGGGCCAAGTTCAGTCAGGAGCTGGATGCCGGATCTGGATTCAGGAATGCTCAGATCAGGATCAAAGGCAGAGTCCTTCCCTTGGGCCAAAGAGAGGGGCTGAGGAGAGAAGGGCCGAGGAGAGAAGTAAGCCCGAGGAGAGAAGGCCTGACCCTTCGGTCTCTCAGCTTTTATACTGAGCATGGGGCAGATGGGATGGAATACTCCTGTTGGTCAATTTTGGGTCACCTGCCCTGTTCGCTCCTCCTTGCTGGTGGGACTTCTCTATGTCTTTCTGTTTCCAGCCCCCCCGGTGGGGTGGCTGACAAACATTCTGACCTTGATCACCATAGTGAATAATGAAAATAAGAGCTTCTTGCATACCACTCCCTGGTCTTATCAGTCTGGGAGTGAACAGTGTCTGAACAGTGTGCACTTAATTTCAGAGTCCAGTCAGACAGAAGATGCCTAGCTGAAAAGTGAAGTTACAAACTAGAAAATTTACCCTATTTTACCTCAAACCAGGACACTCAATAAAAGACAGTGGAAGTTGTTAACTGAAGTATACCCCAACATCATCTGAAAACAAAACTGAGGTCAAGGGTTCAAGTCCCTGTCCAGGTATGAGGCTTGTCAGAGTTGGGCTGATGGTTGTACTCAGTGATCTGAAAGGTCCTTTCCAACCTAGATGATTATGAAATTATGTATAACTCATATTGATGGTTGAAATAAATTTCACATTGTTTGCAGGGAAGCATTATTATCTTCTCAAAAGCCAGATTGGCATCCCGAAACTTTGGTCGCTTAAAGGAGGAACATACAGCAAGGTCCACCAACAGCTCTTTGCCTCCCTGTACATTGCCTTCAGTATCCTAGCCCAAAAGACACAATTTTATTGTTTTCTATGCTTATGACTAGCAAATCTCTCAGGCAACCTCTGCTATCACAACCCTTCCTAAATTTAAAAGTCCTTTTGCATTTGAAATCCTGGAACAATTATGGGTACGTACGTGTCACATCACCTACTAATATACCTGTTTAGTGCTGAAGTTGGGGACACCTCACTGTTACTACTTCTCTGCTGTCTAACATTACAGTGCAATTGAAGCAATGTTTCTGAAAGGCCTGTTTAGTACATTAGCTCTCAAATGTGAAAAAATTCACTTTCATCATTGAAATTATTCACATAAAGCAGCACTTCAACAAAACATTGTCCAGGCTGACCTGCAATTATATCACATCTAGTGTGTACTGATTTACATACCATATGCTTTTCCACCTTTAATTGAGGCCATTAAGCAGAATGCAGAGGCTGGGCTCCACCCTCTGCATCTAACAGATGGCACAGAGGGTGTAAACTCAATAGAACATCCTGGAGAATCTGCTGCTGAAGTTACAACATGAGGGCCCAGCCACTTCTGACTGGGAGGTGTGGCTCTACCATCTTCTTTGCAGCAAAGACACTGCCATTCCTGGCAGAGCTCAGAACCCCTGATCAGCAGTCATCATCCTGAGATAAACTAATCTAACTAATCTAGGAAAATTGAGAGATACTGTGATGATACAATTCCCATTTCAAAAATCAGTTCAGATTAATATCAGAATTGTAGGTTTGATTAGAATTTTTTTTTTCATTTTTTGTATTTGCCTTCAAATTACTCCTTAGAAGTGATGGCATTTCTCCAACTGAATGAAGAACTTCAAAAAATGCTGAATTTTAAATAACTAAATCCCTTTCAGATTTAAATACTAATTTGGCCAAAAACGTTTTAGGATTTGGGAATTAGAAATAAAGCTAAAAATAGCATCAAATCAAAATAACTACATTCATTCATTGAAAAATACCATTAATTTTTCTTTTTATTTCCAATACTTTGTGTTTTGTAAGCTGTCTCTGGTTATAAATGTACTATGAGCTGAGAATGCTGATGATCTAATTTGCTTCTGAAAATGTGGAAAATGACTAAATCAGAAATGCTCCTAGAGGACCAGGGGAAAGAATAATAAAAGAAAAGCCACCCTGAGATCTTAATCTGGGATAGTAGTTCGCATTGTTCTAACCACATAAAGTAATTATGGAATCAACTATGAGAAGATGCTGAATTAGAGTCTGGATAGCACCAAAAATCACTGTCAAGAAGGACAGGATAGGACATTTGCATGTGAAAGGATCATGAACACTATCTATAAAGAATTCTGAAATTACTACCATATTTATTATTATAATTTTGTATCATCATAGTCTCATTGCAGCATGACCTGCAAGAATAGATTAAATTAATGTCATTTTCTCTTCTTGTTAACATCTTTATCACAAGAGCAAGCTGTCACAATTTTAGTGTCTAAAATTGTCTGTGAATTACAGAGGGCAAGAGTTGCACCACTTCCCCATTCTACACCTTGGTTGGCTCACCTCTCCTGGTATGCTTTTCCTTTCCCACCACACAGGGTGACAATCAGCATAAAAGCTCTTTGTATCCCACTCTCCAATACAAAAAGAAAGCAGCCTTCACCGTTTTAAACCTCAAGGTGAGTTAAAAACATAGAAAAGAGCGGGATGAAGAGAGTCAAGAAAGGAGGAGATCTGATTGGAATAAAAAGTTGGAAAGGATTGTACAAGAAAATGAAGGCAGGTATGTACATAATTGTTCTAATGAACATGATTAGAATACACACTGTCAAAATTGCTTTTATACATGCAACCACTCAGTTCCCCAAAATAATCTGATCATAAGAGAAAAATCTGTCCCTGTACTTCACTGGCAGTTTTGAACAACAAGTATCATGGACCTTAAAAAGATCAAGGCTGTTTCTAGAAACTACCTGAAAAGAAGTTGTGACAAGGTGAAAGTCAATTTCTTCACCCAAGTAAGAAGCGATAGAGCAAGAAGAAAAGGCCTCAGGTTGCTCCAGGGGAGGTGGATATGAGAAAAAATTTCTTCATCAAAAGGGTTATCAAGCTTTGGAACAGGCTTCCCAGGGAAGTGATGGAGTCATCATCCCTGGAGGTCATTAAAAGACATGCAGATGTAGTAGCTTAAGGATGTGGTTTAGTGGTGGATTTATCAGTGAGAGTTCAATGGTCAGACTTGATGATGATCTTAAAGGTCTTTCCCAACCTAAACAATTCTATGACTGTACACTCTGGCTTTCATAAATGTTTCTTTTTATATAATCAGATAGCAGGTTTTCCAGGAAAATCATAATACCAGCAGCAGTTATCATTACAGCACTGCCTAGAAAAGGCAAAAACATTTATATTCCATAGGCAATATTGTCAAATAACAAACTGGTACCTTAGGACTACTTTGTTTGATGCTACAAATTTCTTTTGTGTGGTATAACTTTGATGAAAGCTTTGGCCAAACTGGTGTCAGGATGTCTCTGGCTATGAATGCCTGTGCTGAAATGCTCATGGTCCTGGGGGATGTCTGGGAGAAGCAGCAGCATGAGTTACACCATGCTATTTCAACTGTGCTCAACCCCAAGACTTTGGGAAGACCCCCAAAATCTAACTCCTATTAGTTCTAGTCATCTTGATAGCTAGCAATAAGGTGAAACTGGTGATTTAAACAAGCAGGCAAATCGTTTTAAGTCCTAATGAGCAGCATTTGGTGCTCTCTTCACCTCAACAAGTTTTTCAGAGCTGGCAGCTGCAGGCTTTGCCTGTCTGACCATTCACCTGACCATTCCCTAACCTCTATCAGCCAAGCTATCTGAGCTAAAAAATAATACTGCAACCTAATACCAAGAATGAAGCTGAATAACAAAGCTGGAAGTTTGGGGCAACCAACTTGTCCAGCTCAGCAACAAAGAAAGCAGTTTGCAGCATTATTTACATGCATTATTCACATTGGTGCTTCTTGGAGAAAAATAAAACCAAACCCTTTTGGAGTCCCAAAATGAGGTCTAAACTCTCTTTGATAGGCTGAAGACATTGACAGCTCATTTCTACTGCTGTGGGTTTTTTTTGAGTCTAAGACTATCCAAGAGGTATAAAAGCATACCATTTCCAGAAGGATTAGGAGAACAAGACATAATTTGATGTAGGTCATGGTGCTGTTAAATGACAGCTTTTCAGCTGGTATATTTATATACTACTAATTCCAGCTTCTATTGTATGTAAAAGATGATTACATATTTAATGAAGAGACTTCACTGCAACAGAGTTTTGTTACAAGATAATGGTCTCATGCTGTTAACTAAATGGGATAGCATTTACTGTAAAATATATACACTCTAATTTATGAAATTAGCTTGTACAAAAGGAAGATCCAGCAATACAATGTGGGCAAACATAAGAAATATTATGAGAAAGACATGGTAACACAATGAAGATTATTATGTCTTTATCTTCACAAAATGTACATATCAGTTACCCAGTTATAGGGGGGGAAAAAAGCCCATTTGATGATGATTGCTACAGAACTGCAGGATTCAACCCCTCTGCTGCTGGAGACTGGGAAAATAAAACAAAAATCTATTTTCTATAAGTTTCTCTGCCTCTCACCATAGGCACCCTCCACCCCGAGTATGCCCATTGTGTTCTGCATTCAGCACATGTTCCGGGAGTGCTCCTAATACCTCTTTAAGTTCCTCTATGCCTATTACCAATACAAATTAATTTCCATATAGGAGCTTCCCAAATGGGGTGTTAATATACAGCTACAAACTCAAAGTGCTAATCAGGACTGGTGATACAAAAAGATCCCCTGAAGAGGAAATTGTTGTTTATATAATCAGAATACATTAAAATTGAGTAGACTGCACATTTATAATAAAAAGGAGAGAAATGAAAGGCTGAATTTATAGACAGCGGACAAAGCTCCCTTAAAAATAAGCCAATTAATATTTTCTGCAAGGTCAGATCAAGGGTGATGAAATGAGAATTGACCAAACATGAGAACAATTCCCAGGTAAATAAAAAGCCCGATATCCGTATCTTCACTGACAACAGAAAATGAACACGGAGACAGGAAGAGTTGATCACTGATGCCAAAAATGTACTTTCCATTCTCTGAGCTTTCTTAAGTCTCTTCTTTTATCCATTTTCTATTTTTCATCATATTGCCATTCTCCCTTTTTTGTCAATGACCTTTCTTCAGTCCAACTCAGCTTCTGTCTAATGACCTGAAGAGGCCTTCTTCACAGGCTGGAAAGCCTTAGATTTAAGATCCCCCTCCTTCATTAGAGTGAAAAGTGAACAGCCTCTATGTGCTGGGTGTTAATGAACGTGAAGAAAGATTTTTTTTTTGTATGTGTTTTACACATTATGTTCTTGACTCCTTGAGGTGCTACAATAAATTGCTGCGCTTCATTTACAAGGAGTGATAACAGAAGCAAAATGAGGATCTGGCAGCAAATTACTTCTCAGTTCACCCTGGGTCAGGCTGCTGGGGCTAATGAGAAGAGGTGCTCTAATTTTAAACTCCTCCTCGACCAAGCTATTCTTGCATTAATGTTCACTGCTATAAATTGTAAAGTCAAATGAAGGAGCACTGTTGAAAATTAACAAGTATTTTTATCCTTTGAGTACCCAATATAACATATTTTGGCTTCTAAGCCCAGTGGTTATCAAAGGCAGCCGCTCCTGCCTCTCTGCAGCAGGATGCTCCCCACGCACATACTCCACTCTTTCTGCCTTTTCTTTTACATGAGAGAAGGAAATGGCACCGGTTTCCAAGAAAATTAAAATTTAACCATAAGAAAAAGGTGTTTAAAGGCAGCCTTATTTTTGTGCTTTAACAGGACGCTGCACACAGACATTAAAAGTCATGCAGAATTACTCTGTCCATTTTATGCTGCTGCATGTTTAATGAATTGTAATTGTGTCTATGGAAAGACCCTGTAAATCACGGACCCATTTGTGTTTATGAGCACTTTGTTGCTATAAGCCCAAAGCAGGATTTGAGTAGCTAATGAGAAACTAACGCAGCACCTGCTTCTCTAGTGAAATAGCTTCCTAAGCCTATATTTTGCCAATTTAACAAAAACAAATACAGAACAAATAAAACAAAAAAAGGGGGAAAAAAAAGAATAACAAAAAAAAAAAGGCTCTGAAAAAAACCCATAAACCAGGGGTCATCCAGGGAGAGTTATGCTTCTTTGAAGAACATGATTCCAGATTCTCATTACTGGATTTTTGTTTATTGATAACTTGTTACTGACTGCAATGACATCAGTGTATTTAGAACATGTATCAGTGACATGGTATTCATTCGTTGTGCAATGTGTCTATCCTGGTACATTCTTCCATGAAATTGCTACATAACATACAAATTAACCACACTACCCTACTCTAATCATTGTAATCAGTTATGTTTTCATGTGTACATTACTAATATATAAGGTTGTTGTAGTTCTTGTGTGTGGTTTAATTGCTTGTTTTTGCATATCTAGTGTGATTGATGATGTTCTAGAAATGTTTTCCCCGAAAGGAGACTTTCTAAATTACTTTGTTTAGATGCTAATGATTGTATTTCATTAGTGGCCCTCTCATCCAGAATCATCTTTAAATGAATGAATATGCCATAATTAAAAATCTGAATTATGAATTACTTTGAAAGGAGACAACATTGTCCCGATTTCCCACTGCGACTCAGTGTTATTTCAATTATGTAAATATGTTTAATCATTCCCCTTTTGTTTTTCTAATTATTTAATATTAATGTTGCTTTACCCCTTTATTGCTACAAGAAGGGATATGGCATCTTAAATGAGAGTACTTAGACAAGTGATACACAGATGACTAGATTCAAGCAGACATTTACCAGAATGCATAACCCATTTAAAAAACAAACATGCTATTAACATTCATACTAATATAGCAACACTAGCAGTAATTGCACTTCATGCATGTTTTGTCTTTACAAACCTAATGTATTCACAATGTACAATCTCCAATCAATTTTCTTATCAAACTTAAAATCTATTTGTACAACTTTAAATCCTCTTGAAGTGCAAATTTTAAGCAATGAGATTTCTCAGCCCACAGGCTGCACTTTTTCAATAGTTTAAAAAACAGATGTAAATTATAAAGCATCTGGACACAAGACTGTGTTTTCTCTACTGTTACAGCCAGTCCTATTTTACAGCAAGCACATTCTTCCCCGTGAGTCAGAGCAACACAAAAAAAATAGTGCTCCCAAAAATTCATGCTGAATACAGCACTTTACAGAAATTAAAAAATTCAAGGAACTTTCAAATTATTATCTCTAAAACTGTCAACACCATTAATCCATATAAGGAGTTATATATGCCACATAACTGTTAAAAGGAACTAGTTTAAAATATTTATACATCATGGAAATCTGATGAGAATTTCTAGTGAAATGTAATAATAGTCTAAAATGTAATAATTTGTCAATTGTATTGAAATATTCCAAAGTGGAATTTGTAGAACAACAGTATCTCACTGCTGAGGAAGCATAGCAATACTTAGTAAACTGAAACCAAAGGAGACAGAAAGAAATGTGAGTTTCACGACCATGGTCTTCAAAGAGAATGCTGCAGCCTTGTTAAAAAGTGTGAACCTGACAGTGGAAGCAAATGCATTGGTTTCAGTTTTTATTAGCAATAGCCACAAAACAATTTAATATCTTTTTAATAAAAGATTTTACATTTTCCCAACCAGCAAGGTCAAAAAGGATAATGAAATGTGCATGTTTTAAGTAAGAACATCCTGCCACACCCAGTTGAAGTTCACTACTTGCTGCTATGACACTGCTGCAGAAAGGCTGCTTCCAATTAACATTGCTGCTCTCTCAACTTCTGAATTGCGCTTGGATCACTAAATACAAATTAAAAAAACCAAACTGCTAGTAGTATGTTCCTGTTCAGATTTTTTTTTTAAGTAAAAATCTTCATAAACAAAAGGAAGTCAGTCATTTTCCACAGACATCTCTTAATTGGGGCAGCCACAGTGGTGGGTTTGTTTGGTTCATTGCCCTTGCCAAGGGAACCCAGGTCCTGCCTGCAAGTGGATTTGTGGGTTCTGTCAAACACACCCACATTTCTGGCCAGTTCAGCAGCTTCTGCCAGAATGCTGATTTTTTGTGTCAGTAACTTCCTTCATAGTCATCTTCACTGGCACTGGCAGTCACAAAATGACATCAACTGCAATTGCCATGCTGTCACAAATCTCTGTCTGTGTGATTCTTAATTTCAATTACTAATTTAGAAGAACTAAAGGAAGCAATCTCTCAGTATTGTTTCATATCTGTTCTAGTGATCTCTGGAGATGAGATTTCTTTGAGAGAAGGCACTTTTCAGAACAACCTTTAACAAAAGTCAGAGAAGGAAACAAGAGAGAAATAGAAAAAGTTATATGTTAAAAATGAATAAAGGTAACAGCACAGGAGTTTAGCCTGGCAGCCTTCAATTTTATATGTCTAATTTTTCACAAGATATTTTAATTACAAAAATTAGGAATGGTAATTGCCACATATAAAGTGTCTCTCTTAGCCCAGCATAGGGGATAAAATCCCCCAGCCAAATCCCAAGCTATAATGCCACTCTCTGCTCTTAGGATTCTTAAGTATGCAAACAGTTTTTGCACTTAAGGTCTCACAGAAACAGATCTGGTCAAACCAAATTACACAAACAGTGTGCATTCATCAGAGAGGAAAAGAGATGATAAAGCAGATAAAAAATGCGGAATACAGGCATTCTGAAAAAAAGCCTGACATTTTACAGAGAAGATTATCCTGTATTCTAACTCTCTGGTTATATAGGCAGTGGAAACTTATTTTAATATTGTCAGATAATGTGAGTCGAAATGCCAAATAAAAACTGGCTCCACTGAAGTGAAAGACAAGCTTTTCACTGACATGAATGGAGTAATTTTGTTCCAAGGGGGTTAGTGTGTATTTTTTCAGTGTTTTTTTGCACAAATACTAGCCTTTTTGAGAGAGTTCTTTAACATTTAGTATTATTTACATGGCCTATGTTCAGTCTATTCACATGGAATTTATAATCTTGATAAAAAAACCACCGGCCAGAGTAATAGCTGTAATTCAATTTTCTCATTGTCATTTTGTGAATAAAATGTCTCCCTTTTTTACATTTTAATTAGGATGGGCATAATATATGAAATCACCATGCTGAATGTTACTCTGTGAAACAAATACAATTGATCCACTAATAAAATGCAAAGATACACAAAATTTTAACTCCTGGGATAAATGTTTGTAACCACATAACACAGATGTCCTCAAAAGCTTCATCTCTGATTCTGCTACAGCCTTTTCCTTGCCCAGTTGCTCATGTTGAATGATGGTGCCACAATTCGCTGGTTCAGGTAGTGCAAACCACCACCTACCATGCAGCCATCATGGACATTTTTAGTACTTGCATGAGTGCCACTTGAAAAGGGGGATGATGGCACAGTTGCTGGTTATGTGGACAAGTCTAAGCACATTTTTTGGTGAAGATGAACATTCATTTAGCACAGGAAAAATAAAAATAATTAAATTATTAATAAAGCTGGTTGTTACAAAAATAAGAAAAATCAAACAGCAAAACCATAAAAGTAACACAGTTAACGCAATATAAATAAGCTGAAAAATCAGTTGAGATTAGTGTTCTGTTATGCTTCAGCCTTTTGGATTTATGCAGACGATCAATGACCCACTTGAAGAAAACTCATTAAACTGATTGTCATCCTTTCCATAACCATAGATGAAGAGGTGATACATTGAAAGAACTGTGTCTTCTTGCCTTTTATGTTTCTCTTTTTTAGCACAAACTGGTTCAGAGACATCAGACTTTTCATGGAGTTTAGCAAACATGATTTCTTTATCATTCTGGTGGCCTCCCTCCAGTGACACACTTTGTTCAAAACTGGACACAGTACTAGATAGGAGTAACCTCTTGTGTCCACAATCTGACCTGACATTCCCATTAATACCTTTCTGAATGAAATCTGCCTCTTCTCCTGTAAAGATTCTTCCAAATCAGTGCCATTTATACTGCTGATTAAAGCCTTTCCCAAAGGATCACCTCTGAGATGTCCCCTGATGCATAAGATGAAGTTAATCTTGTAAATGGATTTTTCTCAGGTCAAAAGTCTTAGGTAAACTACTAGGAAAAAAAGAGCTATTTCTAATCTTTATCTAGTTCACTTCAGAACAAACAAATCACTTGGGACTGTAACAAGTGACTGTCAGTGTTACTAGTAAACAGCACCACCACGAGCAAAGCTCACTTTATGACAAACAGTGCAAGAACTGAACTTCATCACAAAGTTCTTTTAATTTGATTTGAAATAGGACCTTAATACTAAGAGGCATGTAAGAGGTTTTAACAGAATCAGGTTTTAATCGCTCACAGCTTTTCATCAGCTGCTGAGAACATGAAACTCACCAAAATAACGAAATCTTAACGTGGGAAACACAAAAGATCTAATTTAATTCCACTGGCTTCCCTGGAGCAAGTCACCAAGATCATTCTGCTGATGTCCTTGTAAAATCTGGAAATATGTGCTTACAGAAGCAGTATCAGAAGCACCTTCAGTTTTTAGCTGAAGAAACGAGCTAGAGGGAAACACTTCATTAACTAAAGCAAACAGTCAGGGGAAATGAAAAGATCCCAGGCCACAGCAGAAGGCAGGTGTCAGAGTAAGAAAGGGGATCCCTGGTCCAGTGGTTCCTCTGTGCAAAACAATGACCAGCTGGATGCTGGCAAGCAGGGAAAATGCAACCCCATCTACACCAACTAATGTTCTCCCTGATAAGTGAAGGAGGCAGAGGTTGAGCACCATGTAGGTACAGCTTTGCTACCAAATGTTAGAAAGAATAATTATCACACATCTAAAATAGTTAGACTGGCCATTTCAGGATGTAAAAATGCCTGCTGACATTGTCTGCTACTTCCAGGGACAGGGAAAGCACCATCAAAACGAAATCTGGTTTTCCCATTCAATGGCTGAGCTGAAAACTTGGGGGAAATAGTTCCACTTTGGCTTTTTAAAAACTTGCCTTTTTTAGCCAATTTTTAAAAAACCCAGCTGCAGCATTTTTGATTCTGAAAAAAAGATTTCAAGGCGAGACATTTACTTCTGTAAACATTGAAAGAATTACAGCTCATTTTCTAACTTCCTTTTATCCAAACTCATAACTAAATTTGACCTAATTTTATATGAATTTTCAATTCCTACCCCTAATGTTCCGCCAATGTAATACTGACTTAAAAAAAATATAAAATCAGCCTGGCTGTAATTCCCAGAATAAAAGTGAGATGTGTTGGAGACTGAACTGAGTGAACAGGATTTTGGGAAATTGTTTAAAATTCTTCTGGATCTGAAAAAGAAATGTCTAAATATGCATTCCACATTCTCGACAAATAGCAAAGAAGTTATAAAATAATATATACAACATATGAAAAAGTAATTTTATTTTAATCTTTTGTGCTATTCATTATTTAATTTTTTGGACTAATTTAATGAATCAATACAAATATGACAATTTCAAAATCCAAAAGCCATTACAAAATGTTAAACCACGCTTTCTCTGGGGTAATACTAGAGCTCCTTCCACTCGGTTTTCTTAGGGTCCAAATTCTTTGCCAGATTACATCTGGTTGGGGATTTTTTTCCTCCTTGTCCACTGAATGTCTCCTCAAACAATTTTAATGATCTAGTAATGGCTAAGACAAAAGACAACAATGTGAAGGATAAGGGGAGAGAGGCTTTTCCAGAACTGTGATTTTCCTTATGCCAGGGCAGTGCTTTTTAAGTTTAACAGCAACCTAATCTAGACATACAGATTTGCTAAATGTCAAAAACCCAGTGCAATTTTGTACTGTAGCAATTTACACCACAATGATACCAGTAAGAACTGTCCCCTTTCCTGCTTCAATTGCTGTTTGTCAAACTTCTGCCTGCCACATTCTTGGATTAATTCTACTTTTATTTCAGCAGATCCACTTCCACAGAAAGAAAAGAAAAGCTCCATGTTTCTCAGTGGTTAAGTCACTGCCCTAGGAGAGGGAGCTCACCATTTCCATCCTCAGCCCAAGGAGCATCTAAATGATTCTCTGAACCATCAGCAGATTTTAAGACAATTCAGCACTTATTTTTTATTTCATCAGGGCTTAAAAGTCTGTTACTAATAGGTTCCATGGAAGAGAATTAACCCTCTCTTCCTTTGTATTCAGGTTGGACATGTGATGGACTCCCTTTTCAACCTCCTGCATTAGCTTTAAACTTAAAGATCTTCCTTTCCAACATCGTCAACAGAGACGTCAAATGAGGAAAAGAAGGCAGGACAGAGATGAAGTGGATAACGGCACTGTTTTAACTGCTGTTGCTGTTGTCTGAGCTTTAATGATGTGAAAGAAGATGCTAGTGAAAAACTGCTTCTTTCTCTGAAGGGTTTACAGACAAACCAACAGAGAATATCCAAGATGCATTAGTAAGAGGTGGGATCATTAAGATTTGAATACTTTTAATGCAACTTGAAACATCCATCCTGAAGGAAGAGGCAGATTTTGTCCAAACTCAGGACAACTCATGCTGACTTTTTTTTAAGCCTCAAACTGTAATGTGAAAAATATATGATCTGAAATGCCAAAATTGTTGAAATTTCTAATTAAAGGAAGATGCTTCTGCTTCCATTACAACTGAATAAAACACTTAAAAAACATCTCCTAGATGTATATCAGCTGAACATAAATTGCTTTTGTAGCTCTCTGGGAGGAGGTTTTGCAAGTCTGTCTCTCTTTCCTCATGGGGCACAGAGATGGAGCAAGAGGAAAAAGTAGGACCAAAGTCATGCAACTCACAGGGAGACAGACTGAGGAGAGGTGCTGCCCTTCTGCAAACTGCTGCTCTACAGAGCTAGTGGGGACCTATCCTACACACAATTCACTGCCATGGAAATTTAGGATTATGTTTCATCAAAACAAAATATAAAAAGAATATTCTACCTAGGGTCAAACTAACTCTAGTTAAAGACTTTAGTTAAACTAAAACCAATCGCAAAGAAGGGATTTCTAATTAAAACACTCATGTTGTAGAAACAGTGTTTTCCCGTAGTAAACCATTCCAGGTAGGCCATACCTACCTACATCTATTTGCTTTATTGTTTTCCCTTCCCAATGTTAGGAATCTGTTGAATTGTTCTATTAAATGGTGAATACTGGGATTTAATTCAGATACTTCTTTGCTGTGACTCTTTTATACACAAAGAACATCCACATCATCCTATTTACCCGAGCACAATACTAACAGACCAGAAATAGTCCATCTGGGCACATTTCCAAGCTTGCCTTTTCAAATGCCAATCTGCTCACAAGAAGCTTGGTCTTGGCTTCTTCTCAGAGCTGATGCTGCTCTGAGTGCCCCTGCCTGTCCTGCTGCAGCTCTTGCCTTTGTGCTTCCAGAAGAAGCACTTACAGCTGTGTTCCTTCCACTGCACTCACTCTGAGTTCTCAAGCAATTCTAATCTCCCCTCTTTCCCCCCAGAAATCACCACCTTCTTCTTTCAAAAGAGTCTTTCTGCAACTTTCTGTTTTCTCCTTTGGGCACAGACACTTCTTATTTAATTGTTTACTTTCATAAAGGAAACTGAATGCATTTTTTTCAGTTAAAATTAAGAGAACCGAGGTGCCAAAGAGCTTGGCTATCAAAGGTAAGATTGCTAGAAACCAACCATTCAATGCAACAGACCTGTTCATTGTCTAAGTGGAATATGGAATAGAGATCCTTTGTAGAACATGTCTCTGATTCATCCCCACTTAATTAATTGTGCATAACTGATTCTTTGCCCATATATCCTCTTACCCATGGCACTGTGTCTTGAATCATGTTTTGTCTTCTAATTATGCATATACCCAAGTTAAATTTTTAAGATACAACAATTCAGGAAGTTTTACCATCACTTTAGGGAATCATAACTAGAAAAGCCAGCTGAGGAAGAAACGACAAATCAAGCAGCACAACAGCATCTTTCTTTCAGAGATCTTGAGGAAGATAAAAGGTGCCCAGTTACTACAAGGGCCCAGTTAGGCATTCCAGTGCAGGAAAGCAGAAAAGATGCAGAACTGAATACTCAGTATTCCTCTGGAGTAGGACAGAGAAGATAATAGCTAGCCTCCCAAAAAAGCTGAGATGCTAAAGCAATGGGAGAAAAAAAAGCATCTGTTTAATAAACTCTCTAAAACTGTGTTTTCTTGTATTTGTTCCCATGGCTGCAGACCACATATTATTCACCCCTGAACAGAATGAAATAAAATTGCTCTTCTAACTTAAACACCTTTTCTAACTGAAACAGTGATAAAGCAGGGCCAGACAGGAGCACTCTCTCTTTCACAGGGGGAGGGCATACATTTCCAAGCACACGTGCAACACTCTTTCAAGAACTGAATTCTTGGATTGCAGAGAAGAAAATTTGGTTGTCAAAATTTGCTGAAGCCCTACTAGCAAGCATGGGACAAGTGAGGAAAGGACAGTATTTTAGTGGGTACAATGCTTCCAGGTTTTCTGAGAAACTCTGTCTTGGATTGTAGTGGTATGGAACTTTGTTTCAACAGCTTCTCACTTGAAAAACTGAAGAAGGTACAGGAAAGAGATTACTTTTCTCCTTCCTTCATCACTGACATCATTCCTATGCTGTAGCTAAACCAGCTACTAATGCGGTTTTATACCAGAAACTGGTTCAGCCTGCAGGAAAGGGGAAAAAAAGAATTGGTGGTGCAGTGGCAGACTTATGGGTCTGATATGAGGAGGCACTGCCCTGCTATCTTTATGAGTACCTGTGACCAGTGAATCAAATGGAATGAAAATGACCATTTCCTGCAAACTCCCAAACCACCATATAGAATCACAGAATCATATGGTGGGAAGGGACCTTCAAAGGCCATTTAGTCCAACACCCCTGCAGTGAGCAGGGATGAAATAGGGGACAGAGACAGCTGGTTTACAGCTACCACGGGGCAAACAGCAGATGTGATGTTGTGCAAGTTAAGACGCATAATATGTGTCTTTTCCACATTTCTAGACTCTGCTAACAAACCCCATGTTAGCTCCACACGAAAAAGACTCAGCCAGGCCTCAGAATATTTGGACAACACTTTCTGGTGGCCAACGGTCCTATGATGAAACATTCATCAAAAGAGAGCAGCTCTAAAGTCACAGCAATCTCATTGCATACAGTGCTTTTAATAGGAGTCCTTGCTCCAGCCCTTCAGATAAGATGGCTCTGACCACTCATCATGTGGCAGTGTGTTGGGAAGTATCTGAAGACCAGACATAGCTGTGTCATGGAGAGATGGCTCTCTATGTATGCTCTCCTGCTGCACTGCTCTGGTGGCTGCTCCAGGTTCAAACATAAATTGCAGTAACTAAACCTGTTGTTGCTTTTCTGCCTGAGACAGCATTTCTTCTGCGCTTTCTTGGCAAGAACAGAATTTGGTTTTCTCTCCAGCAGAGAATGTTCAACACAGGGCAAAGCAGAGAGCAGCAACAGGGCTGTCCATGTTCAATCCTTATAGTCCAAACTGCTTTTGACCTGGTGATGTGCCATGGGCAGCTTTGCCATTGCAGAAGAATTTCTCATTTGCAGCGCTGGCACTATTCCTTCTCATCTTGTAAGCCTGTTTTTTCTTTCAGCTGCTACAGATGGATGTCATAGACAGGAATAATTTTTGAGTTTCATTGTCAGCCAGAGATCTGGCACTTTTGTGCACTCTTTTCACTAAGACATCACCATGTGGGTAGATCAGGTAGTGAGGTGGGGTGTGAATTGGCTGAAGGGAAGAAGCAAGAGAGTTGTGGTCAATGGGATAGAGTCCACCTGGAGGCCTGTGTCTAGTGGAGTCCCTCAAGGATCAGTCCTGGGACCAGTACTGTTCAATATATTCATCAGTGACTTGGATGAGGGACTAGAGGCACTGTCAGCAAGTTTGCTGATGACACAAACTGGGAGCAGTGGCCGACACACCAGAAGCTGCGCTGCCTCCATTGAGACCTGGACAGGCTAGAGAGTTGGGTGGGGAGAAATTCAATGAAATATAACAAGGACAAGTGTAGGGTCTTACATATGGGTGAGAACAACCCCATGTGTCAGTAGCAGTTGGGTTAGAAGGGGTGTGGTCCGTTTGTGGAGTGAGGTTCTGCTCCCCCTCTGTGCTCTGGCTATCAGACCACACTGACTTTATTCAAATCATGAAACACATAAGCCTGCATGGCTCCATTCACCCATCAACACTTCTTCTGTATCTTTCTCCTTTTGCATTTCCCTGTCACTCTTTTTAAGTCAGTTGACCCCCCTGAATGTAATCCACTGTTCTGAAGACATCATCATTTTCTCCGTGTACCAAAATGAAAACTGAAAGTTCATCTCTTCCTCTGCTATATGGATTTTATTTATCTGGGATAACACAGCATGAACATTCACAAGCCAAAATCAACCTCCAAGAAGTCAGATGAAAGACCCAATATGCTGCTGAAAAGTATCAAGGGATGACATGGTCAAAGATGCCTCATGCACATGACTGTATGTTTGAGGAAGACATTGATATTTGGAGGAAGACAAAAAAGTGCTCTTACACAAGGAGGTTCCCAGATCCAAGAAGGCACAGGTCCAGCCACAAAACTGGGCTAGTGTTCAGAGCAAAGAGTAAGACCAGTCAACCTCAAAACCAGATGGAGCATCAAACACTAAAGACAAAGAGGCACAAGTCTGATAAAGGATAACACGATGATATAAGCTGAATCCTGCAAAATTTCCTTACAGTCCTATCATTTTAACTGTGCTACCAGGAACATGACCTCTGGCTGTGCAAACTTGTACTAGGGTCAGTGGTACCTGCTGGCCCCAGCTGTAGCATCATTGGCCCACGAGGACTTGCTGGTCTGCAGCTCCCAGGTAACTGTCAATCAGTGGCACACAGCCAGAGCAGAGCCTGCAACAACTGTCTGGCAGCATTTCCACGAATTTCTCTGCTTTTTAAGGGAAGGGGACATACTCTTCACCTGTAAGGAAAACAGAAATCCTTGACAGACACTGGGAGGGGGAGATATTGGGATGAAAAAAAGGTAGCTTGTGTAACTGCACTTTCTCTCAATTGTTTTATTTTCCATTTCAATAGAACAGTAAAAGAAATTTGAGTCCAATACTTTTGGCTAAATACAGATTTGGAAATGCTGCCATTGTGCCTCATGTGGTTGCCACTGGGGATGAAGCTTCTCAGGCCCAGTAGAAGTGGGTTTCCCTTCCAGGAGAGACTTCTGGACTTGACAATATGTGGCTTACAAAAACCAGCCAGATAGAGGAATCCAGCTTAGAGATAAAACTGGACAAACCAGATGCAATTTCAACATGGGAATCTCTGGATGTGTAATTTTGGTTGTAATCTAAGGTTACTAGAATTCCCTGGCTATCTTGGAGTTTTGTTCAACTCAAGCATCAACAGCTGCAATCAACCAAAATGCACCACTTCAAATTCCTTGTTGGGATTTTTACATGTTCAGGCTTTCCTAGAAACCTCATAAATTTTAAGGAAAGCACATGCTATGAAAAGGAAAAGCCAAAAAAACGCCAAACAATTAATGTTTTTATAACTGACTGTCTTATCTGACATTGAAGAATTGTTTGAGGGAAAAAAATTCAACCAGTCTTGAAAAGACTATTTACTTCCTCTCACTGTTACTTGCACTGGTTTATATATGTACCCAATTGCAGAATTTACTGGCCAGCTTCTGTAACTGTATTTATAGATATTTTAAATATAAAATAGAACCCCTAAGAAACAGCACTTCTATCTTCCCTTCCCTCTTTGCCTCCTGAAACACACCTAGCTCACCTTAGAAATCTTTTTATGGAAACATCATGTAATAACTTGCAATCAATCCTGACTTCAGTTTTATTACAGTTACAGCCAAGCTGAACTCAGGTCAGATCAAGAGATAAGAAAAAGGTAATCTTCTGTCACCCTTGTTATCCATCCACATCTCTCATACAGCAAAAAAGGAAGGAACTAATTCCATCATCAGGACAATCTGGAGAAGTTTTGCTGAATTATTTATCTGCAAGATCAGGCAGGCACTGAAGGAGAGCAGCCATCTGAGCCCTCCCCACTCCAGCATGACGAATGCAGAAGAAAATGGGGAAGAACAAGACCTATGCAAGATAACCACAGCTGGGACCAGAAATGTCCCAGAATCCTGCAGAAAGGGTCAAAGATGTATCTGCAACATCAGAGATCATGCATCTGTTATGACTTTTGATCCTCAGATCAAAGGACTTGCCTATTTCTACAGGAAAACGTGCTTCTGCAGGTCCAGCAACTATTGAAACTTTCTGGAGATGTCCCCAACATCATGTTACTGGGAGTTTTTCCCTGATACCCAGCCTGTGCTAGAATCCCCAAATCTCCACCTTGCTGTCCTTGGTAATGGTACTTCTGCTTATTTGTGATCCCAGCTAACAGTGGAAGCTTCCCATGAGATCCCAGAAGGCATGGAGGAGATGACATCAGAAAGACAAAGTAGCTATTAGCACGTGCAAAAGATCTCTGAAGAGCCCAGGGTTACTGCAGATCACAACATCATTGTAAACACCTACATTGGAAGGGAACTTTCAGAACATCAAGTCCAACCCCACCATGACAAACCTTGTACCTGGACAGAGACTTGAGCCTTTGACCCTTTGGTTAGAAGCCTGTTGCTACATGTACCTCAGAGCTGACAAACTTCAGTAACCTGAACATAGGGCTGATTGCCTCCACAGCCAGAAACAGGGCTCAAAGCTGAGGAAAGCCATAATTCAAAATACCTTGCATTTTCGTGTTCCCCTGGCCTTCATGCCTATTAATGAAACCAGAAACAGGGAGGCTCTTCACTGAATTTATGGTGGTCTATTAAGAGTCCTGAGAAAAATACATCAGCTGTGGTCAATGTGACAACGTGCAGCCAAGCAGTCAGTGGCCAAGACACAGATTCATGCCTGACTGTTTTCACAGGATACTTATACAGCTCCACAAAGATAAACACAGTAGCTGCTTTTCTGGCAAATGGTGAGGACTAATTCAGCAGCATCAAACATCTAGTGAGGAACTGAATTAGAAGAGCTGACAACAGTTTGGACCTCCCACACTACCTAGATTGTATTGACTGTGACAGGAGAGAGGTGCATCTGCTATTCCTAAAGCTGTGCATTAGAGCCCCTTAGTCTTGATGCCCAATTTACAACACTGATTTCAAACACCACCAGCCCACTGGATATGATGTGCCATTAACAGAAGGAATTGTTCCTATTGTATCTTGATTTAGATAATCTAAGTTCCAGAAAAAAATGTATTATCTTGTTTATTATATTCTAAATTTCAATGTTGTACACTAACCAAATCTTATTTAATGAGAAATAGTCCACAAAAGAGCTCAGTAACTCTTACAGGAAACTCCTGAAAAACCTCCATGGAGGTGTGGCTCGGTGCCCAGGGTGGCTGCAGCATCTCAAAGCACCACCATAGAACACAGGATTACTCCATGTGTGCCAGAGCAGATCCCAGTGCAGATGACTGACAAGCACCATTGACCTGGCTCACACAAGGGAGGATGGTGCTTGGCTTTAGCATAGATCATCTGGCCAAAGATGCTGGTGGACAACAGCATCACTTCCTTGATGGTTACAAATCCTTGGTTGCCAGAACAGTAATCTGCAGTATCCAGCAGGATACAACAAAACTTTCCTTGAGGTTTCTTTCCACAGAGGGAGCAAGATTTTTTGGCTGATACCAATGAAAACAATTAGCTGATGAGATAAAGACTTAGGAAGTGATGCAACTGGCACAAATATTAATGCTAATTTCTTGAAGATAACACTTGAACAAGATGTTAAATCTTTTATTTGGATACAGCACTGTTCCATAATTGGCTTATCACTATGGACCATGATGTTATGAATAGTACCAATGTACTCTTTGCATCCATCACTTAGCAGCGTATTCTGTATCTCCACGCAAGATGCAAGAGAAGACTTTGAGTCTTCAGCTTGAGAGGAATGTATTGTTCTTCCTCTTCTGTTTGAAGAATCCCACAAAGATTTTTGGAACTGTTTATTTTCCATCAAAGGATCGCTCATAGATCAAAATTGTAAGTTTGGACATTGATCTGACATTACTGTCACAGCAGTTGTTAGAATTACATTCTAACATTCTTACAGAGGTAACTATTAAGGATGTTAATCCAAGAAGACAGAACAGGACATGTGGAACACTTTGCTGGATCCCAGCTTTCTCCAGATAGGACAGAGCATGGTTATATATGAATCTCAAAGGTTCAGAATTTGGTGTAGAATATGTCATGAATACAAAATACTGAATCCCATTGTACAGGACTGCCAGATATAGCCTTTAAAAAGCATCCATTTCAAGTAAGGCAAGAAAGCAAGCTCCTCACACCTTTGTAAAAAGATTTTTTCAGGTTTTAAAGTTCTCTAAAAGGATGAGCTGAGCAGTCATTGGGTCACATCTGAAAACTGATGACAAAGAGCCATGAAGTCTGTGTTCATTATAGCCTCACATGGAGGTGTGAAAATTAGGGATTACATACACGTTGTTGGAAGACCCTGCTATTCAGAAGTCTGATTTCTTCTACTGGAAGTATACATGTGACACTGCTAAGTGCTCAAAGAAGGGAATACATTCCTCAAAATAGGAAATAGAGTTCAAAACCAACGCACATCAGACAAGCTGAAATCTATGCCATGAAGCCATGAATATTCTGATATAAAATATTGGTATTTTAAGGACTGTCAAGTTGCAAAGTTCCCTGAAACGCAGCTAATGAACCAGTTAAAGGTCAAGGAGTCATTGTAGGAGTCCTTCAGAACAGACACTCTCTCCAGGAGGGTAAATCACTTGTTTGTCCCATAAATCCCAGTATACTCTGCTTGTTCCATAGATCTGGGAAAAGTTGGAGCATTGATACTGACTTGACATCCACTGTGCTCTGATATTCTGCCCAGCAATGTACACATTGATTCATTACAGCTTTCACAAGACACTGTAGACACAGATCTTGACTGGGAAAGCAACTGTGTGTGAACTTTTCTTAGAATATACCATAAGGGGAGGTGGACATTTTCCTCTTGGTCTTCTCTGTCAGTCCTTAACTGCTTCCCTAGTTCCCTATAATAGCAGAGGTTTGGTTTTTTTCCTAAACCTTGTACTCTAGTTAATATGCTTCATCCATTTCTTACTTGTAAAGAGCTACTGAGCCATTTGTTGCCATGGTTTCCTTAAATGTTTCCTAGTCTGTCCTCTCTTATTTTCCATAAAGTACAGTTCAAAACTTCAGTCACCCAGGATTTTAATTACTGACAAAAGTCCACCTAATTTAACTAGAGATCTCTATCTTTAACACTACAATATTAATGTCTTCAGTTAGCCAGTTTCTAAGATTTACAGAAAGCACTTTTCTGATTCTTAAAGCAATTTTTTATTGCAACCAACAAACAGCAGAAAATAAGAAAGGCACACACGAAGAGTAATTCTTACTAACTGAAGAGCCAGCTTCATCTACTTCTTAAAATTCATTTTTTTAGCTTGTCTAACCATAATCTTCCAGATTTCCACGCTACCTTCACCCATTTTAAGGCTGGACTCGATGATCTGAAAGGTCCCTTCCAACCTAGATGTTTATGATTATTAACAAAGGAGCAAAAGTGGCTTGTCTAGATGACAAAATATGTATGAAAGAATTTACAGAGTCAAGGATGAGACTAAGTAGGAAAAAAAGGGGCAAAAGTTTGTTGCTTTTCTTCCGTCACAGTGCTGCAGGCTATAGGTGCTGCAGGAACAGTATAAATGATTTCCTTTGTCATTTGAATGCACCGATATTCATGTGTACATACAGGCCATTCTACCAGCTCTTTCTTTCATTCTAATAGTCCAATTAAAAAAAAAAAAAGTCAGCAATACAGAGCAGAAAATTGCCCTAAAAAAGGACAAGAAAAAAATTTTTAGATGAAAATCAATCAGGCAAGCTTACATAGCCAGTGACAGAGGGAGAGCACAGCAGTGCTTCCCCAGTGACCACCCCACACAGCCCCGCTTTGCCCCTCCTTTCCCACCCTACATTTCTCACTAATGAAACACCAGCACTCTTCACTTAATTCAGTGTCCTCATTCCTAGCCTCATAGAATCATAGAGCTGGAAGGGCCCTTCAAAGGCCATCTAGTCCCACCCCCTGCAGTGACAGGGACATCCTGCATTACGTGAGGCTGCTCAGAGCCTCAGCAAGCCTGGCCTTGGATGTCTCCAGGGATAGGGCCTCCACCACCTCTCTCGGCAACCTCTTCAGTGTCTCACCAGCCTCATGGGGGAAGAACTTTCTCACGTCTTATCTAACCCTGCCCTGCTCTAGCTTAAAGACAATGACCCTCCTCCTGCGCCTCCATGTCCTGGTTAACAGCCCGTCCCCAGCTTTCCCGCAAGTACACCTCTTCCGTCTTATCTAATCCTGGGAGCCCCCCCTCACTGTCAAATCGCTCCTTCTCGTAATTGTGTAAGAAAAAAGTCACGGGTGCGAGGCGGTGGAGGCCGTACGCGGGCACAGCTCTGTAGAGCTCGTTGCGTGGAGCCCGACGGAGCCAGGGCAAGCCGCAGGGTCGCAGGCTTTGAGGGACGCAGAAATGGCGTAAGGGAACCGGCGGAACTTTCACCGAGCATTCGAGAGGCACCGGCGAGCCGCGGAACCACCTCGCTGACCTCCTGAGCTCCCCGCTACCGCTCCTCAGCTCCGCCGGCCTCCGCGCCCATCTCCCCGCGCCGCGCTGCGGTGTGGCCTGTGCAAGCGCGCCATCTGCCGGGCCCGCTGCGGCGCTCCCTCGCCCTCCTCGCCGCGGGCTCCGCTCGGCAGCGCTGCTCCACAGCCTGCGCACAAAAATGAGGCGGGGGCTGAACGGCTCTAAAGGTGAGCAACTGAGGCGGCAAAAATTCACGGGAAAGGCCAGAGCAAAGGCAGGAGAAAAATTAAATTAATTTTTTTTTTTTATCCATGGGGAACTAGAAATATCCGGTGGGACTAGTTTGTGGTAAAGCTCCAGTTATCCCATCCGTCTGGGCCAGCGCCTTCGCGTGGGAGGCAAAGCTTGTAAGTACCAGGCGAGCTCTGTGGGACGTCCTGAGTCCGAAATGCCGGGGAGTGGGAGGGGGGGGCAAGAAGAGCAAACCAGGCTGGAGGCAGTTTCTGTGCTGTGAGCAAGGGTCTTCGCAGCTCCCCCACCTCACCTTTCTATTTAAGTGACTACCTCGGGGGCAAATTCAAATGCCCACACTCATGGGCATTGAAACCATTCAGGGAAACGCTGTGGTCAGAGGCTGACTCTAAAGTAAAGGAAGCACTGTCCCTGTCACGTCACGGGGATGGCTGAATTCTCCAAGAAATTTGTTTGGAAAGCTCTTCAACGCTTTTATGCCTGAATGTTCATGTTTTTCTGAAGTAAAGAGGTTATACTCCTTGAGTAAACTGCAGTTACGATGCTTTTTATACATAAATAATTTTCACTTCTTTTTCTTCTACTCACTATTTCTTTTCACCTCCCCAACCCCCCCCCCCAAAAAAAAAATTACCATATGCTTTTGGCAAGTGAGAATCGGTAATTTGCAGCTCTCTCCTTTAGAGCTGCTGCCTCTGAATTTAAAACTACTTATCTCGACAGAAATTGGTATGCTGGTAGAAGAATAAATCTCAACAGCTATACAAGAAGAATTTATATTCATTCAACCTCACTTTGAGGACTTTGCTATGTAAAATACTATTTTACAGTATGTCAGGTCCTGCATTTCTGGCTTTGTTGTTTAAACTGACAAACAATAAACTGCCTTTTCGTTTTATTCTCCATCACAAAAAAGTTAATAATTTCCTACAACATCAAATGGAGTGCAATAAAAAGAGTAAAAACTCCAAGTGAAAAATACTTGGAAAAAAATTTTGAAAAATTATACTTACTTACTTACACTTACTGTGTGAAATTATTACAAGTATGTTCACTATAAGGACTATTGGTAGATGACTCACAATTTAGCTAAATTCAATAAACCACACGCTGTGCCTATCCTAATAGGTGACTCATGCATTTTGTATTTCAAGTATCTAATGTTTGCCAAAAACAGTATTAAAAAAAGTAGGAAAATTTTTCAAAAGAACTTATGAATAGGCTGGGACTACCCACAGGCAGCTCTTGCTTCTTGCCTCTTGGGCTGGATTTTATGCCACCATCACAGTATTCTGCCAGGAGTGCTCAGCCACAGCAGCCCCACCTTACGCATTCCCTGTGCTTTGTTCTTTACATATATTGTGCCTTCTTTAAATACATACACACTAGAATTTAATGTGACACTTTAAAGCTGCTGTGTTTTATAAAGAAAAAAAAGCCTGCCTAGTAAATGTTTTCTCTACAGAGTCAGTGCTCCATAATTTTATATATATTTTTCCTGTTTTTCCTAAGCGCCATGCTTCCCCCTTCTGAAATTGAATGTAAAATAAAACCCCAACCAATTATGAAAAAACTATTCAGCCAGTCCCTGAATACTGTAAAAAAGTGTCTTAAATAATTAAATAACTCAAAGGTAAATGACAGAATTTGGCCCACAAGAACTATTTCACTGCCCATTGAATACTGCATAATATTGTCTGAAATAAAGTGACAGAATTTGGCCCACCAGAAGGGCTAAGTTTCAGTCCTGGTTTCCAACAGCCTGCAGGCACAAGAGGCTCCTACATGCTGGTGACTCAATGGTTAGCTTAGATTTTAGGCAGTTTTCCAAAATGATCCATACAGAGCTCAGAATAATATTCACATCTTATTTTTAATTTCAAGCAGGGGTTACGTAGTCTCAGAAAACCCTGCTCTGCATAAGCACAGTATCCATGTATCATCAACTCTTTTGTGAAAGCAGAGAATCATGTTCCTTCATGCTGTACAATGAGAAAGGACAATTTTTTCATCAGGACTTGAAAACTGTACATATTTATAGCAAGTATGATTTAAGGTGTCTATTTCCTGGATGACTCATAACAGGGCAAATACTTGGTGAAATATTTTTATGTGTCCAGTCAGTTCTTCAATTGGTGTCAAACGGTGCAATTTCATTACTGGCCTTCTCTATATCATCTTACCCAGTATTCCTTCAGCACTTTCCCTGCTGAGCTGGCTCTTCCTCTCATATTACTGAATCCCTTCTGATCCCAGAAGAAGCCAATTCAATGTCACCTGAAAAGAAATTAACTCCAAGTTGATTAGGGATACATTAAGTTGATGGAGTCACAACTTTCTTACTTGTGGAAGTGGTAAAACTGTGCTCTGAACCTTATTTTTATTCATTAGAAACCTGGCATGAAGCATGTTTTATTCATTGTTTTGTCAGTCACTTCACCCTTTTTTTGTCTTGCAGGAACTATCAAAAGAACTCGTGGTAAAGTATCGCATGTAAGGAAATCTAGTATCCCAAGGACAAGCAGGAGAAACTGGATTGATACACCCGGATAATTCTCCAAAAGCCTTCAGTAGTTGCTTTGTAAGAGGATAATTAGTTCCCTGCCTATGAAGTTACCCAAACTGACATCTTCATATTGACACGGGTGCAAATTGTGCTACTTGAAGGGAATATTGAATTTTGCTGGCCATAGAAACTGGTGAGGTTGCTGTACATTGAGAACAAATACCTGCACAACTGGGAAAATCTCAATGCACATCCACAGACTAGATTTTAGTGCTCTGAGTGCAAGGCATTTATGCACACAGGAAATCATGTAGGTTGTCAAATGATGACAGCTGTAATATTAGCATTATTAACAAGGGAGCATCATGTTAGAAATGCTTTTTAACATCAGAGATTCAATATTTATCAAGTGCATTTGATTTAATAATATCAAGTGGAACAGTACTCCACAGATGCCATTAGTTGTATCTGTCTAAGCTAACCAAGCATTAGACGCTTCAGTGAAAGTCACTTGTCATAGAGAAAAATACAATGCATGAATATTTCATTAGTAGATAAATACCCATACAACTTTACTTGAAAGGCTTGAAAGTACCTACTGAATGTAAGCCAGTTATTTCATAAAACAGAGATGGTTGTAATGCTGCTGTTGAAACAGGAAAAAAATCTATCAGATCATTTATCGTACTAAAACAATTATGGTATAATTATAAGGAACATAATTATGTGTTCTTGATGTCTTTAATTGTGCAAGCCTCACTAATTAACATTAGAAATTCAATCAAAACAAATTATGCTTTAAAATTTAAGGATTAATTTAAAGAGAAAGATACCATTCCCCAAGTCAAGCAATTATAACTTTGAATTCCACCTGATAATAGGCAAACTCCTGTCTCCTAAATTTTATATATACACACCCACTGAAATGATTTAGCCTTATTTATATTTGTAATATCAGTTTTGCCTCTGCCAAGATCCAGTTGAGATTCTTGTGTCCTTTGGATTATACTTTAAAGAAAGAGATTTATCCTGTGCCCACTGCATTTGAGTGTTTTCTTCACATCCCTGCACTCTGCTCAAACTTAATGTAAGATTTGAGTCTCCTGCTCTATCCTTGGTTTGTATTTTATTTCCCTCTGCTGCTTCTCATCTTTCGGGATCATGGATTATTTATAGAACAAACAAAAACAGTTTTGGGGGGAAATGTTCCGTTCTTTTGTAAGGTTTCAAAATTTTATGTCACTGTCATGAAGAAGTGCTCATCATAATATCATGACTGTAGACAGTTTTCCTTTTGAAAACATCTTTTTTTTTTTTTAGAACTGGAATAGCTGAATTCCTTCAATCCTGCTGTCATTTTCAGTTATCCACTGGAAAGGAATTCTCTGAGACTCAAGGTGGTTCCAGCAAAAATACAGAGGAGATTTTGTTTGCTAATAAATGCTGGTTTATATCAAATATGCATCTATGCCTCTATTTAAGTTACCAATGTGCTTTGCAGGAAGAATGGGACAGGTGCTTTGTAGCTCCCTAATAGGAGGATTGGGCCCAAGAAACCAGCTGAGCGTGGCTCTGCAGTTTGGAAGATCAATGGGTCTAAAGGTCAGCAATTCAGCAGTAAGGAAGACTCCTTACCTCATTCCACCGACCACCAGAGGGTACCCGAAGACCACCACCAGAAGGCATTGCACAAGCGTAAGTGGGAGGAGAGCTCATTTTAATACAAAGCAATGACAGGTCATGCATATGTATAGGTGTGTTGGGATATCTAATGAATATGTAACACTTCATTGCATATAACCAAAGCAAAGTGCCATGTTGGGGATGTGCATCTTTGGTGGCTTGAGCTCCTGTGCACCCAGCACTGAATAAACATCCCTTCTTTATAACTCTGTTTTACTAAGTTTGTTTCTATGCCTCAGTGTCCTACCTATGGTGCAAGATAACTGAAACAGAATGAAAGATTATGAGACATCTTGTTTTACATCCTCCTTTCCTCTCAGAGGTTGAATGGATACAAGAGAGATGCTGGAGAGTGACAGAAAATTGCCCGACTACCATGAGAACAAAATTGTCCCATTTAAGGTTGTGAATAAAGGAAATTAAGAGATTAGATTTTATATACTGAATAAAAGTAATTAAGAAGTTACTAATTAAGAAACAGAAAGACTTAAGAAATTACTGTGACAAGTTTACCCAAGCCAAAAATTAGAAACTTAAAAACTAGCAAATAAACTTGCTTGGGCAGGGCTGTGACTCAGCTGGTACAGCTGCAGTAGCTATGGCAGTTGGGTACTCGAGGTGGGACAGTAAGTTACCTACAGCCCTCAGGATTGCTATGTGATAAGAGCCTTGACAAACAAATGTGAAAGGATGAAAACTATGATAGTTAGATCTCTTGCTTAGCTGATGACTATGTAAGAAGTGATGCCCCTTAGTTGATGAATATCTGTAAACCTGGTGCTATAAATTGTGAGCACATGTTTGGAGGGGTGACCCTTCCTGCTACCCAGTGCTGCAATAAAGAATCCTGCTTAATTACACATTTGTTACTGATACTGAGTTTCCTGCATTTCAGGAGGGCCTCTGTTGCTTTCTCTTTCAGGAGCTGTTCAGTTGTTCCACAGAACCAAAGATGATGGGATGACATGATCTTCCATGTAAGCTCTTGAAACACAGCTGGGTGATGCCTTTGGTGTTATATGATAAAATAGCCATGGTATGGCTAGGCTGCCTGTTCTTGTTCTGCCCTATCAATGTCTGCTGGTGCAGCTGAGAATGGAGAAACTCTTGTTGCCATATTTGGGGTTAACAGTGTTGGCTGGACAGATGCAGATGTCCTGCACACGATTTGGGAGGTAAACAGGGGGTTTGCCCAGAAGCATTTAAGACAAATAAAAGATGTCTGGGAGGAACATTAATAGCGTTAACAATGGCGCCTACAAGGGGAACTGCTGACTGTACTGATTGTACTGGCTGTACTGATGTCACTAGAATATATCTAAGAAGACTTTACATAATAAACACTGACTGATGGATGAGTCCTGCCAGGTCTCAGCCTGTCCATATGCCACAGCCATACAGTTTTTCCCCAATAATTTCCAAACCACGATGCACTTCCTTCTGTAGGCGTAAGGGTTTTAAGCAATTTGATACATACTTTATTTTATATTGTCAGCTGTGCCAGAAAGTAGGATTCTGACAGTTTTTTTAAGTTGTAAATGTAGGAAAAAAGTAAAAAGGAAAAAGCTTCTAATACCATACTTCTTAAAGCCTAGCACCTTCTTTCCTTATTTAAAGAACTGCCAAAACACCTCTGTGGCCTTAGCATTGAAGAGGAGATGTTAAGAAATTTGTTTGCAGTGAAACACCCAGAGGGTCCACCAGGCAGGGACACACTTAATGATGGGGACAGGAGTCTCTTTACAAATAGTGTAAACGGCGGGAGGACCCTTGCAAATGGGACTTGAATTGATGTTGCTGGTCCAGGTAAGGATGCTGATGGGGTAGGATGACTGGAACATCAGGAGAAAACGAAAATCCAGATAATGACATTGGTGGGATGACAAAATTTACAGGAAACTTTGAAATCAGTTTTTGTTCAGTTGGTCTTTTGTAATCAGTCTGTGTTCAGTTCTCGGTCTGTGATACATAAATACTGTGCCTGTTGCTAAACTCGGTACACACAATTTGTCAAAATTATTTCCTGTGTGTCCAGCACTGTAATAAAGAGGACCTGCTTAACAGTCACCAAAGCTATTGAGTTATTTTATTACAGGTTGCATGGCTTCAGCATGCATTTGGCACATTCAGAATGGTAGCATGCAGAGAGAAATAAATAAAAAAAAGCAATAAAAAAGGGAAAAAAACCACACACACACAAAAAATAAAAAAGTACAGTTTTACATCCATTTCACTTTGAAACAGATGATCCCAGAACAGCTGATTGCAATTGGAGAGGCAAAATGCTTGGTGGTAGCAATTGGAGTGAATTAACTGGGGTGCTCAGATATGCTCTCAAGAAATGGATTGGCATTGAATGGGGTTTTAGTGGTGTGAAAACTTGCACTGCAGTTCTTCAGCACACAGAAGAGCAATCTGCCTGATTTTCCCAAAAGCAGCAAAGCAATCAGATATTTTAGCAGTCTATTGCCTACTAAGAAAGATGGGGAACCCTGGATAGCACAGGAACAGGAGGGAGAAAACAAAACCAAACAAAAGAAACTCTGAAAAATCTATAATGTGCATCAGTAAATTATCAAGAAATACACTTATTTCTCATAAATTTTGTCTTTAAAATGAATTTTTCAAAACACTCCTGGAATAAAATTTATCCCTAATTCTGGAGTAGCTTACTTGACCAAGAAAGGGAAAAGCAGCAGAAAAGCCATTTTGGATACTACAGTTTTAGTTTCTCCTAGAGTGTTTTTTTCCAAAACTTTATCCTAGTATTTCAGCCATTAAAAAGCCACTGATAACTGAGATTCAAACTTCAGCTTAGGAAATTCCAACACATGCAATAGCAATTAATTTTTTTTTTCTCTTTTACTCACTTCCTGAATTAGCTGTAGCTGAATTATCTACAGTCATTTCAGTAAGTTCCCTTAACATTTTCAGATCATATGCTGCCAAGTTAGATGGGTCTAGTCTTGACCATATCAAGACATGTTTGGCTGTACAATGATCAGCAGTTATTAGTTCTCACAGCTGGAGTAAAAGACAACACCATATTGAAATGATGATGAAGTCAGTAGTGGTTATGCTCAAATAAATGGCATGGAGTCCATCCAGGTTAGAATCATTATATGTATTGATTACTTAAGAACTGTGACTCATGTTGCATTGTAAGACTCAGCTCCTTCAAGGAAGGCCCAAAGGGGCTGGACCTTTAGCATCAGTGGCAAAGTGCCAGCCTCCACTGAGGTCAAGTCACTCTCCTCAGCTGTGATTTACAAGCTCACCAGAGTCACTTCAGTGCCACAGCATATGGTACACTGGACTTTAAGGGCCAATAACAGCATGAAATCTGCAGGCAGTGTGTCTGCAAATCAGTCAATGTTTTCTTCAATTCCTTCTCCAAAAAGCATAATTTCTGCTACATTTGGATCTTTGGGATTAATTTTTGTGTTTTTTTAAACAAAAACAGGTTTCAAAACAAGAATAATTGCAGCCATGTAATTTCTGACTTGCTCAGAAATATTGGGAGTATATCCCAGTTCCCATCAGTAATCCAGTCCTTACCTATTTTATTAACCAAACACTAGCACTCCATTTGCCTCTAACCCATTTTGACTCTTGTTTCTTGCATTCAGTCCTTCTATCCTCAGTTTTCTTTTTGCCTTGTGTGCAATTGGTGTAATTCTCTCTGAAACACAGCTGTCCTTCCACACAAACATGGGCTGTACAACAGCCTGGAGAAACCTCAGTAGTCCTCTTGACTCCATGACCATTAAAAACCTTGAGATCCTTACTTGAAGGGACATGATACAAAACCTTGTGTCTTCCCTATTCCCATTGGGTCCTGTACACCTTGTTGCTAGACAAAAGTTTAATATTGTTTTGCTTTTTACCTTTTGATGAACACCAATTTCACAAATGTCTGGGAAAGAGTGGAAGGAAATAATCATATTTGTTCCATTCATCTGTGATCTTTGGGAATGCTGACTTCCTCATTTCACTTTGACTCCTTGCATTCAGCAGTAGGCAGCCTATCATAAGCAGCCATAAAATGTAATATTTTTTTGAGCCTTTTGAATGTGTAGCTGCTTCAGTGAGGGTTTTGTCTCGATACTGTTTCTGCTTGGAAATGAAATCACAGGTGTAAAATCCCATCTTATATATAGATATAATTATGGAGACAGCAAATACCAGAAGGATCACTGAAAGATTTGCTAAAAACTTTGAAAGGCATTTTCTTTGATTTTATATATCCAGTATTAACATTCTTGGAAAGATCTTAGCAAATAAATTCCTTGTAAGGTACAGCCACAGTGCAATGTGGATGTGTGAATGAGGGAGAAGCAGGAGAATATTAATGAGAAATTTGATTTTATAAAACTGCGAAGATCCATCTGGGAATCTAAAAAAGTAACCAATCATTTTTGCAAAAATAATTCAGACTTCTAATGCCAAGAGTCTCAACTGAAGGAACTGCAGAACAAAAATTATTACATCTTCTCAAAATGCTTCATAAGAACAAGTATATTTGAAAGACTGCTGTCTAACAGCTCATGAACAAAAAAGGACACAAATTTGTCAAATTATTGAATTCTGTACCAAAGTCAAGTTTGTTTTGGCATGATAGGAGTTTGAAATGCTAGCTCAAATTTTCTTTTGTATACTATTAAACTGTATGCAATTGGAAGCAGTATTACTCCAGTGTCTTAAGGCCTTTTCATATGAAGTTCTGAGTATCTTTTGCCCTTCACATAGACATGACTTTTTTGAGCTGAAGTCCAAAGATAAAAAAAAATCTCTTTTTATCAGTGTGAGGAAACTGAAATTTGCTGAACAGCATTAAGTTCATCTTGTGCAGGAACTGTAAGGTCTATCACTAGCTCCTATGGGACTGATAGGTCTGAAAATACACGTTTAAGTGACCAATCTCATTTATTCCTTACCCAAATGAAAGAGAAATTCTAAATAAAAATGAGCAAATGCTACTTCAGGCCCTGTGCCTGGCATTACTGTTCCTTTTAGGCAAAAGGAGGATACTGGATGATTTGCTAGTAACTGAAAATATTTTCATTTCAAGATAAAAAGATCTCGCTCTGTAGAAAGACAGACAATCCCCCAAAATGTAGCATCTTCCAGCGCTTTTCCGTGTATGTATTTCATAACCCAAATCTTTAACAGCCAGTTTCTGTATATCATTGGTCAAAGCTGACCTTCTAAAAAGCAACATCATTTCACAGAATAGTTCCCAAGAAGAGAGGCTACTGGATGGCTTTTAAACTTCCCCAAATACTGCCTCATTAATACCATTTGCCTGAACACAGTAAAATGTACATTTTTATTTACTTTTCTGACTTTCCTCGCTCATATTTAAACTGCTCACAATGCTGAAAAATGTCTCTTTCCCTTAAGACTCTCTTGTGCAGACCAGCCTTGGCCCCAGAGAGGAACAAAATCCCCTGCAGACGCTTGAGCCTCTCTGCACCAGGGACTATGCAGAAAGGTGAGCACCGAGTTCTGCTGCCTTCTATTCTGCAGACATAAATCTTTTTTCCTTCAATAACATTCTGTTGATAGGTGTCAAGGTCCATTTTCTAACACAATAAGACATAAATATTTACCTGACAGCAGAAGGTAGAAATTGACCCTCAGCTCACAGTAATATTCCCATTTTGCTCAGCATAACTATTTTGTGGGGCATTCAGGGCATAGTTAGCATTAGTCTGTTTTAATAAAAGAAAAAACACCTCTCAGTTGTTAGTTAGTGTGCAAGATCTTAGCTTGGATGCTCTGAAAGACCCCATGCATCAGTCCTTTGCAAAGACCAAGGAGAAGGATGTCTTGAATCCTTGCTGAAGATGATTTTAGCTGATCCATTCTACAGTGCATGGCAACACCTATATATTCAAGTCACCCTTTCTCAACAAATGAGGCAATGAACAGCAACATAACTGAACATCCCAAAGTAATTGTCTGACTATGCCCTGAGAATGCCAGTGCACAGGTTCAATCAGCTAATGGCAGCGTCCTGATAAGAATTACTTTTATTTATTCCTTACACCTTGAGATCCTAGCACAGCAATTAAAATTCCACTACAGAGTCTGGAGAACAAGAACATTTTAAAAATCTTCATTTTGATGATTAGAAATTTAGCAGGGGATATGTATTGTTGATGTCAGTAGTCTTTCCTTCTCAGAGAGCAGCCTTATGGTATTGGAGGTCACATTTTAGATCTAAAATATGGAGATAATGAGACTCATCTCTTTTGTACAGCGCTTTAAAATCTCCTGATGAAAAGTGCTATATTAGACCTCGATATTTTTATGACTAATGCTTATAATCACCATCTCTTCAGTACTTTTTCCCCTTCTGACCTTGTAGTTTTCATGTAGTAAAAGGCACTTACCTCACTGCTTGATCATGCTCTTAAGATAGCTCAGGCAGCAGGTTTGTGCCTCCTTTCCAGGAGGTGGATTCAAGAATCTACACAGGTATCTTGATAAAAGGAATAGGATGCTCTGAAAAAAAATTATTCTTATTTATCCCAGAAAGTTTTTCATCTCCCCAACTCTCAGGATTTTTTTCTCTTGGGGTCACTGTCCCTTTAGGTAGGGCATCTGCTGAAATCATCCTGAGTGATTTATTTGAGAGGGCAAGGCATTAAGGATAATGTTTTAGCAATGGGAGACCCTATCTGCTCAGCAGCACTCACTTCACTGCAGCAACTTCAGGCTTGTGGGCAAAGACTGCAGATCTCTCTCCATTAGGTTTTAGCCTGTTGGCAGAAGCAAGTGAGATGAATCAGATGCAGGATTTGGGAAGCACTGTACTGCAGAAGTCATAGTTTAAGGAGGTGAGGGAATGACACTTTGATGCTTTACTCTCTGCAGTGGTATTTCTCTCAGACTACAAAATGGCAGGTGGCAAGTAACTACCAGGAGCTGCATCCTTATGTGAGGCCTCAGCTCCATACTCCCAGCCTAAAGCAAAATGCAGATTCACTGAATGAAACCCCAGGTCTTGGTGAAGTCAATAACAAAATGTCTTCTGGCAGTAGGTAGAAGATGTTATCTGTCCTCTGATTATGCAAACAAGTGTTTTGGAAAGCTCATTAACAAGTAGGACATCGTGGACATTAAAAAAATTAATGTATTTCAAAAGATGCCCCAAAAGAAAGGTAATATTCTAGAACAATTTAACTGACCATGGCAGACACTTCTAGCACGAGACAATCCCTCTAACAAGCTCAATCAACATAAATCTATTCATAATTACCTTCAGTCATATACTTAGCTATAAAACTAAGAGACTTTGAGAGCAGACACTTATTCTTAGCAACTTATGTTGACTTATGTAAGCCCTAATGTGAATAGGGCTGCCAGAGCTTTGGAATATTTCAGCATCCCAAAATTTTCCTGAGTCCTAAATTCACATTAAAATATTTCACTTTTCTTGGCAGTCACAGATCAACACTTTTCCAAAGCTTTCTCCGTGCAAACACAGATGTCTCTCCCAGATAACCTTGGCTTATATTATTTTTTACATTTCCTTGTACGTTTTCCTCCTTGATTTGCTGAATTAGTTGCGTTTATTTTTACCTCAGCCCACCAGCTGCACAGATACCACTGGCTGTGAAACAAAAACCTTCACAGCTGGAAACAAACTAAAATAGTCTTTGGGATGATGCCACAGATACATACACACAATAAGCAGCAGGAACAGCTGTTGCAGCAAGCAAAGATCTCCCTGTGTTTGGTTTGCTCTGTTGTCATTTAGCATCAGATGACACCACTCCTCATCAGGAGGCACGCATGCTGCACCACATTCATTCCAGAACAGTGGACCAGAATAAGTATTTGGAGCTACTTAATGTGTGGTGTAGGCTCTACTTTGAGGCTAGTAAGTAGTGCATGGAGACTTTTTGCTGGCCCTAATGTATGTAACCATCTTCCCTCATGGGGAAGCACAGTGAGTGCTTAGTCACCCAGTAGCTGCCCTATTTCTAGGTGGTCTGGATTTATGATGATTCTCCGTCACTTCAGTGACAGTGTCCCAAGGACAATTTATGCCACAGAGATCTCAAAAACCACTGATGATGCTGCAGAGCTCTGAAGGAGTGCTATCTGCATACAATCATCAATCCAGCTGCAGTGAGGATGGTAGCAGAGGCTTCTGTCACTTGCCTGTGATTTCAGGAAGAGACAGAAAAAAACTAAAAAGGAAGGGAGATGAGAAAGAGGGAACAAGAGAAAATGTGGGAAAAAGGTAGAGAGAGAGGAATGGCAGAGAGAGGAAAAAAAAAGTGAAATAAAAGAACAAAGCACTCACTAAACTCAGGTTGTAAATTATGGACTAGATAATAAGCCTGTTTCAATAAATTAGTGTTGTTAAATCAAGCACAATTAGTATCCTAGTACTGCATGTGTATGCAGGTTCATATCCTGAGGACATTGTTCCATCAGGAATCCAGGATACCGTCACGCATCAATCTACAATAATCCTGCTGTGGATCATGAACAGAATTACTTTAAATATCTTAACTTCCCCCACAGGTCTTTCTAAATGAGAAAACATATAGCAGTACTGTGCACAAGGAGAGTACCATGAAATGAAATGAAATGAAATGAAATGAAATGAAATGAAATGAAATAAGCTTGTCTGGGACACGTTGCAGCTTGGAGACATACAAAAATTTCAGTGCCATCAAGGAAGAATGCCTTGTAGGTGGGATTTTGGTGGACAAGTGAACAAGGCACATCACATTAATCCTGTCTCTTCTGCTTCCCATATGAAATTATGCCTAAAAATGAATATAAGATTCTAGTAGGGTTTAAAGAATTACAAACACAGCATTGAAAAAAAAAACAAAACAAAACAAGGAAATATTCAGCTTTAATTTTGTATGTAAATATCCTTAAAATACAACCTTGTTGTGAGATAAGATCTATATCTTTGAATTGTTGCATTTAATACAAAATGCAGGCACTCGTAGCAAATTCAGCCTCAAACTAACTGAGGTTTAATAGTTTTAAATTATTCTTTAAGGGAAATTAACAATGAAGACTAAAGTCACTCAGAGGCGAATCACCAGGAAAATACAAGTATCTCATAGTGATCTGTGATTTTGCTGGTTTGATAGAACCAGTTATTTTGACACCACCCTCCCAAATAACAAGATTTTTTTCTATATTATCTTTATTTCTCTCAGAAAGCATTCCCTCAAACTCCAGTAAATGCTTGTGGCATACAGGGAGAAGAGTATTTTCAATTTCTAAATGTTTTGTCCATCCTATGTTTCAAATATTTGGTGAAAATGTCAATTGACTCACTGTAACTATTTCACAGGCCAAAATTTGTGTAATTTCAAACATGATCGAAGAGAATAAAGGCTAAAATGGCAGAATTCCTAAGGACGGTCTGTAAAATTCAGCCATTACTTGCTGATGCTTGTATCTTCCAAACCTTCAACCTGTGAAAGTGTCCTAGATACTCAGTGCTGTCTACTTCTTACAACTAAAGGCAGCTTGCCTTTAGATGAACCACCTGTGTCCTCATTTTCCTGACCAAAACTATCTAAGGTGCTCAAGTCTCTTTCCTTGTAGACCCCCAGGGCATTGGATCTGCTCAGTCCCCCTCTGACCTTTCTCCCTGACCATTCCTGAACAACTCCCCAACTGTTGGGCTGCTCAGTGCACAGCAGGCCTCCTCCCCTCATTTTGGAAGGAAGGAGTGATTGGGCTGCAGTGGGACAGCTTGGTTGGGGAATGCAAGGGCATATGTCTGTCAAAGGCAAAGCTTTGGTATATGTGCAACTCATTTTTGTCTCTAGCACTTGTGTTGCCTTGATTTGTAGTCTTTAAGTGCATGGTATGCAACTTCTAAGGTGCATTACTGATTTTAATACAGTTTAATACAAATTTACCACTACACTTGGTATTAGGGCTAGTGTTAGTTATGCCTACATAAGTACTTCTATTTTAATTGTAGTCCCATTTCAACTCAGCTAAAGAGCTAGATTATTAAATGAAAGTTGTTTCACCTACTGAAAACTATTGGTACAAATAGAGAAGAACAAATATTGGTACAAATGAGAAGAATGTGGGAGAATAAGCTGTTCAGTTTTTTTGGAGGGTGATAGTCCACAAGAGTGTGAGACTCTTATCCAGGCTGAATAAAGCATTGATGTAGTGGGAGGTGTCCCTGCCTATGGTAGGGGGGTTGGAACTTGATGATCTTTAAGGTCCCTTCCAACCTGAACTATTCTATGATTATAAATACAGCTGGTTTCAACACTACAATAAAAAAAGCCACTATGTAGTAAAAGCTATTGTATACCTTGTGAAGAGGAAGGTAACACGCAAGCATCCACACCACAAAACCATGGCTAAAATCAGACGGCAGTGACAGTCTCAGATGAAAAATCACACAACTGAAGAATATCACAGACTAAATCAATCTCTTATCCAGTAGAGGTGATCATGTTTGGTCTGGTGGGGGGTGTCCCTGCCTATTGCAGGAGGGTTGGAACTTGATGATTTTTGAGGTCCCTTCCAACCTGAACTATTCCATGATTCTACTCTATGATTCTATAAGGAATGCAGGCAAGCACAGCAGGGCGGGAGCTCTGCTGCCACCAGTGTCTGCAATGGGCACAGGCTGTGAAGGAGTGAGCTTAGGGCCTTTCAGGGCTGTCAGCACTGTGCCTTGCTTTGATTATAAATCAGGTGTGTGTTCTTCTTCCATAAAGTATTTCTCAGCTTACCTATGACATCTGGTAAGTAATGGCACAGTTGGTACTGAAACATGCAGATAAATATTTTAAAATTAAGAAAAACATATACCTCGTTCCTTCACAGCCTAGATGAAAAAATGTTTTTTGTTTCAGTTATTTGATTGGGAAAAAAGTCATTGTAAGGTAATAAGGAAGCAGGTAGTATCTGTAAGGCCGAGAGTGTCACTTAATTCTTCCCTAGTGCTGAGGAAGGCCAGTCAGATCATGCACTAGACTTCTTCAGTTTGTAGATCTAAGATATTTGGTCTAAATCTGTGCTTTTAACAAAACAAAACATCCCAGACCAGTGCCTTTTTTGGTTTCTACTCTGGACAGTTGGAGTTTGCTGTAAGTTCCTCCTACCTTTGCCATGTTTTCTTTTGCAGGACTCAGAAAAAGAACTGATTTTTTTCTTTAGTGGAAGAGGGTATTTCCTATTAAGCAGTTATCCAGTTTGATCTGAACTGTCTGTCATCTAGAATTCATGAAAATGTTTTCTCTAACATAATTTAATAAAATAATTTGCATTATTTAGAGATAGCTTTACTCAGCCTTTCTGCTACTGAACACTCAGACTGGATAATTGGCTAGTTTATACATGCAGTCATAAATGAAGCTTTAAGTAGGGTCCTTTGCACTGAGCATAATTTGGAGGAAAAAGCATCCTAGACAGATGTCTAGTCCATGGTTAAGAAGAGTATGTGATACCATCCGCACTTTTCACAGAGAAAGCCTTGAAAACTGGGAGATTGACAAAGGTACCCAAACGTGAAGAGCATTCATTAAAAGATGTAAATAGCTAAGATCCTTGCTGTTTTGTTCCGATCTCCTTTATCCTGTTGGAAGCAGGAAAGCCTCCTGTCATGCAGGCTCAGGGATTTTCAGGGCCTAAAAAAGGTTAGTGACATTTTCAATTCATGTTTGTTTTCATTCTTCTAATCATGAACCCCGTGTGTCAGCCTGAGAAACCAGCTGAGCTTAATCCATAACCTTTTACAAGTGACACATTAACTCACAGCATGTTCTGTTGTCTTTTCAAAGCAATACAAAAGCAAAGGGAGAAAAAAATAAGAGCCACAATATACATGATAAAACACAGCAGCAGCCAAATGTGAGGGTTACTTGAAAGCAGTTACAGTTGTGGAAAACAGCATATTTTTTAGGTCATTAATTTCATTGTATTCAGTTGTCATAACTCTCATTTGTTTCACTAGAGTATTTGAGGCTGATGGTGACAGGCGGATGAAGACAAAAAAGTAAAAATCATCAAGTAAAGATTATCTAGAATGTTTTTTATCCCACATTTTCATTCATCAGACCCATGTGCTGACATATGTAACTATGTAGAAAATACCCACATAATTTCTCCCCTTTGCCTTCTACAGATCAACTATTTCCACTGGTTTATCCCTTGCAAGTTGCACACAGTTATGTGGGCAGTGAGGATACAGCACAGAGCCATGAAGATGATGAAAAGATTGGAACATCTCCCTTACGAGGAACAGCTGAGGGAACTGGGCCTCTTTAGCTTGGAGGAGACTGAGGGGTGACCTCATTAATGTTTATAAATATGGAAAAGTTGAGTGTCAGGAGAATGGAGCCAGGCTCTTCTCAGTGATTTCCAATGACAGAACTCAGGGCAATGAGTGCAAGCTGGAACACAGGAGGTTCCACAGGAATCAGAAATAACTTTTTCACAGCGAGGGTGACAGAACACTGCAATGGGCTCCCCAGAGAGGCTGTGGACTCTCCTTCTCTGGAGACATTCAAAACCTGCCTGAATGCACTCCTCTGTGACCTGGTCTGGGTGTTCCTAGTCTGGCAGGGGGATCTCTTGAGGTCCCTTCCAATACCTGATATGCTGTGACTCTGATTCTGCGAATATTTCAAGCTATTATGGCAACATGGTAGAACAGGCTGGGTTTTATACATGTGGCAACCCTCCTGCCTCACTGAGCCTGCGGAGTGACACACACTGAGCAAACCTGCAGAGAACAACAGCTCTGCCTACAAAACACACTGAGTCAAGGAAGGCTTATTATTTCTCCAGCTTGTAAAAACTCACCAACTTCCTTCTATGGTTCCAGTCCTGTATATGCTCTCTCTGTGTGAATTAATTTTGCCCTATGTCACCAGCTCAAACACTTGCATCATCCAAAAGTCTTGCAGCAGAAAGTGGGCTTTACAGATAATCTTTCTCAACATCACAAAATTAATTCAATGTTTTTACCTTTTAATCCTTCATGTTTTTCATGCTTAGTCTGGACATCTAGTTGTTTCACACATTTCTGCCAAATTCCAGAAGCTGGGCATCTGCTCAACTATATAAATCAATTATATGTGAGTCAAAAACTGATGGTCTGATCTCAAACTGAAAAATGCCACTGTCCACTGAACATTCAATTTCTGGTCTTGATTGTTACTTACATTACCAGGCTACATTTCTAGGATGTTAACTGAGGAGGGATTTGCAGTGATTAGGACTATAATTAATTAAATGCCTTCCTGCCCCATTTCATAAACCTAGATCAATGTTCCCTGTTCTTTTTGAGAATTCATAGTTACTAATCCCAAACCCTGTTACACAGACTGACTTGGTCTTTTAATGGACATCTCTTGGTCATAGGGATCACAAAATTATGAAGACTGACAAGGAGGAGGTGAAACAGAGCAATACATATAAATTTTAGAGGCTGAAATCTCAGAACTGAGTGAAGTTAGCTTTCCAGGTTCACTTGAACTCCTAAATGCCAGACTGGAAGGACTTATAATGCTACAGTGGGAGCTGCTATATGCTTAGCATCTCTGAAAACCTACCCCTCACTTTTCAGTCCCCATGTAGTATTAGAGCTTGGAACAGCTTCAAAAGCCTTGTCCAACAGCAAAGGGAATGAATGAGACAAAGCAAGAAAAAAGGAAACAGCATTGAGTACCACAAGGCGATTACTGATCACACATGTTTAGCTGTAGCAGTAGCTGTAGCAGTAGTTGTAGCAGTTCCCATAGGAAAAATCAAGAGCCACGACACCTGATGTGCCCAAGCCAAAGTTGAGAAACACCAAACATTTTGAGAAAGCCAATGTTTCAAGAAATGTCCACACCTCCTGGTTTCACCAAAAACTGGGCCAAAGCTATCTTTAAAGACATATCTTTACTGTTTGTTGTTAAGTGCCTTATGATCTACAAGGGCTTCCCCAATTTGCCAGAGGCAAATTACAATATTTTTTTCTTTTTAGAAGTCCTTTGAACACGAATACTGAGTGTTTCAGGATGTGGCTGGGCAGAACTTGAAGCAAATTGAGCCGAAAGTCGTGAGGTTCTCTCACGAGTTAGTGGGAGGTGGGGGTCGAAGCTGATGGGTACCCTTGATCTTTAGCATACCATTTATTTTATTACATCTAATTTGGTTGATATTATCAACACTATTTCACTGATAGTTGTTTCAATGCAGACTAATTTAATTGATAGAATTCTGTGTCCTTGCTATTATATGAGACAATTAGCTCTCATTAGTGCACATTTCACTCATTTTCCACTGACTGATTGCACTACATACTGATACTTACTAATATCAATATGTAATGCAATCAGTAAGAGGAAGTGTTGGTGCAGTGTCTCTAAAAACTATCACACTTATCATTCTGATTGTCTTCAAAGTACCAATATTTTCCTATAACTTAATGGGTTCATAATGTAATGTTTTGTATTCAGAACAATCTTTTTAAGGTCACACTGTTAATCACATATGGATTAAACAGCAGTTAACTAATGAGGATGGCAACTTATTAATAAATTGCAGATGATATATTTCCGTTATTTCAGTGTAACCTTTAAAGAGCAGAGCTAAGACTGTGGGTTGACTTAGACTTTTTGCCTCTTTCTTGCCATTTCTTCCTGAGGTGTCTTTTCCCCCGATTTCTAAGCTTTTTCCATATGTTATTGCCACAATCCCACTGTAACCTTATGAAGAACTTATGAAGCAAAGCAGGAACATGAAGCTGATGCTTTGATAGAAAAGGTAAAGAGGTTACTTGAATTGTACTACTATTAATTTGTCCTTTAAGCACCTACAGCAGGGACTCCATAATGGCAAGGACTGAAGCATTGAGATTTGTCTATCAGATTATTATATCATAAATGCTAAATATTCAAAGAAAGGGGCAAAAGGCTTTTTGTAAGCCAATTTTATGCAATCCTCTGAACTTTCACAGACCCATTTGTAAATATACAAGCAGTTTATACAGAAAATTGTATAACAATATTTCTCCTCCTAAACATTTGTATACTACTGTTCACTGGTGTGAATTTATAGGTGCGTTTATAAACAATAAACTTGCAGTCCTTGTATTTACATGAAGTATGAAATCCCTCAATGGGCTGATACAGTATGGATCATTCTGTGAAAAATAATAGTTCCACACTCCAACATGCCATTGGTTAAATCTCAGCTATTCAATAGGAAACACATTTAATCACCTCTTCAGTTAGTCTGAAACAGGCTCATAATCTTTAAAAGAAAACCACTGATGTGGGAAATACAAAAAGCATAAGCATAAAATAAATAGTTTGCCTTTTGAGACTTTAAAAATTGCCAGCAATCATATTTTAAAGAGTAAATCCGAACTGGTCTTAAAGAGTAAATCTAAATTAGTCATGCTATGCTAAATTTGATGCTGAATAATGACAGAGGATGTTTAAATACCATAGTTACTATAATAATCCCTGTTTGAATCATGGCTTCCATGAACTGGGCTAAGCCTTTCGACAGAAACTAATTGCTACAAACACTAATTTTCAATTCCTTTTTGTTTCCTATTGCAGGCACCTCTGCATGCAGAAGGTATCCAATTAGCAGAATTCATGGTTCTGATTGTGCATTGTGGGGCTAGTATAAACACTGGTGATTACTATTCCAATGCAATAGTTGATTTTTTATTTTTTTTTTTCATAAGACCATCTTCTCTGCATCAGGCACTAGCGAGGCTGCCGGTGAAATCAATTAGGTCACTTTTTCTGGTCATAGCAGCAGGAGGAGCCTTGTGATGGTAACAAATGACTAAAGGCATAATTGCAGGCTATTTAACCACATCACTTTCCCCACTTAACATTGTTTGCTCAAGTCAGATGTAGTTAAATAAATCAAAAGATAAAGAATGGTGAAGACACTAAAAAATTACTATTACATGGGTAAAATTCTAGGTTTTGTTCTAATTACAGAAAAAAGTTTACAGTGAATTTTAAAAGGTGTTAATTCATGCTAGTGAGTTTCTGTACACAGACACTGTGGCTGTTTGCTGCTGCTTTTATAGCCTATTTTATTTACTTACCTATTTGTACTGAAGAATTAGCTGAAAATAGAAAAAAATTGAAGATTACAATTATTTATTGAATTTTGCTGTATGGTCTTGTCCAGTATAATGACATGATGAGTCCACAATATATCACAACCTCCTGTCAATGACAACGAGAAGAGCAGAGAGCTCCAAGAATCTCTCCGTGCTTCTCCAGTCATCCAGAGATACCATTTTCATACTCATATTTATACAGGTAAATCCCTTGTTTTCATTCCCTACTGTATTTCTGTTTCTTGATCTAATGTAACACATAAATAGGTAAGTGCTTGGTGGGGCTAAATGCTGGGTTAACAGACTTTGCTGCCTCAATGATTCAGCTGTCCTGCAAACAACTGTTTGGGAGGTAAACAGGGGGTTTGCCCAGGAACACTGAGACGAACAAAGATGGCTGGGAGAGACATTATTAACGTTAATGATGGCAACTACAAAGGGAACTCCTGACTGTACTGACTGTGTTGTGGAAATTTACCAACATGTAACTAGAAGATACATAAGAGTATTTACACAATAAATGCTGACTGATGATATGCAGCAGGTCTCAGCCCATCCATACGCCACAGATGGGGCCCCGTGTGAGGATTTTGGGCACACAGGATTTGTGGGGTATTTATTATCCTCCCCCAATCTCCATCCCCAGTTTCCCAGACTGGACTGAGGAACAGGGTCCCCATTCTGCAAGAACCTCAATGGACATTGATCGACATCACGTTGACCATTTTTGCAGCACGGCCAGGTATGTGGTGGGTTATTGCCTGCCCAACTGCCATTTAACTCTCCTCTTTGACTGGGACACTCACATCTAAAGTGACCCCTCTTACTGCAAATGAAGCATATTTGATTATTATGTTTGGGTACATTCAGAGTTGCTACAGAATCTGCTAAGAGGTCCATTTGATAGGTATGAGTACCAATACACTGACATGCTTCAAGCATTTCAGAAACTGAAGGATTCTTCAAGAGTCTAAATACTTTCTGGCAGGCAGCATTCACATTAGCGATTTCTAATTGCATCATTAGAATGTCTTGAGATTCATGGTATTCTACTTGCTTCTCCAATGCACATTTAAGCCAGTTCACAAAGAACATAAATGGCTCATTTGCTCCCTGATGACTGCTCCACTCTAGAATCATAGAATAGTTCAGGTTGGAAGGGACCTTAAAGATCATCGAGTTCCAAACCCCTGCCATAGGCAGGGATACCTCCCACTAGATCAGGCTGCTCAATGCCTTGTCCAGCCTTGCCTTAAACCCCTCCAGAGAGGGCCATTCACAACCTCTCTGGGCAACCTGTTCCAGTGTTTCACCACCCTCACTGTAAAGAAGTTCTTTTTTATGTCAAATCTAAATCTACCCCCTTCCAATTTACATCCATTGTTTCTGGTCCTCCCATCAGATATCTTATTAAAAAGTCCTACCCCTGCCTTTCTGTAGGACCCCCTCAGATATTGATAAGGTCCCCCCTGAGCCTTCTCTTCTCCAGGCTGAACAACCCCAACTCCTTCAGCCTGTCTTCTGGTTCTTTGCTAATATTAGTCAGTCCAGGTTCAAATAGTTCTAGTCTGGACGCACAGCTGCAGCCTTAAAGGGAGATTCATTATTTGACTCTAAGGGAGGTGTTGATGTGGTATTATCAGTTACACCAACCTCATGCTTTCTCAGTACAGTACACCATGGTTCTAACAAGAGTCGCAGCAGTTGAATAATTGCATGTTACTGCATCTTTGTTTAAAAGTTAGCAGATCCTAACCAAGGAATCCTGCCCAAGCCACACTCCAAAGTTTTAATTTTCTCCCCCTCCCCCATTCATGATTAAGACAGGCTTAGGCTTTGAGTCCTAGAACAAGATCACCATTTAAAACATGCTTGATCTTCACAATATTATGTCAGATCTATGGTCTTATTTATTTTACTTTTTTTTTCTTGTTTGTTTGCATGTCTGAAATTCTTTTGACAGACCATTGGCAATGGCTTGGGGTATGGTCAGGAAAGTAGTTTCCAAATGCTCATCTGCACTGGGAATTGGTTTTGCAGTATAGTTCTTCATCCACAGTTAGATACTACCACCACTGATGTCACCTTTAGCCAAAACGGAGTTGTGAGCTGAATAAAGGAAATTAAGAAATTCGATTTTATAAACTACTAAATAAAAGTAATTAAGAAGTTACTAATTAGAAACCAGCAAAACTTAAAAAATAGAACATTACATTAGAACATGTAGAATTTCACTCCCACATTTGAACAGGTACATAAGCTAGTTTTCTTGTCCCTTTTGTAATTTGTTTTACCACCTTTCCATGATCATCAATCTGCAAACAGAAGTTAAATTCACTAAACTTCCCACATCCTCCCCACCCCCATCTTCTTCAGATAGCAAGTAACCTAGGACCATCTGATGTGGGAAAATAGCATTCCTCATTTGAGTAGATTGGTCTGCAACAAGGTCAAGAGCGTCAGCTATCTGGTTGGTTAAGACATCCAGAACACCTTACAACCTGATTATCCTGTTCAAGTTATAGATTGGTTCCTTTTCCCCAGGCTACTGGTCCATAATGCTGTATAATTTGTCTGGTGGCCATTCATCCTTTCCCCATGACTGGGAACTACCCTTTGTAGTATCAATTGACCGTTTCTCCCTTATTAATCCATCATGTACTTTAATCTGCAAATCATTTTGCCTGGACTTGTGGTAGTAAGAAGAATAATGGTCTAAAGTACCTTACATAACAGTGGCACATGTTTGGAGGAGCTGCTGCCTGCTTAATTACACACTTGTTATTGAGTTTCCTGCATTTCTGGTGCATCTTAGCTGGCAACTCTGGTGGGACCATCTCTGCTCAGCTGC
>VZTY01001099.1:42771-128485 GCA_013400935.1 Turnix velox | reverse complement strand
CTAAAAGAGCATCGAGTTCCAACAGAAAAGGTAGAAGGTGATTTCCTATATGGACTTCTCTGCCCAAAGCAAAATTTTCATTGTCTATCAGGCAACACAAGCAGGAGAATTAAACTTCATCTCCTTCCCACCTGTGAGCCAGAATCCATGTATGAAATTCCCTCCACAAGCTGCCCCACTGTCCAGGGAAAGCATCAGGCTGCTGATATCACACCATGGAGCAGGAAGGGCCACACTGAGCTCATCAGAAACTGCTGCCCAATGACACAAGGGTGGTGCCAGGTGATTACTCAAGCAGGGAGCATTTATCAGCAGTGGTTCTAAAACACACTTGCCTGGCCATAGAAGTGCTACATTAATTTCTCAACATGTCATTCCCATTCTGGTGTTTTCTCCTCTTTCTCTTCCCACGTCAGAGCCACCCAACGAAATATGGTACAGAGATCTCTGCCTGAGTCACAGGAGCTATTAAACATCCCAGCAGCCAGCTCCAGACAAGCCATAACCTTTCCCTCCCAAAGTGCCAACTCTGTTTCCAGCCATCAAAGACTGTACAGCCAGACAGAGCCTCAAAATGTTCTGCTTTCCCTCAGTTGAGGGCTCCTGTTGTTCTCAGACAGGATGGAAAAAATCTTGCTCTCCCTTCCCTCAGCCCTCCACAGCCTGAATCTGTTTCTTTGCTATGATTCACAAGCTGAGAGAGATTTTCCACTCCAGTTCAGCAACAGGCTCTTTACATTGTGGGGGGAAGAAGGTGCTTGGTCCCCCTCAAGGCACTTGCAAGGCAAGAAGGTGGAAAAGGTCAGTACTACACCAGGCTCAGAGCAGCCCACCCAGATTTATCCCTTACAGGTAAGGAGTGTTTGAAGAGAAGTCCACTATTGCTGGATTTCTCTTCTTGGAAATATGCCTGACTTTCCACGAAAAACAAGAAGACTGCCCAAAGATAAAACCACTGAAGCTCATTCCATCTGCTTTAACAAAACATCTCCAAGTACAACCACGAAAACGGTGACGGTGCCTGTGAGGTCAGGCAGGGCTGTTCTGCATCACTCCATCTGGAGCAGCATCTTCACCACTCCCAGAGGGGGGATCTCCAGACAGAACACAGCTCACAGAGATCCCCCTACCCAAGTGACAATGAGAGAAGTCAACACCCTGCTTTAAAAGGGGACAACAGGCAGGAAATGCAAATCTGAAGGTGAGCCCCCATTTGAAGGCTTGGCAAAACACCATTTCACTTTAGGTGTTAGTCACAACCATGAGGAGTACATCTGCACACACAAGTGCTGTTGATTGTATTCCTTCAGCAAGTCAACATTTCTCTTGTAAACCTTTTTTTTTCACTATTTTAAGGAATTAGCCATAAAAACTTGGTTTAGGCTGGAACTTGGCAACCAAAGCCTCTGTCTAAGAGAATCTTATTTTTCATATACAACCCCCTCTCCTGTGTACATGAAACAGCAAAGGGCTTGGGTTGGAACATCAAATCCTCCAAAAAGTTTAAAGATTCTGTTTGCATTCTTGCATTTGGAAAAAAAAAAAAAGATTATTAGCATGGCCTAACTGCTTTTAGCATCATAAGATGTGTGTATATTCTGATGATGGCCAAGATATACACCCTGAGAGTGGTTATTGCCTGTGGAATGCAGTAGTTAAATTTATAAAGGAAAGTCCTTGCACTTTCCGTGCAAGGCTGTAAGAAATTTAAAACAAAATAGTAACTTTTACCATAAAAAAAGAGGAAGGTTTGTCTGAAAAAAAAAATAAATAAAGCCTGAAGCAATCTCTGAAGTTGCATATACTGAAAGGGAGCCTTCCCCTAGAAATATGGATTTCAAGTACAAAACAACTCAACACAAATATAGGTTACAAATCAATACAAATCAAGGTTAAAAAATAGTTCATTTGTGGCATGGTTTTGAGGCATTTAGGTTTTCTTTGGAAGGTGACTGGCAGCTCTGCCCTCTTGGCCCTGAGTGAAATCAGGGATGTGGAACAGAGCCCCAGTCCAACCATCAACATTTTAACCAGCAATTTGTAGGACAGAAGATGTTTTGCATTTTTTATTTTTTTCCTTAAAATCTAACATTAAACAGCAACTTTAATCAAACTTTTAAGGGGCACCCACCACTACAGAGCACTCAAATAGACATAGAGACAAGCTCTAAAATTGTGATCACCAGAAATATAAGAGCACTTGTCTGCTATTTTGAGTTGCCACGCTCCACTGAGCTTTAGAGAAACCCTTGTAGGTCATGGCTGGCCAACCAGCCAGAGCTGAGCTGTGACTGGGAATAGTCAGCAATAAGAGCTTGAACTCACCCGAGGTCCTCTCTCTCCTTTCACGCCTGGATATCCCAGTAAAAATGGAAATGGAGTGGGTCCAAGTAGGTCAAAGATTTGATAGCCATCAGTCGCAGCGGGGGTTGTGAGGTTGAAGGCCTGTACCCTTGCCCTGGAGGTGGGACGAGCATACCCCAGGGGTGGTTTGGTGTACACTAGAGGGATGTTACTGGGATCTGCTCTCCTGGTAGGGGATGGCTTCTTTGGAACAGGCTTGGTGCTCGGGGTTTGTGGGGTTTGCTTTAGGGTGACAAAGTGAACATTACTGGTTGTGTTATCAGGCATCCTCCTTGTTGGCTTTACAGTATTAGGTGCTGCAGAGGGCTCCATGGTTGGTTTTTGGTTGATCTTCTTTTTGGTCTCTTGCTTGGACTCCTTCCTGCTGGCTGTGGCAGGGCTCTGGCTTGTTGGTGGGACCTTTTTAACAGTAGGAAGAGGAGTTTTCTCCATGTGTGTGCTGGGAGTTGGCCGAGACACCTTGAGGGTTGTCACCGTCCCCCGAGGGAGCAGACGGGTGGGTGGCTGTGCTTCAGTCCTCCGTGGGACAGGAGATGGAGCCACTGTAACCTTTGTGGCTTTGGTTGTCAGTCTTGACAGTGATGGTGGGGATGAAACCAATGAAACAGTCGTTGCACCTGAACTCTTAGTTCTGAGGGGTGCAGTGACCCTGCCAAACTCCAAAGCTGGGGCAGCAGTGGTCAGGTTTTTCAGACCCTGCAGTTGTGGGGTACCTGGGGAGGCACTGGGATCCCTGGGCAGGAGGGGGATGAGGGGGGGCAGGTTTGGCCGGTAGGTATCTGCTTGCCTGCACTGTTTTTTCAGGTATTTACAGTAATGATGAGCTGCCTTAGCGGAGGGATAAATATCAAACTGGCAGATGGCTCCTTCGAACTGCACCGAGTGCTGGTTCATCTTCCCAAAGAGGAAAGATCCCTGTGGATCCAACGCCTCGTCTTTTTTAAAATGCAAATCCGCATGTACTCTGTGCTTCCCACAAGAAGTAAATAAAGTGACCGTCTGGCCGCGGATGTCGATGGCCATATTGTGCCACTGGCCATCGTGGACATTGTAATCAAAATATACAGAGCGCTTGTGGCCCACGTAGACAATGACCTTCCCAGGCACAAACTGGACCCCCAGCTGCAGTTTCTTCTTCCTGCTCTTGGCAGCAAAGAGAAAAGCGTTGTTGATGCGGTGGGAGCAGAGGCTCAGCACCAGCAGCAGGTCAGTCCTGGAGCCTGCAGGGAGGATGGTGCCGAGAGGAGCTTCCACACGCGCTCGCTGAGTGAAGATGACCCCTGATTTGAAAGGGATGACCCCTTGAGGAACTGGATGTGATGAAGACCATCCACTCGATGGCCTTTTCCCTGACAGGCCCAGTCTTTGAAGAACATCCACATCTAAAAGGAGAACACAAAGAAAGTGTGAGATGTTTATGGTGAGGGTGGTGAGACAGTGGAACAGGTTGCCCAGAGAGGCTGTGGATGCCCCCTCTCTGGAGGTGTTTAAGGCCAGGCTGGACAAGGCACTGAGCAACTTGATCTAGTGGGAGTTGTCCCTGCCTATGGCAGGGGGGTTGAAACTAGTTGATCTTGAAGGTCCCTTCCAATCCAAACTATTCTATGATTCTGTGACTCCTCACATCCTGTTTAAGGCCAGGTTGGACGAGGCACTGAGCTACATGATCTAGTGTGAGGTGTCCCTGACTATGGCATAGGGGAGTAGAACTAGATGATCTTGAAGGTCCCTTCCAACCCAAACCATTCCCAGATTCTATGACTCCCCACATCCATGTAGCCCATTGATTGCCCAACATAGAATAATAGAATAGTTTGGGTTGGAAAGGACCTTCAAGATCATCTAGTTCTACTCCCCTATGCCATAGTCAGGGACACCTCACACTAGATCATGTAGCTCAGTGCCTCGTCCAACCTGGCCTTAAACACCTCCAGAGAGGGAGCAAAAGTTAGTCAAGTTAGTCCATAAACAGGTTACAGGAAACCCCAACAATCCTCTCACATGTACATGTTCAAATAACCAGAATGGAGAGCACATTGCTCTTTTCCCAGTAGCATGGGGAACAAGTGCATGCTCAACTTGGTCACCAGCAACTGCTGAAATGCATCAGCTCCATGGTGCATCTAGCTAGATATCCTGTACCACCAGGGACCAGCTCTGGGTGTTCCAGAAAAAGGTGACCTCACTGCAGGGAAATTTCCCACTAAGAACCACTTTGCTGAGATTTAATTCTGAGTACTGACCACACAGCTGGAAAGGAATTTGAACAACAGACTGAGCTGGGATTGCAAGATTTCATATCCCCAGAAGGCAAGGAAGAAAACTTTCAAAGGGAGCAAGTCTTGTAGATGCCTCTCTCCAAATTAGTAAGAAGCAGCTTTTGATCTTTGAGACTCCCGAGAGTTTAAGGAAGCAAAAGGTGCCTCCAGCATGAAGAAAAATTGCACCTAGATTTCACTGAACCACTTAAAGGGTCTCAACTTCAGTACTTTCTTTTCCCTAGCAGATCATCTTACAGCCTGAAATTATTTTAATAAGTTGGAGGAACCAGACTTGGTTTGCAAAGAGCTGAGAAACTAGTTCTGGCTGCCCTTGAGTAACAGAAGAAAGACTCACCCTCCAGTATTTGTCACCCAGGAGTGGATGCCTTTTTTAAGGGGGATGAGAGAAGCTCCCCCTAGCTGTCCAGAGACACCTATCTTTGTCATCTGGCACTGGGAGAAGCCAGCAATGGACAGACAAACAGAATCCTCTGGTTTCTGGCCCTAAGGTCTAACAGGAGTCACACAGAGCTTGGAGTCCAAGGCAGATTAGCAGGCAAGAGCAACACAAACTGGAGCCAGCTGGCAGAGCTGGGGATGATGACATCTGTGCAAGAAGAGCTGCAAAGATGAAGGTGTTCAGACCTGAAGAAGAGGCACATACGCCCCAAAACTTGATCATTTAATTCCATCTCATTTATTCTAATTGAAGTTGTTCACTTCGCTTGTACCGACAGATGAAGGTAAAGCCATAATGATTAGTGTGATGTTACCACTGTTGGAAATGAGTGAGGGTAAGACTATTATTTCCTTCCCTCCTCTGTGCCCAGATGCAATCCCTGTTACTCGATGACCAGCTGACTCTGGCATATTTAAACTCTCTTTAGGGAATCTGAGCTTGGGCTGGAAGTGCCAAAGGCTGATCTTTCAAGGTAAGAATTTACAATCACAAACACAGCAGTGCCAAGTGTGGCTGCACATCAGCTAACGTCATGGGATTGTGGCTTTCTGGGATTAAAAGGGAGGGAATATCAAAGTTTGCCCAAAGATAAAATGAGTTCCTCTTCTAAAAGTGCCTTGCTATTAGGCCCCTTTCACCCTTAAGTATTAAATATTCAGCATCCTACCAATATTTGGAGGATTGGCACTTGAAAGAGATCCTGTGTTTTGGCCAGAAGGGTTGAAGACCTGTAACATTTCTGGCCAGGAAGGGAGAAGGATAACGAGAAAACCTCTGTTCCTTGACTTTGGCAAAGACCCTTAGCCATTTTTTGTAAGTGAGAACAAGTCAATCAATATTTACTTTGTCTGAGTTCAGCTTTATTCCCACCTTTCTATTTTTAAGGCAGTTTGACTCATTTTCTAGCAGAAAAAAAAAAACCCGGAGAAGATGTGTCAGACGTGACAGGGGATGGGAATTTTCCCACTCTCTGCAAAAGGGATAATTTACTGCACAGCACATGCAAATGCTAACAACAGCACTTCTCCTATACCAAGAGATCCTTGATCTCTCACCATATCTCTCACCATTTTTTCCTGCCCTATTACCCACTGGGGCTGTCTCTCAGCACAGCAAAGGTAGAGCCTTCCCTTCACTAAATAGAGGAATCACAGCAGTATCCTCATGCTAGATTGTCTCCAGAGCCCATGAAATAGTAAAGGTCAAAGCCCTGCTCTAGCTAAGGGATTCCCCTGGCCACTGACTTCAAAATGATGAGCATTTAGCCCTAAGAAAATAAATTAACTACTTAAATTTGGAGCTAGAGTCCAGCTTTGCATTTCTACTTATATTTTTAGGTTCTCTCCCAGAGATGGGTAGTGGTGTCTCTAGTAGGCAGAGATGCCTGACAGCTATTCATTTGGTAGCTGCTCTGCAGAGATGTCAGGATGTTTCCCTGCTCTGAGGATGCTGCTGCTGTTCGTGACATCCATCCAACTGCCCTGTTAGCAACCGCATCCAACAGCACTTAAGGGAAAAAAAGCACAAACCAACCACTCCTTTCCTTCAAAACCCAACTAAGGTAGAGCCAAATTCTAGATGCCTACGCAAAACCTGATTAAAACAGACCTCATGAAGGACATGGGTGTGGATTTTCCAGCACAAAGTCCAGACACACAGCTCAGGGCTCCTGAGCACCCAGCCTGGCTGCCTCTCCATCCCACACTGACTGCCCTGGGCTGGTGGGGCACATCCCCTGGGATGACAGTATGTCATCAACTAACATAAAATGCCAGGTAATTTTGTCTTCCTTAAGCAGCTCCAAGCTTAGCAAAACATTTTTTCCCCTTCAAATTTTTTCCTCTGTAGATTTTTTTCCATCAAAACACATTATTTAAAAAACCCTTTCACTAAGAGCCGCCTTGTCCCAGGTGTCCTGAAGCTGGTTGCAACATTCCAGTAACATTTGAGCAACTGGGAAAAACATTTCTAGCAGACCCTGAGCATGAAGTGAGATGGACAGAGAATCCTGAATAACCACATGATTGCCTCAAAAGGGGGATAAAAAGTTTTATTGTTCTCCTTCCCATCTCTCTCTTTCCCTCTTGCTTTCCCCTTGCAAAAAGCTTCATAACAAAAAGAAGCCAAAAAGCAGGAGAGAAATAACTTGCAGCTTCCTAGATTCCAGCAGTTGGGATAGGATACCCATAGCTAAATTTGGGATGAATAAACACTGCAGTTCCAAAAGTTACTGCCCAGACCTTTAGTCAGTGCACATCAGATGAACTCACTAACCTCATGATCTTTTTGGATTTTTAACAGTTATGGAAAAACCATCCTCTGTGATCCCTCATTTTCCAGAGCATGAGAAGACCACTAAGCCTTTGGGATTGGACTAGATGATCTGTCGAGGTCCCTTCCAGTCCCTGGCATTCTGTGATTACAGCAATAACTGCAGTGTTTTCAAAAGCCCACGGCATCATCTTGATTTCATCCTCACACGGAATCCATGAACAAGCTCTTATTTGCTTTTATAAATCTTGTGGTTTGAAAATCTCAAGTGATAATACAGCCTCAGGTCACCAAATTTTACTTACAGACTTTGTTTCCTTGGGTGTTTTCACTTCCCAGAAGAGCAGCTTTCGGGAAAAGCAAAAGTTTTATAATTTCTTTATCACAGAGAAAGTACCAACCACACGAAGAGCAAAGAGAAAATGTTTCTTGGAGTCTGATGGTAACAAAAGACACGGCACCATTCCATAATTATCACAGAAATAAAAAGATGGATAGAGATGAATGTGAACAGCACATTAAAATCTACTTGACAAAGAGAGATGCCAAGACACAGTATTTGTTCTGCCTCTTTATGAGCTGACATAAAACTTGCTCTGAAAACTGCTTGACTCAGTACTTCAGCCAGATGTTCACCTCTTCTGCATTGAAGCAGAATTTGGAAAATATTACATTTTTCAAAATTGCTGATGGCAGGGATGTATTCCCCCCCATAAAAAAAAAAAAGTGCTTCATGGGCTGGCTTACAGCTGAGCATTGACCAACTTTCTATTTTTTCTTCATGTTTTGGAGACTAAGAGGAGAGCCCTGGAGCCTGCTAGTCCACTCATTGTTGTCTCTGGGTTGAAGAGGAAGCTGTTTAGCTCCAGAATATACCCATGTAAAGTAGCCATGTGGAAGAGGTGCTGCTATTTTAAGAGGAGATGGCTCTTTTACAAACAGATGTTGCAGAGATGCTCATCTCCCAACTGTTGACTGTAAGAGATGAATGATGTGTTTGACTCCAAATTTTTCCATCTCCTTTTTTGGAGTCACCAACTATTGTACCTCTGCCTTTTTTCCTGTCTCCAGCAGCACTGGGGAGGGGATGCTTGGAGAAGGGAGGTATCAGGGAGTTGGAAGGGACCTTCAAAGGCCATCTGGTCCAACCTCCCTGCAGCAAACAGGGATGTTTTGTAATAGATCAGGTTGCTCAGAGTCTCATCCATCCTGGCCTTGAATGCCTCTGGGGATGGGGTCTCCACCACCTCTTTGGGCAACCTGTTCCAATACACCTCAACAACCTCACTCTCCTATAGAGTGCTTTCCTTACAATATAGGGATTGAGACAGATATCAGCATTCTAAGGTCAGACATCCCAATAGGATTTTTCTGCCTTGAATTTGTTTTACTTTCAGACCTCACGTAATTTCTATACACACAGCATCCTATGTGCCTGCATGATTGGTTTGCATTCAGGTCAAAGAAAAACATGTCTGATAGAGATACTTGTAATTCCTTAATGCCCCAGCCTTAAGGGACACTTTCTAAAAGCAGTTAAGTCCTCACAGGTGTAGGTAGATGCCAGTGACATTTTAGATACAAAGTGCTTTGTTCTCACTGGTTCCATCAACCAGACTTCTTAAAATCCTCTGGAGCATGTGATCACTGTTAAAAAAAATGGTTCTTTTGCTGGTTGTTAACTGTGTCACCTGCATCAGCAGTACTGCAATGATCTGGAATAAATACATTTATTCTGAGCATTAAGCTTAGACATTGTTAAATGAAGGTCTTAAACTGATATCGAAGGACTTGGGTTTAATTTTGCTTAAAAGAGAAAAGAGAATTGTGATTTACCTTCAGAATTTCCCTGTGTGAATCCCAGGAACCAGGTAAAACATAATACAGTCCAGAGAAAGCAGAACCCCCTAAAATTGAAAGAGAAGGGAAAACAATGAGTTTTGACACTAGTTAAAAAATATATAATTTTGATAATTTAATAATAAAATCTAGTCCCTCTGTTAAGGACCATCTTCTCCATCCCAAGTCTAGAGAAGTCAATGGGGTGGTCCACATGTCCCTGGAGAGTGGGTGCTCAGCAGAAGAGCATTAGTGTCTGACTGAGATTTTTTTTTGCTACTTTAAAGTCATCTGAAGTCCAAGGAATTCAGTGGAAGGTTTTCCTGCTGGCATTAGGGGTCATTCATGAAGCCTTGAACAAGGACCAGAGCAGTGTTTTGAAGGGTCATCAGTGCCATGTCAGTGGTCCCTTGGCTACTGCTATTCTTTAGCACTCATCCAATCTAGGACAGGACATTAGAAATACAAGAGGATGGAGAAATAATTCCAAACTGGAAGGTCAGAGGAGATGCCAGGAGTTCACACACATCTGTGAGAACACTGATGGAAAATGGGTTGACATCTAGATGGAAAATGGGTTGATATATAGCAACATATCACCTGCACCTCAGCAAATGTAGGGTCCTGTTGCTCTACTACAAGCTTAATAAGGTTCTAAACATACAAAATCCTGCATACTTCTGTTCCTCTTTTTACATCCAGGTGCAAAGATGGGGGGGGCAGCTTCTAACCACTCAGCACCCTATGCTGCTTGTACTTCTTCTCCTACCCGAGTTGGAACTGGCCAAACCTTCCAGTTGGCTAAACTTGAAGTGCCAGCAGAGAAGAAAACTTCTACCAGAAAGGTAGCTGGAGCCCCCCCCTTCCCTCTCCAACTTCCTTGATTTGCAGCCAAATAACGAACATAGGAAACTCCTTGGTTAAGCTCACTTAAAACTGTCAGTGGAAAAACTGAAGATTGAATTCCCTCATCTTCTAGCAGAGATATTTAACAGCTTGATTGGCGAGGGAAATTGCAGGAACAGAGACAAAAATGTGCACTGCACAAAGTCCTCAGCCAGAGGAAAGTGGTGAGGGACATCCACAGGTTGTTCTTCACTTCAGCCTGGAGAGTGCTAAGGCTGGGGCAGGCAGAGCAATGCCAAAGTGCAGCTTCTCCTCTCTTCAGATCTGGCACAGACAAACCATTTATCAAATGGGATTAGAGGCCACTCTTCTCCTGCCATCGAGTCTCAGCTTTCACACAAAAAGGATCTGCTGAGGCAATGTGTTATTACCCCAGGCCAGATGCTCACCCAGCACAGGAGACCCTTTCCCACCCCTCAAACCACAGTGATTTACACATTGGTGGGGAAACCTGGCCTTGAATGTAAAAATCCAGGCAGGAATCCTGCCACTAGCTAATATTTTAAGGCTTGAAGGGACAAAACACTGGAGCAGCCCCGCACTGGCTGGGAAGCAGCTGAGATGGACCACATCATTCTTGGCTGTTTCCATTACCTCTACACTGGGCCACACATCTCAAGAGCTTTCAGGCAGCTTTAATTTAAAAGTGAAGGAAAAAACAGCTTGGGATAGCCAAATCACAGTATCCTTTCACCATGTCTTTACACTAACCAGGAAGCCCTCTCTATGCTCAAGAGACCTCCAGCTGGGGAGACTTGGTTGTTTTCTGCCCACTTGATCCCATGGGATGCAGCTCTCGGGCTGAAGACGTGGCTGAGTACAAGGAGAGCTGTCATCCCAGGTAGAAAGGGAAGGAAAGGTAGGAAAAGAAGTAGAAAAAACGATTCTTCATGGTCACCTCTAGCAGAAGTCTTTTTATGATTTAAGAGGCTAAAATTCACCTCTTGGAAAGACCTGTGCTGCTGTGCTCACCTCCAAAGGAACAATGAAGTTGTAAGATATGGACACCATTCCATGCATGGATGGAGCAAAGACCTCACTGGATATCAACAGCTGGGCTTAAATACACAGAAAGATAGGGGAGGAAGTTGACCAACATGACATGAACTCCAAGGGCATCAGGAGCCCCAAATGATAAGAACATTATTCCTCTGGTGAGGACCAGATTTGTTGAGCTGTGTTCAGACACCAGTGCACACACCACACCTTGCTGAAGTCCAGTTCTTTCTTTGAAAGGGTACCTTCACAACCCAGACTTGCTTCCAAAATTCCCATTGACCAACAGAGCGAGGGGGAACAAGCCTTAGGGAAAAATCCAGCACATAATTTCATTCCAGTGACACTGACGGGGCTATAAAGGAGACAAATGCTCAGTGTGGGATCCAGCTGGCCTCAGCCCTGCTCCTGGACCCCTCGCCCAGCCAGTACTGTAAGAGTCGAGACTGGGGCTGAATGCCAAAAAACATTGAAGAAAACACTTTGGCAAAACTCACCAACTTAATGGAAAAAGCAAAAGCAGCTTCCAAATGGCAGACCTGAGGCTGATGGGGCTGTTAATTATTGCAGGATTTTATCCTGCAGGCTCTTTTTCCGTTACAACTCTGCAATGACAGGATTGCATAAGCAGCTCGAGTAGCAATGGTAGAGGAAGATTTTTCTCCTTATATAGAGCTATCAAACCCACCTTGCCTTCATCTCAGCTTCTTCCCACAACCAGTGATTTCCTCAGAGACTCTATCAAGAGGCACCCACTGAAGGCATTTATTCCTTTTGTTGCGTGGGTTCTGTGAATACCAGAATGAGGATCCCACTCCATAGTCAGTAGGTGGGAAGTGCCCCCAGACACCTATGAGATAAGCTCATGTGAACTCTGAAAATTTTTCCAGTGCAGACAAGTTCCTTTGAGAGGAAACTGAAGCAAGTGACTACAGCTTCATTTTGCTTCACTACTTCCATGGGCTCCTGTGATCAACTCATGGGAACCAACCAGCACCAGAAGTGCAAGGCAAGAAACAACAGGTACAGAGAGAGAGAGAATTACAAAGAGTAGCATTAACAGCTCAGCCTTGGGTGAGATTTTTGAGCCTTCTTAGTGATGAGCACATGGAAACAGGCAGTTCCTAGAAAAAGTAGCCAGAAGCCGCCCTTCTGCTGAGGTTTCAGGACAGGCAGGAGGTCCCTGCACGTGGGGGTTTGCATCAGTTCAGAGACATGACGAAATCACAACTGTTAATTAGCATAAATTTGCAAAGCTATGCCCTGGGTTTTCAGCTTCCTGACTCATTTCGCATATTCTTACTGAGACCAGACTGTGGAGAGCAGCAAGTTGTGGCTCAAGGGCTAAATCATAGAGTCATAGAATAGTTCAGGTTGGAAGGGAACTTAAAGATCATCAAGTTCCAACCCCCTCCTATGGGCAGGGACACCTCCCACTAGATCAGGCTGCTTGGTGCCTTGTCCAGTCTGGCCTTAAATACCTCCAGAGAGGAGTTAAATAAGAGTTGTCACCTCTCCAGGTAGCTCATGTTGCTATAGTCCTCATACAGTCATGTCCAGGGTGACAACCTCAAGAATAAAAACCCTTCTGAACATATGAGTTCTAACCTGACACCCACTGGCTTCTGTAGCAGAGGAATAAAGCACCACAATTAACTAAGGACAATACAAAGACAACAGCCTCTAGGGCAGGCTTGGTCAGGAATTATCGATAAAACATGTTTGACAAAGCTGAAGGAATCTGTAAAACAGTTGTGATGGGTTAATTCTTCAATTTCTGGAACTGGTTGGAACAACTTCAGCATTTCTGAATTTAAAAATTTTTGCCCCAGCTTAAAAATAAGCTAAGTCCAAATGGTTTTGACATCTTGATTGCTTAGATGATGGCTTGAAGCTGAAGCAAATATTACAGGGGTCCAAATGTGGCATTTAAATTGTTTTTCTCCCTCATTTACAGTGAGGAAATGTTTTTGGAATTGCAAACATCCCTGCAGGGTGGAAAAACGATTCCTCCCCACTCTCCTCCATTCAGGTGCGTATTTTTTTTTCTATCCAAAACTGCAGAAAGCCAGCTGGATGCTGAAAATTGCTTTGCAAGAAAGGCAAATCTACATTTCTAGCTGTAGATGACACAATAAAAGGAGAAAATGTCTATGCTGCTTAAGATCTTTTGCACATGACCGGAGGTGATACTTTCTAAAAGACTCCCAAGTGGTTTTGACAGTCAATGGGAAATAAAAATCACAACCTGCATACTCAGGCTTTAAATTCTACTATGGCATTGACTGCATTCCAAGTTTTTTGGGGTAGAAATCTTATTTTGTGCTAGTATTATCCTTTGCACAGCAGACTTTGTTCCTCACTATTATTAGAGACTCCAGGAGCCCAAATGGATGGGAAGCTCTCTAGGTCAGACTCCAGCTCATCCTTGGGGTGACCCACAACAGGGGCTTGACGAAAGGAAGGAATCACATCCACAGTGGAGGGAGTTCAGCTCCTGGCAGTGCTATAGCAGTACATCTCAAATGCCACAGAGAAGCTTTGGTGCCCTAAAAGCTTGGCACAAAGGAGGGTTTGGATGCATAATAGCCTCATATTTACTCCCCCAGCTCTTATAGTTACTCTTAGGTTTCCTCTGAGAGAAAAAGCAGTTCTGCAGTGCACAGAACTTTGAGATGAAGCACCAGTGCAAACTACCCTCCTTGCTGTTGACATCTTGCACCTTGTTCTTTTGAGGGTTTATGTTGTTACCTGTAGAGGTTTCAAACCACTGATCCTTGCCCTCCTAACTAGAGCTGATAGATTCACTGCACAAAGCTGGTCCAGAGCTAACCACCATCTCCATGCTTCTGCTGATGACAACCTGCTTCCTCACCAGCAAGGTGCAAGACTGATGGATTGGCTGTGATGACTCTAACACTCTCCCAGATACTTCCCAGCAGCTTCCTACTACGGAGAGAATAATTCCCTGACAACCCATTGCTTTGTCTGCTCTTTGCTCACCTCTCCTGCCTGTCTGGGTTATTGACTTCACTGCTGTGTGAAATGGGAACTGCTGGCCTTGGCCTTTGTGCTCCCAGTGAGTATCTGGAGCCCTCAACAAACAGAAGTGCTAAGCATGATCTGTCATCTAACTCTGTTTTTGTCCTTCCAACAAATGCCTTGGCATTCCTTCATCTTTTTTTGAATGGGGCTTGGCAGAGCCATATAGAATTCCCCATTGTTTCCATTTGCACTTCAGTAGGCGTCCATCATTTCTATTTGTGCCCCCAACAAACCAGCAAAGAAAGAGGGAGGGGACAAAAACTCCTCCCCCTGCGTGTCTCTGGTCAGGGATTTCCTACAAGCCCTTCACCATAAGACCTGGGCAACCCTCAGTCAAAACCCCAACTTCCATAAGTACTGTTTTCAAGCAGGGCAGGTGTTATCCCGTTGTAGAAATGGGATGAAGGTGGAGCTTTCTTAAGAGGACCTGCTCAGAGAGGTGCATCCAGGAAACAGAAAAGACAGGACATAGATATTAAACCTTAGCATGTAACCATGGCTGTGACACTGCCCTTCTCTCCAGGGATGTGGCTCCAGGAGGCTGAGGAATCACCTCCTCTCTACCCCAAAGCAGACAGGGCACACATAATTGGCCCAGTCATTCCTCTCACTGATGAATTTCATGGCAGCACCGTGATTTGTCCTCAGACCACCTGCCCATCTTGCATGCAATGTTTTTTTTCCTCCTACTGCAGGAGTTGTGCCTTCTCCCAGCCCTTCTAAGCCTTCCTTGGAACTGACCCATATTGCTGGTGCCAGGAGGGTACTGAGCTTTATCATCCAGCACATGGGCCAGGCAACCCCTAAAGCAGTGTTACACCAACAACACAGGGATGACAACAAGCAGTCAGGCCACCAGAGCCCTCCAGGAGCATCAGACAACCCTCTTCCATGACCAGCACATGGCATTGGGTCTGGATGGGGCCAAAGTAGCACAATCATGGGTGAATGGCACAAGGTGCTACAGGCTGGACAGGAGGTCAATGTACAACCTTCCTCTGCAGATCAGTGAGCCTGAGTTCACTCAAAATTTACCAACAGAAAGGATGAAGAGGGGCATTTTAAGCCTGCAAAGCCTGTAAAATTTTGTGTTCTTTTGGTTTTACAAGCGTGGGTTGCTCAGGTGAGGACAAAGCTTCAGCACACTCTGCAAAAGCACCTCCTTCCCTAGCGAGCTCAGTCCTCCAAGTCCCATTCATCGCTCTCCTGCAGCCTTCTCAGCCACCAGCCCTGCTCTGAAGGATGCTACAGGAGCACTGGGACAAATGGAACCCCACAGTGCCACATGGGAACATACCAGAAGATTACCTATGGCAACCTCAGGCAGCACAACCCTCACCCACCTCGAAGTGGCCTGGCAAGCCTGAGCACAACCCAGCTCTGGGCTCAGTGAGCCCTCTCCAAGGCTAATGGCCACAACAGGAACATCCAGCTTTGGGGCTGGTGAGATGCACAGCACTTAACTTTGCCACGGAAATCAAAACCCGGCACCAAAATTCCCATCTGAAGATACTGAAAAGGGTAACAAGCGACCTCTGCTGAGGAGGGAATGGATCAGCAACATGCTGGAGAGGTACTTAACCCAGTGGAGATCCTGGGAACAAAAGGCACACGGAATCACAGTCACCAGGAAAGACCAAAGGGCAGATTTCCCATGGCACTGCAACACTCAGACCCCACACAGCTCTGCACAGTGCCAGGCTGGGACAACGAGATGCAAGGACAGACACAGACCTCCTGCAAACAGGCAGCCACACTGTCATCTTCTAGGTCCCTGATCTCTAACCCTGGCCTTGGAAGGGTCCAAATTGCCCTGGGGCTTGAGCAGGATCCCCTTGCTCACATCTGCAGCATGCCTGCAGCTTCTCCATCCTGCTCAGAAACTGGTGCTGTGTGAAATGGCTGTGCCTGGTGCCAAGTATCTCCCCAGCATCAGGGCCCTTCCCCTCCGTGTGACGCAGCCAAGGTCTTTCAAAGGAATCATTATCTGTCTGTTCCTCTTTCCACTTCCCCCGTTTTGACAGACAGACAGACAGCCAGCCAACCATCCTGCACGGGATCCCTGATATTGTAATCTTGGGCATGGTTTGGAGTGAAAAGTTGCAACTGGAAGACACTGCAGTCACCAAGCAACATCTCCAGACATGCCACAGTCTGGGAAAAAAAACCCCAAACCACCAAACCCTATAGAACTAAAATTCTGTTCTTGTTAGTATATAAACAGAGAGAAAACTTCTCAAGGAGAGTTGGTTGCAACCCCTGGGATCTGTTTGGATCTCTCCACATAAACTATTCCCCCCTCCCCAGACACACTCAGGAGGGAGAGAGCTGCTGCTCAGCCTACAAAGGAAACTGCACATTCATCCACCTCCAGGCTCCAGCGCTGCGCTGCCAGCAGCGGGGTGACCCTGGGGGTGAAGGGGAGGTACCCCAAATCCCCTCTCTCTTTTTCCACCCCCCTCCCCCTTCTTCCTCCTCCTCTCCCAGCCCAGCCTGACAGAAGGAGCAGGGGGATCCTGTACACAACTTTTTCAAACTGCCAGGCAGAGAAGAATCCCAGCCTTTCCAAGGGAGTGTCGGTAAATCATCATTACATCCGACAACGCAACCGAAGGGGGATTAACCCTTTGCTCGCTCCCTCCGGAAAATAATAACAACAACAACCACAACCACCACGGAATTTAACAATGAAAAGAGTCAAAGCTGGCCCCGGCTGTGTTGAGAAAAAGAGGGCGGGTAGGGTGCTTATGCTGTGATTGATTTTTTTTTTTTTTAAATATATATATATACAGATAGGGGGAAATAGAAGTATCTGTGCGCGTGTGTGCACGTTGAACACACGAAGAACATGCCACCAGGCACCCGCCTGCCTCCGGCCGTGCCTCTGCCCTTCGCCTGGCTCTCCCGCATCCCCGAGCACTGCGGCGGCGATCTCCAGGTACCGGTGTCCCCACGGCCCCACGGGATGGCGACAGGGTACTCCCCCTCCCCCCCCTCCCACACCAGACACATACCACCCCCAGACTCAAACTGGGGCTGGGGAACCTGCCCCCCAGCCCGGATGGGTGAAGGTGTGCGAGGGGGAGTGGGGATGTGGAAGTGGGACCTGCCCGTTTTCTTGCATCTCGCGTGGGTGCAACATCGGCGCCCACCCCACGGAGCAGTACGCGGGCTGGGAGCTGCTTTCCACGCTGTGTGGGAATGGTGGGGGGAGTGGGAGCGTGGAGGGGGATGGGGGGTCCTCCTGCCCTTTCCAGCCCCGAGCCCCCCGCTCTCACACACCCCAGTCCCACTCCCACCCTCCCGGCTCCAGCGTGGCCTCCCTTCTCTCCCAGCCCATTCTCCTCTCCAGCCCAGGAGTTTTCACATCATCCCCTGGCAAGAAGGAATGTCTTCCCCCACCCCATCCCCAGCCACCCGGGAGCGGAGCTCTCTCCCTTCTGAGCCCGGCTCTCCCCTCCCTCCCGCAGCCCTCCCGGGATCCCCCGGCTCCCCCGATCCCCACCCGGGATGCCCTTTCCCCAGCGCCGGGAGAAGTCGGACTTTGTACTCACCCCCTGCCTGCTGCTGCTGTAGCTCTGAGTCTGGAGACCGGCTCTGATTCCGGCTCCATCACGTTTAGTGCATTGTCTCTTTCGGGCTATTTTTGCGGCAATCCATCAGAAAAAGGGGGACAGGCCGGTTTGTGGGTACATCCTTCCCAGGAGCTCAGCTCTCTGCCTCTCTAAGGGGCTCAGCTGTGTCAAAGACACCCCCTGGCCCGGACGGCTCACTCCTTCCTCCTTCTCCTCTGGGTCCTTTTGCTTACACAGATCTTTTAATCCCATTTAACTCCCTCTCGGCAGACTGCAATTACCTTGGGAAAAAGGAGAGAGAACAGAAAGTACAAGCTAGGAAGCCAGGCTGGCCCATGGTCGCTGGATTTCTTGCCTCTTTTTTTTTTTTTTCCTCCTCCTTATTAATAGTACAATTTCTGTGATCTCTGGTTTCCAAAGTCCTTGATTTAAAGTGTTTCTTTCTTAGCTGTGACTTTTTGGTTGTTGTTTGGTTGGTGGTTGTAATTATTATTTTTTATTTGCAGTGCAGATGTGCCTCCCACCCCCCCAAAGGATCTCTCCTCTGGACTTAGAGAGAAGAGGAAAAGGCAGATTTGGAGAAATGAAAATTATTTAAGGATGTCCCCGCCGCCTCTCTCTGCTGCCCTCCTCTGTAATACCGAAGAACTTGCAAAAAATAATACAGAGGAAATAAATAATTAAAAAAAGGCAACTCTTTTGGCCACAAGAGCTGTTGAGAAGAAATCAAAGACTCCTTCCAGACTCCAAGGAGGACACGCACAGGCCACTGCTCTGCGGGAGGTCACTGATGGAGATTGATCTTCTCTGCAAGAGTCCTCTTGCCCAAACTGGCTTCCACCCACCTCACCACAGGCTTGGTAAGGACTCACATTATAAGGTACCCGAGACAGCTTTTTTTTTGGACTTGGCAGTTGGGAAACTGTGGGGTGGCTCAGGCTTGTTAAAGAGAAGCCCCCCTGCTCCTTCTCCCCTCTGTGCCCCAACCTGCTTCCATGGGGAGTGGATGCAGGGCATCTCCAGAACCTCCTTCTCCTCCCACCACCAACTGATGGAAGCTGGACCTCACTCAGGAGGGGCAAGGAGAGAGGAATGAGTTTTTTTACATGGGGCCATCAAAGCACATGAGATCCCATGTCCACTTAGCCAGCTCTGCTTGGAGAAGGGACTTTTGCACATGGATAAAAGTCACATCCCTATGCCTTCTCCTCTTCTTAAGTCCCACTGAGCTGGGATTTTGCCACAGTGTACCCCTAAAGGTGACAGGGGTCACCTTGTCCACATCAGGATGTAGCTTTATGGGTTTCCTTCAGGCAGGAGAGGGCAGCCCATCACACCCAGCCCTCCCACCTCCTTCCAGCACCCAGGGGTGCCTCCTCCACCCTGCTCCCTCCCTCCTCCCACAGCATCAGCATCTCTGCCTTGAGCACTTACTTTGCAGCGAGGTGAGAGGCTGAGCACTGTGTCCTCACAGCCTCAGTCATTTGTCCCAGCAGCTTAGGGCAATTTCTACTTCTTATAAAATAATTAAAAAGGAGCAAGAAATAAAAACAGTAACTCCCAAAGCCCCTTTCCTCTCTCCTCCACCTTCAGTCACAAGGTGTCTCCTGTGCCAGGAGCCCACCCGTGCCTGCCAGGTTCAGGGGCCTGGAATGAGCCAAAGTTTGGGGTTTCCCCCAAATTCAACCGATAATCCTTCCCCGGGGCTGGCGCAGGCAAGTTCCCCTCGGGCCGGTGCTCCACTGCTGGGGCATGGATGCTGCAGGGATCCAGGAGAGAAAAGAGGTTGTTGGGACAGGGCGCTGGGAGGGACATGGATGTGAAAGAGGTGGAAATTATAAGGCTGCCCTTGTCCTTTTAAATAGCTGCAGCCAGGGGACTCCGCCGGCTGGCTGGGGTGCCCCAGGTATCCGGTTTCAGCAAACATCAGCTAATGAGCAGAGATCCAGCCTCCGAGGGGCAGGTTCAGGGCTGCTCTGTAGGCAGAGGGAGGCAGGGGGGGCACCCCGGGCACCCCACGGCAAGGGATGGGGCTGGGATGAAGCTGCAGGAGAGAAGGAAGGGCTGCAAATGAAGAGCTAGATAGTCATCGCCTTGAGGAGCTGAGGGCAGGCTGCATATTCTTGGGGTGCAGGGTCTAGAGGGGAAAGAACAAGTCCTTAGAGGTGCTGAGCATCAATCATGGGTTTGGGTTGACCCAATTTTGATGCCCAGAGTCTCACTCCACAAAAGTGACATCCCTCAAGATTGACATCCCTCAAGATAGATAGAGAGATAGGTAGATAGAGAGACTGAGAGACAAAGCATCTCCAACTTGTGTGTGGGCAACTAAACTTAAAGAGTGACTGTGGTACAAATACAGCTCCAAGGAGCATCAACATTGAGTCCCTGAACCTGAAATTAGAGAGGAATGATGTTCAAAGCATCAAATGCTCAGAAAACTCAGGGAGCCACTGGCCTGACTCAGCAATGCAGTTTTTACTCAAAAAACTGACCTCAGAGCATGTCCAAAAATTAAGGTTTCCACCATAAATCAGACCCCCTGTACATGTGACATCTCCTGTTACTCTGCACGCTCACGACTTTTCCTTTAATACATATATATTTGACTTGTGGTTGTGGTTTTGCATCTCCCAGTTCCTATAGGTGTAAGATTTTATTCATGCCTTTGCTCAGAAGCAGCCCCATTTTGCCTCCTTGTTTGCTCTAAGCTTTCAGTAATAACAACAAAATATCTGAAACAATGTTGTGACTAGAACAGGTAACTAACGCCCTCACTGTCTGCTGTCCTTAAAAAAACCTCTTCAGAAGGGCACAGATAAGTCACTTATCATACAAGATACTTGTAAGAGACTCCCCTGCACAGACAAACATGTTCCAGAGCGACCTGAATGCCCAGATGAACCCACCCACACCAGAATTTAGGGACAAAACACACACGTCTTGTCAGAAATTACATAAAATCTCAATTTTTCTTAGCTATTTATCCCCAGCTGTTTTTACCATGTTTCTCAGTCACGCATTCCTCACTGAGAAATATCTACCCAACCCCAAGTATTTAAAATAAAGCTTTAATCTATAAAAAACTCAAAAAACTATATGAAATGCGTGGAAATTACTAATGCTGTTGAATGCACCTTGTATCCTTTCACTCTTTTCTCTTTCCAAAAGTAAAAGTATTTAGTATCCTACAAAAGACCTCTGCTCTACTCAGAAAATAACAACAAGGCCCTGACTTCCCACAGCTGGGGACAGAGAAGAAACCAAAACCAAGTCCTGCATCTTTTTTTGCAATGACAAATGCAAATAGGATATGTGTGGGTAGCTGGTAGGGACTGGGAATGCTTTAGGATCACAGCTCTGCATCAAGGACCACCATAAAACCCACTCAGAGCCCCATCCTCAAATATTCTGCTCATACATAACTTTGTTTTCAAAGTGTTGGTGTGAGCAAACGAATGTATAGAAGCTTTTATAGCATGGAGACATAAATGGAACTCAGCAGTAGGAAAAAGGGAATTAGTTTAAAACAAAAGGAAACCCGACATCGCTGGAGCCAAAACTTGTGCCAAGTGAATTCAGGTTCAAAAACTAGACCTCATTCTCCAAAATAAAAAAAGAGAAAAGCCACAACATATGATCTGAATAGAAATATATTTAGCAGATTTATTTTTCTTCCCTTCCAAATTTAAATAGGAGCCATTTTAAAACACTAAACTGAACTAAATCAGCACAGCAATGAAATTTAAAAAGAAAAAAAAAAAAGTTAAAAAAGAGGAATTGGAATTGACTGTACGAGTTTAATTAGCCAAAATAAGAAAAGTACAGGGGAGGAGGAAATGCCGCCACACACCAGACATCAAGAACAGGGAATAGACACTTGCTTTTGACAAAACACACCTCTCCAAAAAAGCAGCATGTCATTACTGCCTGAATAAATATAGCATTAAAAATACTCACCTGTATTTAGCTGGTTTCCAGCAGTACCAGCACCCACCTCTCCTCAGAATCTCTACCTTGGTTAAGCATCAAGGCTCTTCTTAATATAATTCTGTGTCTTTGCTCCTCTTGGAAAACCAAGCATGAAGGCATCTCAGGTTTATAGCTGTAAGAAGCGACTCACAGAACCTGGCTCCAAAGCACAGAAGTATCCCAGACACTAACCCAAACTTGCCCTCCCAGTTTGGCTTGGCCTAAACGACACCACTGAATTACAGTTCCATCACTTCTACCCTTGCCCAACTCCAAAAAGTACCCTGGAATGGCTGACCCCAACACTCACAAGGAATCACAGGAATATATTTGGCTATATTTAGATAAATGTCTTATTCAGGCTTAAAATTATGTCATGAGCATGAGGCAGAGGGCAAGGGCAGCAGTGAAACCCCAGGCACCGGAAAAACTTATGGGAGGGATCAAACAAACATGTGAAGGAGAAGAGGGATAAAGAACCTTTCTTTCTCCTCCAGGCTGAGGATCTGCACTCAGAATAGATGAGTAAAATCTAAACTTGTTACCTAAGAGTAGCTGCAGCCACAAGGAAAAGGGAACCCACCCGGTGGGAAGCACCATTGCCAGGAAGGGGTGGTGGTCCCTATGATCATGAGAGGACAGGGCTATATGGCCATGTAGCACAGTCCAGGAACACCTATTGCATGGAGCAGGGCTACAGGAACAGAAGATTGACCATCCCAATGAACAGGACTCTCCCACACACCATCAGTGATCCAGGCATGGATAGCACTGTCTATGTTGTCTCAGTTTCCAGGGGACATCTTGTTGAGGACTGACCTAGCACCTATGCCTCAAATATCAGTTAACCTTAGTAACAAGAAGCTCCCAGGAAGCTGCAGGAAGAGCTCTGGGCCTGATGCCTGCCAGTTGGGGTGGCACTGAAACAATTTCTGTCCCTTCTTGCTGTCTTCAAAGGCAGCCCAGTCTCTCTACCCTCATGTGCTCCACACTTCACTAGGATGCTCATTCCCTGCATTAGATTCCCAACACAACTTTTCTGTTCACGTTCTATATTTAACATGACCCTTTGGATATTTCTTACACTTTCAAGCTCTGTTTGAATGACTGACACTAGCTCAGGCCTTGAAGTCTTCTCTGTCCTTTAGGGTTCTGGTCATGAGCAGAAACCTGCTGAGGAACTTAATTTGCCTGCTGAGAAGTCTCTGCACCCCTGGCAGAGTCAAGGTGTCCACAAATGCAGAAGCTGGCCTGGCTGGGCTCCAGGTTTCTGATGTTCCTCCTTATTTTCTTTCTAGCTTCAGCCATCAATCCAAGAACAGGTGGATTCATCTGAGGAGAACATGCAGCACTTTTGTCACTGTTTGAAAGCTATTTTGTGATGCAAAAGCACCTGTGGATTTTCTTTCTTGTTCCTGATGTGCTACAGAGAATAATAATTATACAGAAGATGTAAAAAAAAGCTTAAAAATACCATATGTAACCAAGCTACTGCCCAGCTACTGCTATGTCCCCCCCTCTCAGCAGCCTTTCTGACAAACTCCTGTGCCACAGGCCAGCGGTGACATGTTTGAACTTCTGCAGCTGTTTGATGTAAAATGTTTCAAATTCTTTGGGGGAACACTAAAGGCTTTTGTCTTTTAACCTGGGTTGTGGGGATGCCATTTCTGGCAAAGACTGATCTTTCCCTGCTTTTTAACCAGACCCTATCACACAGAGCTGCCCAGCCAGCCATGAGGTGGCAATGAGTGTTAATCATTAAACAGAACCTCTTTCCATCAGAATGGAAGGAAACACAATGCAGCAACACAAGTCCAAGCCCACCCTTCCCAAAGAAATGCTGCCTGCTGTTAATAATACTTGCATACACATCTCTTCAGATATTTGGAGAAAAAACAGTTTTACAGGATTGCTGTGAAGCAAAATGCCCATTTGATGCTCCAAGCAAGCAGCACTAAAAGGGCAGGGAATCCACAATGGGGTGATGCATCAGCACATCTCAGCAGCAAGATATTACAGCTCCTAAATTTCATCATCCTTATTTAAGACATCAGGATTAAATAAAAGCTGCCTGGTTTTGCAGACATCCCTTTATTTTGCCTGTCTGCCCACTTGTTTCTAAGCTCTTCTCAGTCTATCCTTGCTTTTGAATCTATTCAACCACTGGAAAACAGGAGAAAGTCAGCAATACTGGGCAGCCTGGAGGTGTATCCTCTACCTAAACACAAGCTCAGGTTGTTCTGCTGACAATAGCAGGACTAGGGGAAATGGATCCAAGTTGAAGGAGGGAAGATTTAGGTTGGATGTTAGGGGGAAGTTCTTTACTAGGAGAATGGTTAGGTCCTGGAACAGGCTGCCGAGGGAGGTTGTGGATGCTCCGTCCTTGGAGGTGTTCAAGGCCAGGTTGGATGGGGCCTTGGGCAACCTGATCTAGTTAAATGTGTTTGTTTGGTGGCCCTGCTAGGCAGGGAGGTGGGAACTACATGATCCTTGAGGTCCCTTCCAACCTGGGTCATTCTAAGATATTCTGTGATATTCTGCTACCTTTGAAGTAGTGCAATGCTCCTGTGTCACAGTCTGAACTGCACAGCAGATGCACCAAGGTCAGTATCTTTCCCACCTTTGACTATCAAAATCACCATTGGGCTGCTTCAGGCTTCCAGTCTGGAGGTTTACTGGTTAAATGCAGCAAAGGGTCAGCCAACAGAAGTGCTTTTCCCACTGGTCTGCCAAAAGCCCTTGCTCAGTAGGTGGAGGTGGACGTGTGCTGCCCTGGGTGAGAACAGGTAACGTGATCCTCCTCTAAAGAAACAACACAATCTTTTCTTCATGAAACAGAACCACCCTGAGAGCTGTAAGATACAAACACCAATCATAACAGAGAGTTGCTCAAGGTAATCTAATCTAAGCCACTGTGTCCTGTGACATAATTTCCCTTAATTATATTCAGCTATTTCTGCAACCAGCTTTCTGATGAAAAGGGATGTGGCTGGTTGGGGAAAAAGAGGTGTCACCTCATTTCTTCACAGTTGTTTGGTCCTGGGTGGCTCAGATGAACCCAAATGGGGTTTTCTCTGCCCAGAGGCAGCAGTGCACAGAGCATCACACACTAACCTAGATCTCAGCAGAGCCTGGTTTTGGTTTTCACTCTGACAGTGACCTGCAGAGTGACCTGAAGCAACTGAAACCATCGCTTTTGTGCCACTATTTTCTTGTCTCTAGAGTGAAGCTTGAGATATAGATCATCTTGTGTGTAAAGATGTTTAAGAACGCCAGACATAAAGCACTGCCAGTGAACTGTTACTTCACTTTGCGTTTGGCAGCAGCTTCTCCTGCAGGAGAAAGTGTAAATCTATTTCCCAACCAGCTTTTTATGTTCACCACAACCTGCCATCATCCAGATGCACAGTTCATTAGAGATCATTCAGTTTTATCTGGCTGTAAAGTCCTGTGTTAAAAAAAGAAAAAAAAAAAAACCTGGCTGATTAAACATGCAATTCAAACACATCTTCTGGAGTGCAGTAGACAAATCCCATCACTTTATCAGCACCGACTGAAACACAATCTGTGCCACTTAGAGCAGAACAATGCTCAATTTCTTCATACTTTGCTTGAAATGCTAACCCATAAAGCAGAAACATGGCCCATTATCACAGAGAAGTTCTCTTCTGACTTACTCAGTGTATTCACCCAGAGTATACAAATCTGCTTCAAAGCTAATAGGCTTTTTTTTTTTTTCCCTTCCAGCAAACACACTTCTTCACATCTGCACACTCTCCCTCTCTCCCCACTTCAATAGCAATAGTATTTGGCCAAGCTCTCCAAACTGGAGCCACTGCAGAAAGACTGTATTGACTGATGTTTGGGTAAGAACTAATAAGAGACCTGGTTGTGTCTCTGCTTCTCCAAAACCAAGGAGAAAAAAAGTCGAGTCAATATTTATACATCTACTAGTGAAATAAATCCTCTCCTCCCTGGAGAAGAGGGAAATAAAATAAAGTGATTGAAATGGTTTCATAGAAGGAGACTTGATTTGTTTTCAGAGATTGGGAGGTTTTTGAGTTTTTTTAAAAAAGTTATTGTAGCTGCAATTATACTGCACAAAGTGCATCAAAGCAGCTTCACAGTGGGATCAAAAGCTCGGGAACCCTTGCACACTGCTAGGGCCACCACAGGATCTGATGGATTGAAGGATCAGGTATGTCAGAGGCTGGACCATCTCCATTCCCACTGAACACCCTCTTGGAATGCCCTCACCTTAGGCATGATGGGACCACACTTCCTGAGAGAGAAGCTGTTAAGGTTCCAGCTAGTTAGATACAGTATAAACAGTTTAATTAGCATTGATCTAGTTCTCCTGGCAAGGGTATCATGTCCAAAGCCTATCAGGGCCAACAGAAAGACTCATATTGGCTTCTCAGGCCTCCAAAACACATTCTAGTTTTCTAATTTGACCCAGGCTCCTTACTTGCATAGAATCATGGCTAACTCTAGCCTTAGTGGTGCACAGTTCCTTTAGAAAGAAGAGATCTACCAGCAATAGATTTGCTTTTTGCCTCTTTGCTGGTCTTCCCCCTCCACCTACATGAAGGCTCTTGGGCTCATCTGTTCTGTGTGATTCATAAATCCCTTAATAAATAATCAGAGCTTCAGGGACTCTGATCCCATCAGCATGGCTGCTGAGGGTAGTTTCTCTCTGCCAAAGGTAGTTTTTCTCTGCCAAAGGAAAATTCCCCCCCACTACTCCCATTATCGTTTTTAAAAAGCAATTATGAATCCTTTTGCTCAAGATACATAGAGTTTTTTGCAGAAGAGTGAGAGGCAGTGGGATGCATTTTACTGAGCTGCCAGAAAATTGTTTCCTGGCCAAGCTACTCCATGGAAGGCAGCCTTTCTGGCGTGGTTTAGGAGGTTACTGATGCAGGGCAGGTTTAGATGAGACATCAAAAAGAAGTTCTTCATCATGAGGGTGGGTGAGGAGAAGGTTGCCCAGAGAGGTGGTGGAAAAATCCACCCCTGGAGACATTCAAGGCCAGGCTTGCTGAGGCTCTGAGCAACCTGAGTGCAGGATGTCCCTGCTTACTGCAGAGGGGTTGGACTAGATGAACTTTGAAGGTCCTTTCCAACTCTGAATCTATGATTTAAACTGCCAGCCTTGTTGTTCCTAATATAAGATGACAGACGTACCACTGGGTACAATTGAGCATTCCCCATTCACCATGTAGACACCTGGGAGCAGGTTTGTATGTGCTTGCAAACAGAAATAAATACATAGATATTGTCAGTGCTCCATAGCAGCCTCTTAGGTTCTCCTTTGCAGCACCCACTGGCATTCCCATAGAGGAGCCATTGTACAGGCCATTTTCCCAAAATCTGTGGGACTGAAGAAGAGCCTTGTCAGTGAGGAGGGTTAGGTCAGGGTCAAATTCACCATTCTGAAAGCCAAGGAAGAAACACTGTTTACTCTCCAATTTCTAAGAAAACAGTCAAATCCCTCTTCACATGGAAGATCTGATCCATGTGCCATCAGCAAACTTTTCCACTGGCAAACTCACCATGCTTCAACTTTTGCTTCATGTATAAGTGAAATTTATGTTTTATCAGTGTCATGTTGCTTCATATCCAGCCTAAACACCTGCCTTTCCCCTGCTAGTTTGTTTTTCTCTGGCTTTGCAGTTTTACTATCATTAAACTATTTTTTTTGCTTAGATTTTAAAAAGAGCTATTTTTAGTCTTGTTCTGTTGCTCAATGCATCTTGAGGTGCTCTTCTCCAAAAGGCTCTGTGGCTTTTTTCCCCTATTAAATCCCATTGTTAGCACTAAAACCAGACCAAAACTCACTGCAAGACTTGCATTAATTAGTGAAATGCAATAAATGAGGCTATTTAATATCTTACACTTTCAAAACCTTGAATAAGCAACAATGCTTGGTTAATATTCTTGCCAGTGTGTGCTCCAAGCAGCAAGTGGGTACAAGCAGTGCACCTGACAGCACCACTGTCAAATGGCTAACATGGCCTTGGTCCTTAATTGATGTGGGTAATATGGCTTTTACCTTCCTTAAAATAACACACACAAATCACCCAAACCAGACACCCCCATCAAACACAGGACAAACAAGTCATTAGCACAAAAAAAACACTTTGATGCTCCTAATGGTGCCTTTCATCATAGAATCCTAAAAGTGCTTGGCAATTGATGTGATCCCAAATTCACCACCTGCTCATGTGGAGTTTTCCCTAATTTACCAGCTGGTTCTGCAGAAAGCCCCAGACACATAAAGGTGAGATTCTGAAAGAGATGGCTGAGCACTCACATGTTCACAACAATCTCTGGGAGATGTGCTTATCACTCCAACTTCAGAAAAAGAAATCAAACCTTTAGTAACTTGCCCCACCCTAATCACAGCAAGTAGCAAAAGAAGCAGAACCACCCAGGAACGCGTCCCCACCACCCCACAAGTCACAGAATCACAAAATATCAGGGATGGGAAGGACTTCAAGAGATCATCTAGTCCAATTCCCCCTGCTGGAGCAGGAACACCCAGACCAGGTCACACAGGAAGGTGTCCTGGCAGGTTTTGAATGTCTCGGGAGAAGGAGACTCCACACCATCTCTGGGCAGCCTGTGCCACTGTTCTGTCAACCTCGCTGTGAAAAAGTTTTTTCTAGTATTTCTGTGGAACTTCCTGTCTTCCAGTTTGCACCCATTGCCCCAAATCCTATCACTGGAGGTCACTGAGACAAGCCTGGATCTGTCCTCCTGTCACTCACCCTTCACATATTTATAGACATTAATGAGGTCACCCCTCAGTCTCCTCCAAGCTAAAGAGACCCAGCTCCTTCAGCCATTCCTCAGAGGGGAGATGCTCCAATCCCTTCATCATCTTCATGGTTCTGCACAGAACTCTCTCAAGAAGATCCCTGTCCTACTTGAACTGAGCGCTCCAGAACTGGACATAACACCATTTGCAGTAGGTACTGCAGAACGTGCCTGGCAAAGGGAAAACAAAGTTTCTCTATATTCTTCACATCTTCATCCTGAGCAATTTTTGTTTTTCTTAGATATCATTATTAAAATACAGGAACAAACCAGTTTCAGAGTAAAACCTTCCCCAAGGTAGTTGGAAGACAGCAAGAAATGCCAAGCTTTCTATTTTCCTCCTTTTTAAAGGAAAATTTACATAAAATTAAAATATTTGTAAACAGCATGGATCAGCACTTTATTTCATAGCTTTGATATTTAATTTTTTTTTCAACTCAACAAAGACCACCCTCTCCCCCAAGCAATGCTAAGGGGGCCTATGCTGAAAATTATAGATTCCAGAGTTTCCAAGAGAACCGCAGAATCCTAGTTATAGTTATTGACATACCAAACACCCACTGAAAGTTTAATTTTCCCTTAGCCAGAAATAACCACACAAAGTAAAGGTACCAAGCTTACATCGACCAGTCTTGGCTGGGGACAGCTTATTAATGCAATGAGGCATGAAGCCATGCCTTGCTCACCTCCTGTCACAGCCTAGAAGAGACACAAGGGAGATTGCTGTCAGCCCACAGTGGAGGCAGTTTTGACCCTCTACTCAGCTCTGGTGAGACCCCAATTGGAGTTACTGTGTCCAGTTCTGAAGTCCTCAATGTAAGAAGGACATTGAGCTGTTGGAGCAGGTCCAGAAGAGGGCCATGAAGATGATCACAAGGCTGGAACCTTCCTTATGAGGACAGGCTGAAGGAGTTGGGATTGTTCAGCCTGGAGAAGACAGGGAGGACCTCATAGTAGGGAGCCTACAGAAAAACTGGGGCAGGACTTTTTAGTAGGATAAAGGATGGCAGAACTAAGAGTAATGGATATAAATTGAAAGAGGAGATATTTAGGCTGGATAGAGGAAAAAAGTTCTTTACTGTGAAGGTGGTGAGACACTAGAACAGGTTGCCCAGAGAGGTTGTGGACGCCCCTCTCAATCCCTGGAGGCCAGGCTGGATGAGGCATTGAGCAACTTGATCTAGTGGGAGGTGTCCCTGACAGGAGGGGTGAAACTAGGTGATCTTTAAGGTCCCTTTCCAACCCAAACCATTCTGTTGTATTTGGGATGGAGAAGGGCTGCACAGTTTACACCCTTTCAGATTTCTTCCTCCCAGTAAATGCCTGAAACTGCTCCTGTCTCTTCTGCCTCTGCTCTGCACCATTAAGGCACAGTGCACCCCATCCTCCCAGCTACCCCCAAAGCCATGCTGGAAGGAGGCAAAACCACAGGAGAACTTTGCAGATTAGAGGTGTGACACCCCTGGGGATTAGCAAGTGCCTGGACTGGCCTGTCCCAGCCCAACCCTGTTTGCTCTTGGGCTGTGCTGGCAGATCCTGAAGGAGTGGGGCTTGTGGGCAGCTCTATGCCCTCCGGGCAGACTCCCTGCCGCCAGCTGCTGCTGTCACATCAAAGAATGTGTGTCTAAAGCGATGCTAAAAGGGTTAGAGAAGGTGAAGCATTGGCTATGGTGCTCCCAGGGAGGCCGAGAAGGCTGAGCATCACCCCCCCGGAGGGATCCTGGACTGAGAGGGTCACCACGTGGCACTGCCTGAGCATTTCCGTAACAGGGTCCAGCAGCCCCACAGTTATTTATCAGTGATTTATGGCCTGACCTGCCACATTGCTCATGCAGAGCCTCACAAGCTGCAAATAGGACCTTGTGGCAGCCTTGGAAAGGCAAGGAAGAGCCCAAGTCACTAGAGAGACAAGGTGCAGCAACATCAAGGGACATAGACCCTGCCACAGACTGATACAGAGCTGGGGAGACAAAACACAGAGCTACTAGAAACAGCCCAGCCAGACACTCCTTCATTTTTTCATTTCACCAAAGTGGGAAGTTCCCACCTTTGTCCCTGCAAACCACAAGCTGTTTTCTGAGGGAATGAGGAAGGTAAAATAATAACCTTGGAAGGAGGATGGAGGGGCTGTACCTTGATGGTGAATATGTCAGTTGCGGAACATTCTCACACAGAACTGGTGGCCTTAGAAACTCTAACTCTGGTGATTCTAGAACAGCTATTCTTCTGGTCCACGTGCTTGAGTTCTTATCACTTAATGCATAAGAGATTTGTTACTAAAAGATGAGTGAAAGGCTAAGTTGGAGGGGTCTTTGAGCAGCCTGGTCTAGTGGGAGGTGACCCTGTCAGAGCAGGGTTTGGAACAAAATGATATTTAAGGTTCCTTCAAATTCAAACCACTTTGTTTGAACATGGGTTGTGTTTAACAGGCTTGTCATCTGTCACTGCAGTCCCATACCTGTGCTTGTACAGGTAATAGGCTGGACCACAAAGCCCTCATTTAAATTTGAGCAAGTGGATTCCTGCAAAAACCCACAAAGAAGCTTTTATGGAGTTGTAGGAGTAGACAGCTGACCATGGGAACACCCGTTTCTCACTCACACCCACCACCTTGTACCTTTCCGTGGAGCTGTTAAAGACAACACAGAGAAAGACAAAAGGCTGGATGTGGCCCACCAAAGGCTTGGAGGATGTAGCTATGGGGAAAGCAAGTTCAGGCAGGCTTAAAGCCAGCCAAAGCATTTCCAGCATCTAGAATGACCCCACACTTGTATTTTTTTTTTTTTTTTTTTACTTCATCAAGGGACACTGTCTTTGCCTCATACATGGATGTTACCTACCTTCAGCACCAGTCCCATAAAATTTTCACACCACATCCTTTGATGCTGTGTTGTTCATGTAAAAGGCTTTGATGGGATGGTTCCCCAGACAACACATTGGGAACAAAAAGCTTTTGTAAGAAGTGAGAGGTCAGAATTGACCCTTTTCTGTGGTGAACTTCTATATACATAGAGGAAATCTGTCACTTAATAGCATGGCCCAGTGCCCTGTGTATGCCCTGGCTGATGTGCTGTTTGATTCACAGGCAGCCCTTCTGCAATCCCAAACACAACCCAGAGGCTGCAGTAAAACTTCTAGAGAAAAGAAACAGGCAGTGCTGGGCAGAGAGATTCCCAGGAGAAGTGTGGTACCAACCTCTAGATATATCAAGCAATGTGATATTCTCATTTACAAGAGTGATCAAAAAAAGCCCTCCTTAAATCCAAAGCAGAAAAGAGAAAAAAAAGCTAAAAATGAATGGGCTGATTATTGAAAACAGCATTATACTTACTCCTTTCTCATCTCCTATCCACTAGTTTTAGTCCACTGAATAGCTCCAGAATTCATTGGCCTTATTCCTAATTTTACAATGATTTGGGAGAAGAGGGGACAAAGGCAAGCAAACAAAGCTAATTGCCTCACTGTTTTGTTTATCTGGGTTTTGTTCAGCCAAACAAAGAGGACGTTCAGGTCCAAGCTGACTGTGGAGCCCCAGAACTCTTTTTGCTCAGCTGCTCTTCTTAAAAACAGTTTGCAGTTTTGGCACCCAACATCTTTAGCAACTACTACTACCACCAGCAAGTACTTTCTTATCTCCATCTGGTCACTATAGAAACTCTTGGTGACTTCAGCCACTATTGCTACAGATTAATCAACCTTGCAAAGCCCCTCCAAAGAAGCAGGAAGTCCTCTGAGAGCCAATCCCATGGTCATAAATAAGAACAAAGCCAGGAGGAGATTAATCACTGGATGCTATTTCCAATGCAAAATGTCCAAGCAGGAAAAGATTCAATTTTAATAACTGAAGCTATGCACTCTCACCCATCCATACCATCAGGCTTTTGTTCTTTGTGCCAGAGAAGAGCACGCTGAGCAGAAATGTAAATAATATGGCATGCTGCTCAGGGAGAGCACGCTGCTGGCAGCAGGCAGTGGAATATGGAGCACATGAACCACAATCAACCCTTCCTGCCAGCTTTGGTTGCCTTCTCTGCGTCAGCCAGCATCCAAGATTTCTCAGCAGGGTCTGAACAAAGCAGCAGGACTCTCAGCCTCAAGCAGGGGAGCAAATCATGGAAGAGGGAGCCTGGGATGGCAGACCCAACTGCTCTGCTTTTTCTAGTCAGGAACAAAACTGTTTGAACACAGATATGATCAAAGGGCTAGAGCAACTCCCTTATGAAGACAGGCTGAAGGAATTTGGGTTGTTCAACCTAGAGAAGGCTCAGGGGAACCCCATAGTAGCTTATCAATGCCTGAAGAGGGTGTACAGAAAGGCTGGGGTAGGACTTTTTAGTAGGATATGTGACAGAAGAACTAGGAACTATGGATATAAGCTGGAAGAGGGGAGATTCAGGCTAGATATAAGAATGAAATTCTTCACAGTGAGGGTGGTGAAACACTGGAAGAGACTACCCAGAGAGGTTGTGGATGCCCTCTCCCTGGAGATGTTTAAGTCCAGCCTGGATGAGGCATTGAGCAACCTGATCTAGAGGGAGGTGTCGCTGGGGGCAGGGGAGTTATAACTAGATGGTCTTTGAGCTCCCTTCCAACCCAAACCATCCTATGCCAAAGATGCTAAGAACAATACAACAGCAAAACAAGACTGCCAGGTGTTAGTTATTCTGGTGAAGAACAGGCTTGGCTATCTCCACAGACTTGGACATTCTTGCAGACATGTCACCTGTACTGTAAAGTGGGATTGGACAGAGTTTAAGCAGCCACCCAAAAGAGAAAGGAGGATCCTAACAGAGTTAGGTCCTGTCCTGAACTGCTAAGGCCAGCAGAGAAGTTGAACAGGCAGCCTATGGGAGATGTTGATGTTGATGCAGTGTCACCAGCTTAGCCCTTGTGTCTTCTCAAACACAGGAGAGATGTTAAGGATCAAAAATACTCTTCTGCTAACTTGTAAGAGTGCAAGATAAGGGGAGTTTCCTAAGGCCCTGGGACTTTGAGTATCCCTTTCTCATTCAAAGAAAATAACGTGTTGGTAACAATTTGTATTTCCAGAAGGTAAAAAATGGAAAGAATTTTACACTGGAAAGGTAACCGGAAAGTTGCAAGTCAGCAGGAAAAGAAAAGCAGCTCCAAATCCATTATCTTTATTATGACATTGTGAGCATGACCTTAGGCCACCAGGAAATTAGCATTGCTGAGTATGTCCCCTTTGGATACCAGCATGAAGCTTTCTGACTCTCAGCAGAAGAAGCAACTTCAGCACCCACACAGAGAAGCCAGGAGAGCCTGGTGGAGCATGTCTTGCCCATCCCTCACCCCAACTTTGCTGCTGGCAGCAGCTCAGAGACACATCTCAGTCACTAACCCATATCCTAATGCCACCTGCTCCCAACTGGGACATAAAATCAGCCCTAAAAACTGGCCTTTGATTTAGGGACAGGGTTGGAGTTTTAGTACATTTTCCCAACCCTTGCTGTGCCCACTGGCTTGAGCACCTTTCTCAAATGAGATTTCACAATAATGGTTTAGTGCTTCAAGTTACAAAGCCTGGGAGCTTGGGAATAAGTCTTAAAGTTAGGATCCTGAATGCTTTTATGTCTCTGGAGCACAAAGGGCTGCCCTGTGGCACCAAATGAAGGATGGATTTGGATGAACCTTTTTACAGTGTCCAGCCAAAGGGTGCCTAACCAGCTCAGGGCTTGTTGCTCAGTAACCAGAGCTGTTACAGTGCTTGCCCTACAAGAATTTGCCATTAATCCTTCCAGCTCCACTATAATAACTCTTTTTTATTTATATTATTTTTCTGTCTACACAGCCCTTTTTCAGGGAGGACCCACACAAGGAGCAAGGGAAGGTAAGAAAAAAAGTGAAGCCAATGCAAATAGTTCAAAAGGATCCTTTGAAAAATAGGACAAAGTTTCAAAAGGTTTCTTTTCTCAGTGTCCTTCACTCTCCTTGCATCAGGGAGGGAGCATGGAGGAACCAGGTCACTGAATGCAGAAAAAACACTCCAACAAGCAAAAGCCCCTGAGGTCAGTATGTCATGAGGCTCTTCCAAAGGGGAGAGTTTCTGCTAAGCTTGACTGAATGCTGGCAAGATGGGCTTTAAATAAAATGAGGAGGTGGAACACATTAACATCCTGCTCAGCTTGGTTTTGAAATATCAAGGAAAATGAGAAAGACTGAGAGCAAGGGGCTGGATCACTAAAAGATTTTACAGTGGGGTGAAATCCAGGAGGAAAAAGGAGGACAACAGCCCACTCTAAAGTCATCTTGAACATGCACCTGCCCTTTGATAGAAGGCTTTTAGGGTTTTATTATTCCTAAGGCTCTTGAAACCCACCTTCCATAATAGGAATAAAGTTTACTCTCAGTTTGTAAACACAGCTGGAGGCTAACACACCGATACCAAAGGTTTTCAAAATTACTCCTTCAAGATGCTTCCACTTTTGTAACCCTATGCATGATCCCAGAGCAAATTCCATTGTTTCAATATCTCAGTTTTCCAAAACCACCCCAGATCTACTCCAGACCCACTCGGAAATTCTCCTCCACAAAGGAAAACTTTCTTACCCCAAAACACTAATTTAATGTCCTAACACTTTCCTCATCTTTTCCCAATTATCAACTTTTTTTTCTTCTTCTTCTGCTTGTGAGGCATCAGTTGACAAACACTGAGCATCTTTTTAACAGTCTTATGATTTGAGATTTCCCTTTTTTTCCCCTTACATGCACTTAGCATGGAAGCTTGCTGTCCTAACAGAATTAAGATCTAGCTTGGTTGTGTGGTTTTCCAAAAGGAAAAAAAGTGATAAGCTCAGCTGACTATCATTTCCAAGACTATTGCCAAGGTGCTGCTCTCTGCCCTCTTTACAAATCGCCCCCAAAACAACTCAGTGCTTCCCCTGGTTTCACTGGGATGGTCTGAAGACAACAACCACCCTGACAAGTGCCTTGGCTGGGTTTGGAAGATTCCCTGCTCTCTCCTGGCTTTCCACCCTCTCTTCAGCCACCAGCCAGACACAGGCTCTGGAACAAAAGAAACTTTCACACAGAGCAGCAAATCCAGCTCCATTTTCCACATTCTCTGCCTTCAACCACCAGCCACTGGAGCTCATGCTGGAGCTCAGTAGGTTGAGAGAGGTTCTCCTCCCTCTCTACTGTGCCCCAGTGAGACCACATCTGGAGTACTGTGTCCAGTTCCTAACTAGGTTTTCTNTTCCACAGAAATGTAAGAAAAAACCTTTTTGACAGTGGGGGTAACACAACAGTGGCACAGGCTGTCCAGAGAGGGTGTGGAGTCTCCTTCTGTGGAGACATTCAAAACTTGCCGGGATGCCTTCCTGTGTGACCTGGTCTGGGTGTTCCTGCTCCAGCAGTGGAACTGGACTAGATGATCTCTTGAGATCCCTTCCAATCTCTGACATTGTGATTCTGGATTGTGCCTCTCCTCCTGCACCTCAACACAGCACAGAGGTAAGACTATCTTGGCACATCAGAGCACATTCTAAAGCATCTATGTATCAGCTCAAATCAGATCCAGAGTTTCACCACAGAACGTAGCTGGTCTCACTTTCTGCATTTCAGCCTGAAACAACCCAGGTGTTTCCTCAATTCAAGCCTTGGCACTTGCAGGATCTGCAAGTTTCTTCCTGGTTTGAGGATCCCAGAACAAGTGCTGACAAGGATTAACTGGAGTTCAGAGATCACACAGGATGGCAAGAGTCATTCACAATGGATTTAGGAGACTCAAAATAGAACTTACACACTCTTCCTGCATTTCCAATAACTATGGTTGCTTTAACACATGCCTCTTCCTCACCTCTGCATCCTTGTACTAAATCTTTCTATTATATACATCTTTTCCCCACATCCTTTGAACTGTGATATTTATTTTTAACATCTGTTTATACTATACTCATCAAGTCTTTAGTTTCTTTAGGACATGTGTGTACGTATTGCAAAGTATATCCTCTCTGCATTGCACCAAAAGAAATGTGGTCGTCTCATACCTATTCTTATTCATTTTAGAAACTCCAGGCACCCAACTGGGGCCCTCTTTGTGCTCAGGCTGGAGAAATGCAAAGAAAATGTTCCCAGCTTCACAGATTTCACAGTTCAAAATTTTAAGAAAAGGGAGGAAAAAAGAGCCACAAGGGGACACTAACCCCAGATCACATAAGCCACAAGTTTCACAACCTACCTCACTTCCTTTACTTAGGGACAAAGCAAGCTTAGAAAGAAACAGATTTGGTCAAGCTGAGCAAGCCCTGAGCTGCACATTTACTTTTTGGAGCACAGAGATGAAAGAAACTCAAGTTACAACTTTCTCAGGCTGCTTGAGAGCTCCCTATCACAGTGACTATTCCCCTGCTTTCCCCATCATTAGGCTGAAGGAGATGCAAGTCTGGTGGGCTTCACATGCACCAATCATGGGCTGAAGATAATGAGTTATCACAAATTTGCCAATTTATTTTTGGAAAATGTCTCATAGAAGCTGATAATTCAAGCTCTTACACACTATCCCAGATAAAATCTTACTCAAAAGTAGACAGAGTATTTTAAAGAACATCACCACCGACAACAACAAAAAGGATTTCATTCCATCACCACAAAAATCAAAGCTGCTGTGGACAGGAGAGGCAGAAGCTCTGGTGCTGTGAGCAGTAAGTGGGCCATAGAACTGCAAGTAGAAGCTGCAACTTTCTCTAGAACTTTATAGGGTTTTCCCTTCACCATATGTTCATTTACTGTGGAGACAAACATGGAGTTCATCCATTCTTCCTTGCCTATTACACATTTCTCCCTCCCCCTTCCAAATTGAGATTTTTTTGTTCATTCAACAGAAATTAGAATGGTCTGCTTTAAATTAGGAATTAGGAACCTCTTTTTTCTGGGCTTCTCATTTGCCAGGTGAGAATAGTGAGAGAGGTTGGACTGTGGGGCTAGAGGGGTCTCCAGGCATCCAACTTCTACAGCTAGTAAAGTTCTCACTGCCAAGAACCAAGGTTTCTGCCTCACACAATACTTTCTCCAGGCTAAATTTACCTTGTCTTGCAGACCCCCAGCAGCAGAAGTCTGTAGCTGGGAGAGGGAGGAAGGGAAACCCCACAAGGCTCCTGTCCCTGCTCCATGACCTCAGGGTATGCTGCAGAGCCTGTTTGCTCAGGCTTTTCCTGATCCAGGAGGGAAAAGGCTCTTTCCATTCTTGGAACAGCAGAGGAAAGAAGTACTAGTGCTGTTGTGTTGCTTGCCAATGCAATTCATCTTTTGTCAATGGGAGTTTCTAAAGCTGCAGTGGCAGGGACATAGAGGGGTGTGAGACATCACTGGGAGGACACACTAATGCAGGTGTGTTTGCAGCACAGTCCAGAGAGGAGAAAGGGGAGAAGGTGAGGAAAGACAGCCAGGATCTCCAGTCAACTTTCCATTTTAGAAATGCAGAACACCATATTTCTTATTGACAGAGGCATAATGGAGTTTTGAGAGCTCCTCAGCAATTTCAAAAATAGACATCCAAACAATAACTCATTCCATAGGGAAGCAGCTGCTTATGGGTGTTTTGAAGTCCTTCTATAACCATGACAAACCTATAAAAGTCTAGGTTGATGCACAAATGTCAGAAAATAAATCACTAGAAAGCTTCCTTCTTATCCCAGAAATCTAATTACATTCTTAAATTGCAAAAACATGAACCTGTCTTTAATTATAAAGGGCTGTCTCTTGTTAGTGAATGAGTGGATGCTGAACTTGTAATGAACTAAAAAAGATTTCAAACATTGTCTGGAGAAATAAGCAAAAAAACCCAAACCAAAAGGTCTAAGAGGATTGTTTTATTGGTCATACCTTTGTATTTCATGACTTTAGCAGACTTTAGTTAAGCTCCCAGACAAAGGGAAGTGTCTGAGGGTTCCTTCTCTATTCCCTAGGAAAAACTGGAAAAATCTTCTTCTCACCAAGATTTGGTTACTGAATCCCTGCCTTTCCAGCCCCCAAGAAGAGGTCAGACCCTGCCCTGGGGGGGGGATCAAGAGGAAAATCTGCAGGATGTAAAGGCTCTTAGGTCTTAATGGATAATTAAAGCTTTAGCCATGGGTGCCCCCTTGTGACTTGGTGAGTCATTAAGCACAATCGATGGAGTCTAACGTGACACATCACAAACTCATACGGGTTCGAGACCCCCAACCACCACATTGATGCTTCCCAGACAGAAAAAACCGACTCCCACCTTGTCTTGTTGATGAATTCAGAGAAACATCTGACTGTGACAAACCTCACCCAGGGAGCTAATGGACAACAGCATTAAATGTTTTAAAATTCCCTTCCCAAAGCATGATACTCTTTTTCAAGCTGAAGAAAGATTTTGAGAAGCACCCACATACTCAACTCTTGACAACCTACAGCCAAATGTACACAGTCTCATTTAGTATCCCCTTAACCCAACCTGAGAACTCAGCAAAGCTGGATGTGAATTGGCTCCCTAAAAGTGTAAAACCAATCTCTCAATCTCCTGATTAGAAGTTTTGGGAAGACATGGAAGTTCCTTCATCTTAGAAAATACAAGTGGCTATTTTGTTCCTGAAAACCCTGCACAGTGTGCAAAATCCAGTATCTGAAACCTAAAATCCCAGCTGAATTTAGCTGTGAAAAAATAGCAAGAGGCAAATGGTCTAGCTTTGGCACTTTGATGAAGGCAACTTCTTCCATGGTGGCACCAAAAATAAAATATAAAACCATCCTAAAACCATCTAAATATTCCCTTGCTTTTAGAATCTCTCAGTTCAGACAAATTAGAGAGACAGTGTTAGTGATTTTTAGATTGCTTTTATCATCTATTGGGTTGAAATCAAGCAGGATGCCTTTAAAACCATTGCTAGAAAAATTAGAGAGGCTTTACAAGTAAATTACAGAGATTAACTACTAAGTGCAGAATTTAGAAAGTAGTTAGCTTTCCATCTCTCATCACCAAAAATGCTCCATGTGAACTTAGTTTCAGCTGCTACAGGATTTGGCAGAATCTCATCAGGCTCTGCTGCCAAAGGTGCAATCACAAGTTATGGGAAACATGTTGCAAGACCCTATCAGTCAGCACTGCCATCATATAGGATGCCTGTTTTCCACGAGCATTTGTTCAAGTCAAACCACCTCAGTCACATCAAATTAACACAAAGCTGGAAAAACTGCTTTTCCCCTTCAGAAACATGGAAATGGAAAAAGATTTCTAGTGGTTTGCACCAAATCTATGGCTGTTCTTGAAGCTAAACCTGGTTGCTGAGAACAGAAATTCTCTATCATTAAGTAGCAAGTATCTCATGATGAGCCAAAACTCCCCAACCACTTTTCAAAGTTTGTTTGTGCAAATTCAGAGGAAAGCTTCCTATTTGTTTCAACTTTTTCCTTTTCTAGCATAGCTAAGTAAAGTCCACAAAATCCCTTTGGCTGAATACCTAAATTATTCACCTAGAACTCTTCTGAGTTACAAAACCAAGTCTTCTCACAGCAGAGGTGGGATTGCCACTAGAAAGAAGTATCTGTGGTGGGGCATTTGCTACTTACACACAAAACTCTAAACCTGCATCAGCAGCAACATCATTCCCCTGGTGCTTTGGCTTCAGCTTCAAGCCAATTCCTGAGGCAGCGATGATGCCTGAAACTGTTGGGCTGAAGCATCCAGAAGTCATGAGTGTTTGCATCTCTCAGATGTGTAATGGGCCATCAAAGCCATTAAATAAATCCACATCACAGGTTCCCTGTCCACAAAGGAACAAAATCTTGTTGTAATATTTGCTATTACTCTCCAGAAGAGCAGCATCAGCTCAGGAAACCATGGTATCAAAGGGGAGATGGGATTGTTCACACATTAACAGTTAAGTATTTCAAAGCAATTTCAGTGATGTACACCCAGATGTTCTGTTCTTCATTAAAATTAATGAAAGGTTTGTATGAAATGTCTGTGCTGCCTCAGAAACCTCAGCCATTATGGTTCAAAAGTTGTCTCTGTCATGCAAAACCTCCCAGGGTAATTTACGTAGCTGTACATGAGTTAGATATTTTAAAAGTCATTATTATTTAAGGCTAAATTGCATATTGAGGGGAAAAAAAAAAGAGAAAAAAAAAAGGCTTCAGGACAGACTGATGGAACACAGTCATAAGAGGGAAGAGTATTTTAGGGGCTGAACCATCAAGAGCACATGGGCATAAAAAGCAAGGCGAGTGAAAGCAGCTGGGCTGAGCATGGGAGCAGACAGACAGCAGGGACTCCTCAGATCTGAGTCTTCAGATTTTAACATTCAAGAAAGCCAAGAAAGAAATGAAAGAACAGCAGCAGGAATAAAGCAGCAAGTCCCTCATCCATTCAAGGACAGAAAGTGCATCTCCAAGTATTTATTAATCCCCTGTTCCTCCCCCTAAAATGATCTTATATTCATAGTAATGAAATTGGCTAAAGAGTCTCAGGCAGAGGTTGGTCAGCCTGGAGATGAGAAGTCTCAGGAGGGACCTCAGAGTAACTTATCAATACCTGAAGAGGGGCTACAGAAAGGCAGGGTTAGGATTTTTTAATAGGGTCCAGGATGGCAGGACTGGGAGTAATGGATGCAAATTGGAAGAAGGGAGATTTAGAGTGAAGATAAGAAAGAAGTTCTTTACTGTGAGAGTGGTGAGACACAGGAACAGGTTGCCCAGAGAGGTTGTGGATGCTCCCTCAATCCCTGGAGGTGTTTAAGGCCAGGCTGGATGAAGCATTGAGCAGCCTGGTCTGGTGAGAAATGTCCCTGCTCATGGCAGGGGAGTTTGAACTAGATTATAAATTCGCTTCCAACCAAACCATTCTATGATTCCATGTTTCTAAGCCTCTGCTTTGCACCAAGGCTCTGCCATCAGGGACACAGCAGAGTGGAATATGAGAGAAATGATTATTAAAAGCAGAGTCAGGCTCTAAAGATTGCCATTACCTAATGCTGTACCATTACACAAATGTAGCTGCTAGGAATATTCCAAGTTTTTTTGGGAAAAGGCTTATAAGCAGCTCACAGTGTTCCTGCTTCTCACCATGAACGCTGCCTTGATCCGTGGTGGAACCACACTTGCACTCCTACATGGAAAAGACAGGGAATTACAGCAACCTCAGAAATGTTGAGGAAAGATGCCTTCAACCTCCAAAAAGACTGGCTTATTATGTTATTACAATCCCCTGGAAATTGCTACGTAGTCATTGCTAGAGCATAAAATTTCATCAGAAGCCTCTGAAACATTCCTGCCTACGTATTCCTGGGGAAGTTTAAAAAAGCCTCATACGAGCAGAGGATCACAGAAAAGCCATTATCCATCCCCAGCACCAGGACATTGATCTGTCAACACAGGTTTTTTTTGGAGAGCACTGCAGCTGCCCACTAAATGGGTTTTTGATTAGCCACGTTGTTTGAAACAACCACAGAATTTAATAGCAAACACAGGACTGCCAGGCAAAGGGTCAGTCCCCCAGGCTCAGCCCAGCTACATGAAATTCTTCCACTGGGCTCTGGGCTGAAGTTCAAGTGAATCTCTAGATGGGGAGATGGGTTTAAGTTTAAAATTGGCAGCCCTGCCTGATTTTATCAAAGGTCTCATGATGTTTGGAGTATTGCTTAAAACCCCAACTCCTGGGATCTTGTGCAAGAAATTCAACTTCTTCTCAAAAACCTCAAACCCTCTATTCTGTGTGTAAGCATTTTGCAAACCTGAGACATGAGCTCTGGAGACCATGAGAAGGCGGGAGGAGAGAACTATACATGACGTATCCCTTAAGTGTCCTTATTTTTGGGAAATTCATTTACGATTCTTTAAACATTTGGTATTAATAGTGTGTTCCCCAAATAGCATGAAAATTTTCTCTCAAAACTGTTTGCTTTGAAGTTTTGGATATATTGATTCGAAGAAAAATGCGAAGGGAAAGAAAAGAAAAAGAAATGGCAGCAAATATCCAAATATGTTTTAAACCATAGTGGACTATTTCCTCTGTAAAAAAAGCTACTGCATTTATTGTGGTGTGCTCTTTTTCCCCTACAAAAGATTATGGATTAGTCAAGATATCCCTAACTGACCTACAGACTCCAGAACATGGTAAACTGTTCTGGAACTTTAGAGTAGACCCATCTCAAAGTCTTATTCAATGATCTGCTTTAAAACTGCAGATTGACTCCAAATAATCTCATGAAGTCTGCACCAGCCACCGTACCTGAAGCCAATTTATGAACAGTGACTGCAGTTTAGGGTTCAACAGAGCTGTACCTGTAACCTCCCTCTGGCTTCCCCAACACCATTTACTTTCTAGAGTGTGTTATCTTTCTCTTTTCATCCTCCACATCCCTCCCCTCCTCCCTCCCTCTCACATAGTAGCTCCTTTCATCTGCTCTCAATAGGTGCTGCTCTACCTAATTAATTGAGGACTTAACAAGAGCACTTTCTAATTAAAGTAAATAAGCCCATGTTTGGAACAGTGGCTCAGTGTTACCCAGCACTCCCTCCTCAGAAACAGGATATTAAGTGCTCCACCTCCTCTGTGCTGAATTAATGCATTAAATTAATAGATTAGAAGCACAAGAGTGTCTTAAAGCATCATCTAGAAAAAACTATTCTAAAACATATAGCACTTCCCAGACTTGAATCTCTCAACCAAACAAGATCAGTAATATTTTTCTGAAGATCACCCTTTAGAAAGAGGTGTGGGAAGAAATAAAAACCAGATTACAAACCTAAATACCAAATGTCAATTTGTTGCTTCCAGTGTTGCTGTTGATGCTGGATTTGGAGGAGACTGGAGGTAGAAACAAGGGAACATTATTACCTCCTACAATGCCCAAATAGAATCATAGAATGGTTTGAGTTGGAAGGGACCTTCAAGATCATCTAGTTCCAACCCCCCCACCATGGGCAGGGACATCTCCCACTAGACCAGGTTGCTCAATGCCTTTTCCTTTAATAACTTTAGATCTGTCCTGTAGTAACAGCCCATATCAAGACTGCCCTCTTTCAGAGTGACTACCATGTCAGCTGATTGAGATGAAGATTTAGAAATAATGTTTGGAAAATTCACACCTGTTATCACCCTCCTTCCTTATCTCCAACTCTGTTATTACTCTGTTGTTCCTAATGTACACACATAACTTCTAAGAGATGCATATAAAAAAAGTGAGTGTTAAATGACATTTCCTCCCCATCAGGTTGGCATCCAGCTCAAAGGTTTCTCACACAGCATGAGCAGAGCATCAGCTGTGCCATCTGCAAGCCCAGCCTGCAAAAACCCAGGCAAAATGTAGATTTCCAGAATAATCCAAATCAAATCAACCACCATCTTCTCCACTTTACAGGTACAAGTATGGACAAAGCTCAAATTCTAACAATTTCAGAGTATAATATAAATGGTATAAAAGTGTTTCCAAAACTGCATCTGAATTTCTCTCTGAATTTGTTTCCACAGATGGGTTGGGAGCAAGATTCTGTTAGTTTAGGCCTTATGTACCTGAAGTTCATTAAGTCAAAAGAAAGCTTTGTGTCTTTTAGTAGCTTTTGGATGAGGTTACAGGTTTCAATGGCCTGGACAGAGCCGGGGAAGAACTAACAGGAAAGAGGGAGGAGAGGTGTATGGAGCAATGAGGAGTGTGAAAGCAGGGTGACAGAAGTGAATTTTAACATCAATTTATTCTCAGCTTCTTGTAAGCTCCTGGCTTTGAGCAATTAGTTCAGAAATAAAGATTTGTTTGTATTTTCACAGTCTCTCACTGTTGTGGAGACCAGAGAGAAAGCCAAAAAAAATTGTGCTCTTCCCACTGCATTTCCTTCAGCAATAAACACCTTCTTCATTTATACATATTTAAGAAAAACATTTAAAAAGCCAGAAAAGTTGAGTGTAAATCTTATTTAGATACACACTAAATTAGCCTGTATCCTTACAGAGAAGTTGGGCAGAACTAGGTTCAGTCTCTAGTCTTTAGGATTTTTACCTTGGAATTCTGTGATTTTGTCTTGCAAAAAAGAGCATAAGAAAGAGATCATAGAATAGTTTGGGTTGGAAGGGACCTTAAAGATCATCTAGTTCCAACCCCCTGACATAGGCAAGGACATCTTCCACTAGACCAGGTTGCTCAGTGCCTCATCCAGCCTGGCCTTAAACACCTCCAGGATAGGGACATCCACAAAATCTCTGTTCCAGTGTCTCACCACGTCACCTTTCTTATATCCAGCCTAAATCTCCCCTATTCTAATGCACACCCATTTCTCCTAGTCCTGCCATCCTGGACCCTATTAAAAAGTCCTACCCCAGCCTTTCTGTAGCCCCACTTCAGGTATGAATAAGCTACTACAAGGTCCCCCTTGAGCCTTCTCTTCTCCAGGCTGAACAACCTCAATTCCTTCTGCCTGTCCTCATGAGGGAGGTGCTCCAGCCCTCTCATCATCTTTAGGACCTGCTCCAACAGCTCAATGTCCTTCCTATGTTGGGGGCTCCAGCTATCAGACATCACCTCCATGCCAACCACACAGCCCCCTCCATACAAGTGCTTCTCCCTTAAGCCATATATCCTGGATATGGTTTAATGACATTTAAAGGCACAGAAGTGCCAAGATTGTGCAAACCACATTTTTTGATCATTATTATTTTGGAAAATTATGTTCTAATGCATGAGGCTCTCACAGCAATGCCCAGTTTTCCAGAGGAAAGCTGCCCTTTTTCAGCAGGTCCAAAGCCTCAAGTTACCCTGTGAAATATTTATTTTGTTGCTTTTCTTTCATCTGTAATTAAAGACAAAGGAGAAAGGACAATCCTGCTCCAGCCTGACTCCCTGAGCTGCGAGAGGGAGACCTGTGAGCAGGGTTACACTCAGAATAATGACCAGCAGCTTCACAAAGTCACTGCATTTTGTTATTATGTTAGCACTGGAAGCATAACATGAAAAGCAACATTTCAGTTGCATTATGTTATTTTTTTGGCCAAGTGCCACTGCCTTTTCTAGATTGTCCTAAAATAACCATTTCCTACTGAAATAGCTTCCTTTCTCCCCAGCCAAATAAATAAAAGTAGCTGGGGCTGGGGATGCGGAGGAGAAAAAGAGTTGTTTCCAGGTTTTAAGCCTATGGAAACTCCACAGAACATACACAAAATGCTGGAAATCCAGGAGGACTGGAGTCTTTAGTGCTTGTTTTTGTTTCCTCCCTGCCAAAGCAGCAGCAGTTGCCCATTCTTTCCTTTGTGCCTGGCACTGGTGGGACAAGCATCCAGTCTTGGTACCCACCACAGGGCGTAGGCATCTGGTCACTGCTCTGCTGTCCTGAGCTGATCCTTTTATTCCACAGTATTCACCTCAGATGGATTTCAGCTGGCTTGGTGGCCTTGCTATTAAAATAAAAAACCTGGATGAATCACCTACAGTTTATACACAGAAGGAGTCACAAGTTTGCTGCTCCTGTTGGCCCCTGTTTGTCCCACATGCCAATTTATCCACCCTCTTTTGGGCGTCTCAACCACTGGAGTCACCAAAAAAAACCTTCAACAGGATGGGCATTTTCATAAAGTTTACTTGACTTTTTTTTTCTTAATTAAAAAAAAACAATCCTGACTTCTCTCTGACTTGTCCAAGAGCGTCCTCCTCACTAATTTTATTATCTATTTCCCAGTTATGTTTTTTGGAACTCTTCTATGTTCATCTGATGCTGAAGTAAAAATCCTTGGGTTATTTCTGTTGTGTAAACACTGATATTTGGTATTCCCCTGAAGGGTAGGAATCTGCTCTTCAGTGAAAAGAGGGTCAGAAGAGGATGGGAACCCAAGCTTTACTTTGGATTGTGCCTTTTTTCAAGGCCTCCTCACCAAACCCAGGAGAACAAGAGTCTCATTTTGTTGTTACTACTTAAAGACAGATAAATTGTTTGAGTAAGTCTGATCTCCAGGTAGTTTTTCCTGCTGCCACAGGAGAGCCTTGTGATTGCATGGAAATATGGGCACAGAGGTCACTCAAAGCCCCAAGAGTTTTGTCATCAGCTTAAGTAGAACCAGAAATTTCCTGCAAATCCATCTGTAGTGGAAACAGAGATTTGTTCTGCTAACGGGGAGGCTGGTAGAAGAAAAGAGGATTATCAGTAACATATCAACAAAGCCACTGCATTAAGCAGTGACACCTGGCCAGGATCCAGCAAAGGTGAAAAAGGGGCAGACCAGGTAAAATGGAGATACTACATGGAAGAAATACTCTGAGCTCAACACAGCCAAGATCCACAGGATCTTTCCAGTCACATTAAACTACTCTTAACATGCACAAAGTGTCACATTCAGTATATAAACTAACAAGCTCAGTGACACCAGCACAAGTCTGCAAACCAGGCACTGCTCTGGCAAAAGGAATGGGTGTAAAATAAAAAACAAAAGGCATGAGAAAGGCAGAGAAAACCCCTAGACCTAAAGTCCCTGGAAGAACTGGCACAGAGGAAAAATTATGACTACATTGGTTATTACCCTCTTCCCTAGCTGCTCCTGCCATTGCTAAGGACAGGAACACATCAACAGTGAGTCCTCCTACATTCTCAGGGTCTTTGACCCACGGACAGAGACTGCCTTCACTCCAAATTAGCATTGCTGATTTTTCTAAACAAGACTAAGGTCAATGAGGAGCTTTGTGCTCTGGCCATTTGACTTTGAAGCCACTCTACTCTGCCTACCCTGGCCAAAGCACAGAGGCAACACACAGAGGGGATTGCTGCTGGGATCATCACACAAAGCATACACATTTGCACATCATCTGTTAAAGCCTCCCAAGCAGGGCTCATCCTGCTGGCAAAGGCACATCTGACAGCTCGTGTGTATTCCTGCTACTCTAAACAGCCACATTTCAAACTGATCTTTCACAGGCCTGCACTGGTTTGTTTCTTGCCCAAGATAAGAATATCTAAATAGCAAATAAATAAATCACCTTTCATATGATGCAAAACACACAGACAAATGCCAAGCCCCACAAGAGGGCTTCTAGAGAGACCTAGAGGAAGCCATAGACGCATAGCAAAGGAGGGACAAGTGTACCATCCTTGTGACATTTGACCAAGGCAAACCATGGCTTGGGTTGAGCACAAGGGATGGATGAGCTTGCCTCGGTCCTTGATCACTACAATTTAGGAAACAGAACACTGTAGCCAGGAAAAAAATTTTTAAAAAGCACAAAAGAAACCCACAAAATCACAGGAGTGTGAGAGAACAAGCCCTTTTGATCTGTGATCTTCCCAAGCCATTAAAACATGCCACTTGATCCTGGGCAGGGTGACTGGACACCCTGGTTTCCCCAGAAGGAGCACAGTTTTCCCCTAGTAACAAGCAAAAGGCTTCTCAGATTGATTCTTCTTTTCCCTCAGCAAAGATCTGGACACATCAGGGACTTCAGAGCTAGAAAAGGCTGGTTACAAATGTCAAACTGCTGCCACTGACTGCATCCTGCCTTGACATCCCTCCTTAGTGTGCTCTTTCTAATTTGATTGCCTGATTGATGAATGCTCTTTTCTCCCAGTCACACAAAGAGCAGCTTTGGGACCTCAAGGAAGCAAAAGGCATCAACCAAACCTATTAAACAGCATTTTTAAGGCAGCAAACAAGCCTTTTTGGGGCACCAACCAAGTCAATACAGCTGCCTCACACATGGGAGAGAAGGGAATGGGTCTGAACTCAAGGTCTTGCAGGAGCATGTGTCCATCAACTGAAGGAATACCTTCATGTGCTTCACTATTTCAACACAGCCCCACAATTTAAGGTAAGGATAGGATTTTTCTTTGTCACCTCCTGTTCCCGTCTTTCTCCAGCCAAGAGAAAGACTAATGGCTCCCACACCCCACCTCAGCCCCCCAAGGACCTGTCTCCTCTTCTGGCAGTAATTTCCCATGTGCCCTCTCCAGGCTTGTGTCTTCTAATCTTCTACTTCTCAGAGATTTTTAAACATATATTTTAAATTCCAACCAGCTCCTTGGACTTGGCAGATCAACTGTGGGTCCCATAAGAGTTATATTTTCTTTGAAAGGCTTGAATGAAGTCTTTATAAAAAACTTCATTAATATTGCTACCTATATGCCTGCTCCCCACTTCCTGTGCGAATCCAAACAGATTCTCCACACAGAAAGACTTTTGAAATTCTCATATTTACTTCCCCCAAACAGAGAGAGTGTTGCTGAGGAGTTTGTGGCAGAAGTCAGTTCACATGTGTGTTGTCCTGCTGGAGCTGAAAAAGATGAAGCCTTCTATTCATTGGAGATGAAAAAAAGTAGATGCAAGAGGGAAGGATATAAAGTTTGGGAGATTAGAGCTCTAGAGCCCTGTGCTCTGGCTTCATGCCCTTGGCAGAATCTGGTCCCCTTCTGCAATTAGACTGTACAGCAGTAAAGAGTCATTACAGCTAATGCAGTACAGCATGTACAAGGGTGTTAAAAACTGTCCCTGCCAGAATATTAGTAAGAGTTGTTTCAAAAAGCATCATAGACATTTCTTTGGGGATTTTTTTTTAGTGTTTAAAAATAATCAAACCAAACTATTGGGCTGAATTTGACAAGCTGCATGCATGCCCTCCAGCTTTTAACACAAATCATCCACCATGATCCAGCTGGTACCTTAAGAAAATGCAGCCAGAAAGCAAGTGCTGCTCCCACAACAGTCAGAGGGTGAGTTCCCTGGCTGAGAAAAGGGTTGGAACACAAGGAGGACAAATGGGTAGGAGATAGCAGTCACTAGAGCACAACAGAAATCAAACATCTCATAATATTTCTGTTTTTAAAAGGCATCTTCTTCTAGGTTCATGACTCTGTTGAAGTTGGTGCAGCAGCAACAATTGGCTGCAGAGAGAAAAGTGCAGCATTTAGGTACCAGGGTGGATGAGAGACAGACAGTGAAACAGTCACCTGGGACATAGTCCCAGCTCTGCCATTCACTAGATTTACAATTTCCCTTTACCAAAGGGAAGGCCAAAAGACAAATCTTCATGAAGAGCTACAGTCTACATGCCATGACATGCAAATAACCCCTCTGAAGACTGCTTAAGTATTTAAAATTACTCATGCTTTTGAATGTATCTCAGGAAGAATGATCAGTACCAGAGGAAGCTTGTTTAGCCTTTCAGAACTTAACACATGCTCAATATAAAGTGTCTATAGAGCAAATCAGCCAGATATGCAATCTAACTCAGGGGGGACTTCATAGTGACTTATCAATACCTGAGGGGGACCAACAGTAAGGCTGGGGTAGGACTTTTTAATAGGATGCAGAATGGCAGGACTAGGAGAAACGGATGCAAATTGGAAGAGGGGAGATTCGGGCTGGATAGAATAAAGAAATTCTTTCCCGTGAGGGTGGTGAGATGCTGGGACAGGATGCCTGGAAAAGTTGTGGATGCCCCCTCCCTGGAAATGTTTAAGGCCAGGCTGGATGAGGCATTGAGCAACCTGGTCTTGTGGGAGGGGTCCCTACCCATGGCAGGGAGGTTGAAACTAGATGATCTTTAAGGTCCCTTCTAACCCAAGTCATACTGTGATTCACAGGAGACACAGCAGATTAAAACCTTCTGTGAGAAGGAGATTTCCAAGATCTCCAAGCAAGTCCAAGTTTTCCTACATCTCTAAACACTTCAGTCTCCTCATTTCCTTTGGGTGGGGACACTTTGCTGATGGCCTTCAGAATTCTCCTTTGACCAAAACCGTCCTAACTACTGAACCACTGAGGGCACTGCAAGACTCATGTATTTGGGCAGATGTCTGGAGAAGACCACAGACTTCAGCTTTATTTAAAAAGGATTAAAGATGGTGGATGTTTTGGATATGTCAACAGGACTTCTTGAAAGAGTAGTTTGTTGTAAACTGGGCTGTTTTAATTAAGAGGTGGCAAGCAAAGGAAAGCAAAATAGAAAAATGCATTTGAACCTCTTCAGTGGAAAATTAGATTTCTGATTAAGAATTCTGTGTCCTTTCCTTCTGGAGCATCTAAAAATTTCTGAACTAGACCCAAAGCATGACATATCTCCTGGGAAGCTATAATCAGTTGTTCAAAATCCCTCTGCTCCTCTACAGGCAAAATTCCCAGGCAGAAAACATCCCTCATAACAGCACTGCCTGCAGCTCCCATGGCACACAAACAGAGATAGGAGGGAACACCAGCATGACCAAGGAAGTCTGCTGAAGATCAGCAAGAGCAGAAGACAAAGTGACACAGAAGAACAGGAATACTGTATTTGAGATTTTTCTCCTATCAAAACCAAAAATCCTGTCAGAAGTAGAACATTTTCCAACCAGATAATTTTTGGTGTGCCAAGGATAGTTACAGATCACTCCAGTTTGTTTGGTGTAAATAATGAAAATTTGAAATTGCATCAGATTTTGGCTGCAGGAGGGAGATGAGAATAGCTGTTTCAACACCACACTGAAGTACTGTCTCCCACCCTCCTAAATCCAGCCCTTCAACCAACTTAACATCCAAGTGCAAAACTTTACTTTTGCACCATGCAGCTGCAGCAGAGTTTTGGGGAGAACTATGGGACAGCTTTATTCAGCCTCAGGTCTCAGTGCAGATGCTGAGCAGGGCTGTCATCTCAGAAACCCATAGGAGAATTACATCCACCCCTGAGCCTTCTTGATTCTTAGTGACAATTTTATACCACCAAATGGGAGAGGAAGATATGGGCTTGGCACCTGGAAACCTTCAGTGGGAAGCCCCATAGAATTACAGATGTATGACAAGAGTTGGAAAATGCCCTAAGAAAATCTCATTCCATAAAATCCTATGTTGATGACTACCTTGGAAGATGCTGAGCACCACTTTAAGTCAGAAAGCCTTTCTGCAGCAGATTCCATCCCGAGGAAAACCTGTACCACAGTACCACAACCCTTGCAGAACTTGCAAGTGGAAATCACAAACTAAATTTGAACTACTTGTAACTGTGGGTGGATGTTCTGCTTTTGATGGGAACCCATTGTGATGGGGAAGAAAACTCCAAGCCCTGGCTAATCCTTTGAAAGGAACAAAGGGCAGCAATAGCTCAGCAGAGAGTACAGGAAGGGTAAATATCCATGTGCAGCATAGCCAAGGATCATTGTTTTTAAGTCCTTTACAAAACAAATAGAAGGCTGACATCTTAAGGTTTTGGGGTTTTTTTTTCTTCTTTATTTTAAGGAAGGAAGAAACATCTGTGGGAAAGCAACTCTAAGACATATAATGCACCTCACATAGTGCCCTAAGGGCCATCTTTAGAGTGGAAATAAAGCTTCCATGCTAGGAGTTTAACATCGTGACAGGGATCAGATGCAAACACAAAAGCTCACTTGTTCTGTAATGACTTGCTGAGATAAGTGTCCCTTATCAGCAATACTGTTTTCTTTTGGAAAGGAAGGGACTCTGTGTGTACAAGCAGGGGATGGAAGTCAATGAAAACAGAAGGCTGGAGAGGTCTGAATGGGTATTTTGTGCTGTAATTCTAGCTCGGGGTTGCTTTTTTGGGTGTGGAAATATCAAACACTGACCTCCCACTGATGGTCCTTGGCAGTGGGATAAGTCGCTCGTTTATTTTTGCTCAGCCACAAAGCTGCTGTGTAACACCGTGAGGTCCTTGCAAAGTTACACAGCCCCAATACATCTCCCAGGCAAACAGCCTGCACCCCAGCACTGCCTCACCCAACCCTCACATGCCCCTGCCCAAAATACCACCCAGCCCATGCCCACAACCAGGTAGCTCCCACTGCCCTCATCAGGCAGCTCTTTCAGGTGGGGAAGAAAAGAGGATTTGTACAGGAGGTGGCTGGAGAGGGAGGGGTAGAGGATACCCAAAGCATCCTTCTATTATAGCTCATTGAGTCTTTGCTAGCAGGGGCCTTTGGTGGTGATGCCCTGCAGCTGCTGACCCAGAAACCCAAAATATACCAAGATGAAATGAACTACATGAAAGCATCACAAAGGGTGTGCAGGAGCTTTTCTCTATCCAAAGCAGACATAAATAGGAAAGAAAAGGGAAGAGTGTTTTGCAGAGAGGTGACCACCTCTGATTTTAGACTTGCCTCAACAAGGCAAATATGGTCTCTTCTCATTCATGGTTCAGGCCTGCTGGCATCCATAATGAGTTTTGTCTTGGTCTTAGAGCTGCCTTAATACCACAGAATGCTCTGTTATAGGCTGATGATATATTAATGAAGTGAGAACCTATAGAGGAATGCTGGGCTTCTCTCTCGTGCAATGCAAACTCCAAAATTAACATATGGCATCAAGATTCAGGATAATTAAAGAATCATGACATCAGGGAGTTCTAGTTAAACCCCATCAGAACACAAATGGACTCTGCATCGCTGCTCGCAGGAGAGCATTTCAGACCTCTGCTGCACTGGGGGCTTCAGCCAAAGCAACTTTACCACTCTAAGTCATGACAATGCCTTCAACAAGCCATAGACTCTGACATTTCAGACACCACAACCATTTCATGGCACACTCAAGCAACAGCATGACTTTTGGATGTGTTGTCACATCAGAGATCGTTTCCCCTCCTCCTGCATTAGCTCTCCATCCAGTAAATTTATTGGCAGGTCTGAATGTAACATGGAGCCTTACCACAGTCTGGATAGAAATAGCTGAAATCCATCAGCAGGATACATCAGCAATACTTTGTCAACAACCCACAGCAGATGATGCAGAAGCTCACTCTTTCCCAAGCACGTCACCTCTTTTAGAAAAGCCTAGATCTGCCTGGTCACATGCTGTGACCAGATCAGCAGAGGGAGGCTGAAAAGTCTGGATTAAATAAAACAGTTCAGATAACACTGAATTTCCCCACTGGCTTCACATGCACAGAAGGGACAAGGGGCAAGACCAGAGGAAGCTTCCACCATTATCTTGAAGACAATTTACTGAAAAGACAGCCATGGTGTCAAGTCAACACATAATTGGCCAAAATACCATGGCTAAAATTCCACTTTTCCTATTTAAGGCTACCCAGCTCTACCACACTCTGCCTCCAGAGCAACACAGGCTGGAGCATCCTCTGAGCAAGTACCTGTGCCAAGTACTGCTGAAGATCTGGTCAGACACTGATAGATTTCTGCTCCTCCATTGCTAATTCAGTGACTAATACCTGCACAGACTCTGTTCCATAAACAAGTCTGAAACTAGACAGGGGGAGATCAAGGGATTTTGTGGGATTCACATGCTGCAGCCAAGGAATGCTCCAACACCAGCCATCAGAGGCAAAACATTAAAAAAGGCAGGTTCAAGAAAAGACATCCACCAGGAGAGCACTCATCTGCAAAGGAGTAGTTTGAACTTGAAGCAATGGCTGATTTAAAATGCTTTCTTTTGCCATGGATCCATCCATTCTGCTCACCTTTAGCCAGTTCATCATGAGAAAACTGGGCTTCAATAAGCAAAGGCTTGCTCCTTGAGATGGAGATCATCCTACTCAAGCCTAGGAGGTTTCTGCCAAAAAGTTGGCAAATAGGGAAAGAATTAGGACAAACTAGAGCCACCATGATCCCATCTAGAGACAGTCAGCTGGACTCTGGCAAGGAGCAGGCATCTGCCAAGGCAGAGCATGAGATGGAAGGATGCTTTCAGACCCAGCCAGCATTGACTGGGGCACACTAGAGAGCAAAATATTAGGAATCCACACATTTCTGGGCACCTTGTTTAACTGCTTTTTATGGAACTTTATGGAAATAGCTGGATAAACCCTCCCTGTGGAGACCCACAGGCTGACAGGAGGTTTTCTGTTGGTTGCCTGGCATACAGCAAGATGGCTTTTTGAAGCCTCCTGGCTACAAACCAGGAGCAACAAGTCAGTCAGGCATTTTGGTGTCAACTCCCTCCCCTTCAATGTGAATTTAATGATGAAAAATAAGGCTTGAGACTGCAAAAGTGACAGGGTGTTTGTGTTTGTGGACTTCTGGACAAGACAGTGGAGGAGCTGGGGGAAGATGTGCAGGTGATGTTAAATAGGTAGACAGGGAAATAGATTGCTGCCTTTTCTAGAAGCCAGTCTGGGCACTTCTGGCTGTGCCATCCCTGCAGTTAAATAATCTGAGGCACAGAACAAGAGAGGAACACAGAATTAAGCAGACTTCTCTGTTTCCACATAGCTGGCATTTGCTTGGAGAGCTACCAGAGGATGAAATAGTTCATCTATATTAAAATATAACCCTGTGCTTACTTGGTTTTCCCTGGCTCTGTAAAGCAAGGCCTTGTGGGGACTTCAAGAGGTTTTCTGCATGTTTGACACTGCAAAAAGACATTTCAGCAGGTACACATGAGGTTTGCACACAATATTTTATACATAAAGAACAGCCTTTGTGAAGCCAGTCTGCACCCCAGGCAAGCTAACTCTGGAAATAAAGACACAAGGCTCTCCAGTATCACTGAACACTTGTAGAAGCATCATGAGAACCTACATCACAATAAGCCTGGCTGCAAGCAGAACTTCAATGACACCCTGCAGTGCCACGATGGCACCTCTGCTCACTTGTTAGACAGTCATGAAAATAAATAGCGATGCCTTGTCTTGTGAGAAGACACATCAATGTGTCTGGGATCTGCCAGAAGAGTCAGCTATAAAGGAAACTGTAATTTGATTCTTCTTTCAGCAGAGAATTGCTTTTTCTTTCTGTCACTATTTAAAAGTTGCATTTCCCTGGAAAACTCATGAAGTTGGTTGAGAAGCAGAGCTTTCTGAGGTTCTCTCAATCTCCCGCTGCCTCCAAACTGCTCAGAACAGATCTCCCTAACTGGCACCAACAGAAACCTCACACTAACCTCTGGGTGAGCAAAGTGATCTTATCTGACCCACTCTGAGGAATACAACCTGGGCTGCTTTGAGTCAGACCTTATTTAGATAAACCCTCCAAAAATACCCAAACACCCAAAGAAAGAAATGCAATCTAATCCATTTCAAGTTTCACAAGAAACTAAAAAAATCGCCTACACAAAAAAAACCCCAAAACAAACAACACTCAGAAAGGGAAAGAACAATTGATTTTCTGAAAATCCATCACGCATTCAGCCCTGTTTTTCTCTAACCAAAGGGGGGGATTTGAGAAGCCTCACAGGTATAACTGAAGCATTGACAGACACAGGTACCACTTCTAGCATGGCTGAAGCTTTTCTGCTGTTATCCATGACTTTTTTATGACTATGTCCTATCCCATCACACAGAGCACTGACTTTTAAGACCTCTTTATCTATGCATTAAAGCGCCACTGCTCTGTTCTCGACCCCTTTGGAACCTGGGAGGTCCTTCATAGCTCCAGCTTGCTGATGTTAAAGCAATTAATCAGTAACTTGGAAAAAATGAATTATATGTACCTTGCCACATTTCAATCTACCCCATGTTTTTCTAGCTTGCATAGAGGACATCAAGAGTTGAAACATTAATGACCTTATCTCCATCATCTACTGTTCCTCCCCATCCATAAGCTCTCTTACTATGTCATAGAATGGTTTGGGTTAGAAGGAACCTTAAAGATCATCTAGCTCCAACTCCCCTGCCACGGGTAGGGACAACTCCCACCAAACCAGGTTGCTCAGTGCCTCATCCAGCCTGGCCCTAAAACAACTAAAGAGAAGGGGCATCCACAACCCCTCTGGGCAGCCTGTTCCAGTGTCTCACCACCCTCACTTCTTTTCTCCAGCCTAAATCTCCCCTCTCCCCATTTTCATGCATTGCTCCTAGTCCTGCCATCCTGTACCCTATTAAAAACTCCTACCCCAGCCTTTCTGTAGGCTCCCTTCAGGTATTGAGAAGCTGCTATGAGGTCCCCCTGAGCCTTCTCTTCAGGGATGCCAACCTGCTTGATTTAATGGGTGTATTTTTGACAAAGCCGTGTTAATCCCCAAGCACTGAGAAAACACTGCTTTATTCCAGAAGCCAAAGATAAGCCTCTCTGCAGTTCCCAATTTCTTCTTCTCCTCCACTTTCTAAAGCCAAGTACTAGGTTTGCCCTTTCAATTCTGTATAACCTCACTTATCCCCAGGAGCCCTTGAAGAGAGCCAAGAACAAACTGGTGCTCAAAAACCTCTTTGGCACTGCTCTGGGTACTTCAGGGTGAATTTTATTCCAGCCAATTATCAAAGTACCTTCAGCACAAGCCCACACCATCATCCATCCCTGCAGAACACTAACTGAGATAGCAAACTGCAGTTGTGCAGGGAAGATGGACATGCTGAAGAAACATTCTGACATCTTTTAAGATCATTCACAGTGACTTCTCCTACTACTTTTGGAGGCCTGCCTATTGGGTTGATGCAGTTTCTACTTTGTGTCTTCCCTTTTTGGAGTCTCAGAGCACTGAGCAGCTCCCAACACAGCTGAGCTGGTCTCTTAGACTCCCCTCATTTCCTTTGATCAGGATAACTTGTGCTTGTGTCCTTCATAAGTCAGTCTTCAACTCATCACAGCAATCAACAGATCCCACACAAACAAGACAAAAATTACTGTGTTCTGGGAGGTATGTGAAGATGCTGGAGGCCATATGTTCCCCTCCCCAAATTACATGTGATTTATAACTTCCACCATAAATCTATAGAAGCCTCTTTTACCCAGTTGAGACCTGAGTAGTTCAGGTCTTTCTGCTTGCAACTAGGAGAATGAGGCCAGCATCCTTTGGCTGGAAAAAGGGTGTGATCTGTGGTCAGGGAGGAGCAGCCAGGACATGCCATACACACAGCCCACAGATCCCCTTCACATCACAACCATTCATGCAAAACCAGCTTTGCATGGTATGGACTCCTCCTGGAGGAGTGATGGCCACAAAGGTTCTTTGGAGAACTGCCATACTATGCATGCATCTGTATTATACAGCCTCCCACCTCTGCATTGATGCTTTCCTTTCTAGCTGTGCTTCAGAAAACCTTTTCTCTAACAGCAGATTTTGCAGCATTGCTTTTTCCACTGTGCACCAAATCCCCTGTGATGGTCAAGAAGATCTCACCACAAGGCTGGGCGTTTTTGGCCTGGTCTCTGTGCATCTGGGTGACAGCCAGCACTACCCCCACACTTCCCCCAGCTCATCAGGTTATTCTTGTATAAAAGTTCAGTCCAGACCACGTTATGAGTGGAAGAGCAGCTCATCATTTCCATCAGCACTTAATCCTTAGTATCTCTCTGCCTTGTGGAACACATCAAGCAATCATAGGCTGCAGGGTGGTTGGAACCAGATGATAGTTAAGGTCCCCCCTAACCCAAATGATTCCACAATTCCACTTCACCTGCAATTGCTTTCCCAATTATGCCCTCTGGTGTGTATATAATTGAGTTAAAATTCTTCCTCTCTCACCCTCCATCCCCATTAAAACTTCCCCAGTGGGTCTTTAGCTCCTGTGAACCTTCCCAGCTCTGCAGCCAGTAGCTGTAGCCATTGCTTGGGCACATTCACCTTGCTCTGTGCTGCCAGGTCAGACACAATCACAGTAACCCTATGGGGGTCACCACTGCAAGAATATGGTCCCTTATATACCAGTAGCACAAGAGGAATACATCACCATCTCCATCCTGCCAAAACCCCCACTCAGGTCCACACATTAGCTCATCTTCAGATTCCTGCAGCTGCCTCTCCTCTGGCCTTGGCAGACACTCTGTAAAGACTTCTCTTAATCTGTTTGCCTTCCTCTTGCATAATTCTTCATTTTGTCTTTATCACCTGAATTTTCTCTACTGCACCAAAGCAAAGCCACTTCCCTGCTCTCTCAAGGACCCCCCCAGAGTCCCACCATAAACTGCAGCAAAGCACAGTCCTCTCCTCCTTCAAAGATTTTGCAGCTCTTACCATCAATATATTAAAAAAAAAATCATAGAATGGTTTGGAGTGGAAGGGACCTTAAAGATCTAGTTCCAACCCCCTGCCATGGGCAAGGACACCTCCCACTAGACCAGGTTGCTCAGTGCCTCATCCAGCCTGGCCTTAAACACCTTCAGAGAGGAGGCATCCACAACCTCTCTGGGCAACCTTTTCTAGTGTCTCATCACCCTTATAGTAAAGAACATCTTTATCTCCAGCCTAAAACTACCCTCCAATTTGCATCCATTACTCCTAATATTTCATGAAAAGAGCCAGTGTGGCAAGGCCATTTCTTCTTCTGAAAATCAGTTTGCTCCAATGCTCTTGGTGCTCCCATGCTCAGCCTTCCCATGCTTTGACTGCTGACACCATCAGTGTGTTTTTGTGATGTTTGTGGAGCACCAATANTTTTTGTTGTTTTTCTATATATACATGTGAGCAAAAGCTTATATTATATTCTGCCTCCCTAGGCTCTGCCAACAGAATTTGCTGATGCTTGCAAAACTATGGGACAGTTGTCCAAGTGCCTGCCACTTGCTACTCATAGACAGTCATGAATTGTCCTTCTTGCTGACAAGTTAATGTTGTACCATAAACTGCCCATATGAAGTTTTGTTGCTCTAACACATGACTGGATTCAGTGTGTCAGAGAAATGATTAATTGCCCTAGAGATTTGGATCTTTAAAAATAGCAGAAATTCAAAAGCCCCGATGTTATTTTATTCTGATGCTGGTAGAATTTACATCATGGCTAATAAATAACAGCCTTCCTTCAGAAATTTGGTCATTAGATTAGTCTATTTGCAAATATAAAATGGCAATCAGAACTGGTAATGTCTGAGATTCACAGACTAGACAACAGTGACATCTCAAACATGGGGATTATTTCAAGGAAATACTGGTCTCTCTTCTAAGTGTTTGCAATTTTAGGTGCTCTGATATTAGAAGCAAGATTAAAAAAAAGAAATTTTCTTTACAGCAAATTGGATCTTGTAGATTTGTATCTTAAGCTAGCCTAGAATTCAGAGCATCTTCTCAAATCAGAAGGCATGTAAATTGGAAGAGGGGAGACTCAAGCAAGCAATAAGAAAATCCTTATGGTGAGGGTGGTGAGACACTGGAACAGGTTGCCCAGAGAGGTTGTGGATGCCCCCTCTCTGGAGGTGTTTAAGGCCAGGCTGGATGAAGCACTGAGCAACCTGGTCTAGTGGGAGGTGCCCCTGCCTGTGGGAGGGGTGCTGGAACTTGGTGATCTTTAAGATACCTTCCGACTCAAACTGCTCTGTGATTCTATGTAACTGGTCCAGGTGACATAATGATGTAAGTCAGTGGTACCCATTGGGCTGTGCTATCTCCAAGGGGCAAATTTACCCCCATGTGCCACTCCCAGTCCTGAGCTGAAGGGATCTGTACATTTAGCATTTGAGATAGTAACAGTAAGAGGTTTTTCTAATCCTTATGCTGTACTGTGTGCTCTGAATTCACCGATTCCATGGGCATCTTGCTACTTATTAGTGCAGCAGTGACATGTAAGTACACCAGAATTAAAAAAGCCAACTCTAACCCTAATGGGCATTATGCAAATATCTAGAATCATAAAATGGTTTGGGTTGGAAAGGACCTTAAGGACCATCTACGGGCAGGGACCCCTCCCACTAGACCAGGCTGTCTCATCCAGCCTGGCCTTAAACACCTCCAGAGAGGGGCCATCCTCAACCTCTCTGGGCAACCTGCTCCAGTGCCTCACCACCCTCACAATAAAGAGCTGCTTTCTTATATTCAACTTAAATCTCTCTTTTAATTTGCATCCATTACTCCTAGTCCTGATATCCTGGACCCTATTAAAAAGTCCTACCCCAGCCTTTCTGTAGGTCCCCTTCAGGTATTGAGAAGCTACTATGAGGTCCCCCCAAGCCTTCTCTTTTCCAGGCGGAACAACCCCATGTACTTCAGCCTGTCCTCACAAGGGAGGGACTCTATCCTTCTGATCATCTTCATGGCCCTCCTCTGGACTAATTTCAACAGCTCAATGTCCTTCTTATGTTGAGGGCTCCAGAACCCAACACAGTAACTCCAGTTGGGGTCTTACCAGAACCTAGTAGAAGGGTAAAATCACCAGGGCTATAGGTTCTGGTGGAATTCTCTGGCAAACCTATAGACAGGAAAGGGCTGTATTACCCTTCCTGAGACCAATTCTGACCATTTCCATGCACACAGAGCAGCCTTCCCAGACCCAGCTCCCCATCAGCAGCCTAGGAAGAGCTGTTGTCAGGAGGCACAGAGAAAAAGCCAATTATAAGTGATGGCTCAACTGACAGCAAGTACTTTTAATACAACAACCTCACACACCTGCTAATTTACTGTTCTCAATCTTTCTGCTCAGCCCTTTGTATGGTGCAGGCTGCCAAAGGGAGCACAGCCCCCCAGTATGACAGCTCCTGACCTTGTCCAGGGTGCAGGGTGGGAGAATTGGTGCTCTGAGGCTGCAGGAAGCAGCTGCTAAAAATCAACCAGGACATCACCAGTTTGTTAAAGTGGTATCTTCTATCTTGGTTTCATTCCCCAAATATCCTGGCAGCAGAGGAATGATTAATAGTTCCAAAGCATCAGAAGATACTTTAGCCACTTGCAGCCCATTATCTTCCTTTTGCCAATATAGCACACCTAGTCCCAAGAGCTAAAGGAAAATCTGGCAGATAAATACAGTTAATTGAATGTCTTTATCATAATATAGACCCAAGGACACAGAGGGGAAGGGCAAAGAAGGCCTCTGGGGTCTGTGTAAGGACTCATCTCCCTCAAAGAGAAATGAAGCATCCCACAGGAACAGAGGAGAGCTGCACTCAGGGCTCTCCATCACTGCTCCTCCTGCCCTGGGGCCATCACTGGCTCCACAGTAGCTGTCACAGGAGCCTTGATGTTAAGCAATACATCCTTGGTTGTATTTAATTTAAAAGACATATAGATGTGGTGCTGCAGGACATGGTTTAATGGTGGCTTTGGCAGTGCTAGGTTAATGGCTCAGCTTCATGACCTTGAAAGTCTTTTCTAACATAATGATCCTATGATTCAGTCTGCAGCACCCTGCTTATGCTTGAACACCAGAAGACAGGACACAATGACCTCTTGGGGTATAAGGCTCTCTCCTGTTTTCTTTTGAAAATGCCTCTCTGCTGCTCTGCAGGCAGAGGAAGGCTGGTAAATAGACCCTACATTAGTACAGAAACACAAGCCTGGCCTGTACCTGGGGGTGTTTTTTTTAGAAAATGCTCTCCACTGAAGCTTTTCTGTTTCCTCCAGTCTCCAAACCAGGACCCCAAGCTTTGGCCAAGCCTCTGCTCCTAACACATTTTTGTTTTCTTAAATGGACTGAGAAGTCCTTTCATAAAGTTCATGTGGGGAAAACACATTCATCCCAGGGTCCAAGAAGGTTTTCAGCGATCACACCAGCAGCAAGACCATCTCCCAACAATACTCAAGCCTTGAAGAGCCACATATATGCATAAATCCTTTGTTCTATGAAGCTTTTATTGCAGGCATACAGCTGCTAGGAATTAAAGCAGTTCTGACCACAACTCTCCAGGTGAAGGTACACAAACGTGAGGGACTCCCTCTGCTGACTGAGGAGAGTCTTTGCCAGCCCGATGGTAACCGGCTGATGTGGTCTTGGGAAAACAATATTGAAGTGCTCAGATTTGAAAAAAAAGTGGGAGATGTCTTAAGTGTGAATGGAAGTATCTGGTTTTGCAAGAACCCTCTATTTTTTCTATTTTTTCCAACTTTGCGTTGAAGACAACGTTTAGAAATGGACAGAAGCTCTCCTGTATTAGTGTTTCAAACTTCAGCTACTTCATACTACAGAATGACCATCCTGTCAGAATGATTTTCAACATTTCTGCTAGTCCTTCTGCCTGAGGACCTCAGAGCACCTCGTAGTTCTAGGCATGTGGTAAATCCAACACCATCAGACAAGTATCACCTACCCATGTCTGTGACTGAGGGATAAAGCAGGAGTGAAAACTGGAATAAAAACAAATCCATCAGTACCCCTGCTCAAGGTCTTCCCCAGGGATAGGTATGTTTTTTTTTAACAGGTCTTGGTCCTTTTTACAGACAGGGGGAACCATGGCAGAAAACACCAAAAACATCCTGCCCAATCCTTGCACCAACTCTTCTCTGACACCCAGGTTGTTTCTGGGCCCCTAACACCTTTAAGACTATTTCCTTTTTCTTGGGCCCAAACAGAATTGCCATTAAAAACAAATCATCCCATGCTCTATGGCTTTTCCAGCTCAACACAACACTAGAAGAGATCTTGGGAAACAGAGGAAGTGCCAAACACAGCAAACACTGTTGCACTGCTGGAGCTCAACACTTCGCCTCCAGAAGTAGCCTCAGCTTTCAGCAGTGAGGTAACAAGTCTTGCTATGGAGTTAACAGGTTTTATATCACTTATGTGCTCTAAAGTGATCATTTCCATGCCTCACAAACTGATTTCCTTCCCTTTCTCAAAGGTTATCTTAGGCACTATGAATGGAAGAGGTATTACTCATAATGCAAAGACCTCTTCCGAGTCCTAGTCAGCACCAACCTCAGGTCTTACCCTGGTCTCTTACACAGGAATGTTTTTGCTTTTCTGTTTTCTCAATTATTTTTAAAGAGTAAGTTCTAATGAAGAAAGGCACAGTAAAATCTAACACCACATGCTTTACAACACAACACATCCTGAGTCAACAAACAGCTCTTAGGACTACCTCTAACTCTATTTCATGGGCCTAGGTAGGCAACTTCTCCATCTGATAGATTTGATATCCATCTGGAGCTGGATGTTCAGTGTCAGAAATGGGCAGCAAGGTATAAACAACTGGAAAATAAACCTTTTGATGCAAAATAACTCAGTCACAACTTAGCCCAGGAGAATAAATTGTCTTTCCAAGCTGTCCAGTCACAGCCACCTCCCAGGTTGCACAAACCACCAGCATGGAATGGAGATAGATTGCCCAGAAGCCCACATCAGAAGGGACGGGGCGTGGAGGTGATGAAGAGCATTGGGTGTCCCAGGGGAGCTGCCACATTGCTCCAAAAGCTGACCTTACAGGCCAACTTGTTGGGGAGGATATTTCCAAAGAAGAGCAGGGAAATGGGGAGGGGTAGACTTAATTCAAGTGACTTCTCCTGTAGCAATGACTTGGAGGATCACAGGAACGAGAAGCGAAGTTCAATGCGGAGGTGGAGTCTGCCTGAAAGCTGGCACGACACATCACTGGACTGAAAGATTTTAGTTTTCACATGCTCCATTTTTCCAACCCGAAAAAGATGAAATTTTCCACGGAAGCAGATGCTTTTCTTGAAAGATTTCTTTGAGCATAAATGCCAAATTCTCCATCAGGAAACCGTTCCGAGGGAAGCATTTTCAACAAGCCCCATCCGAGCTCTATTTCAGGACTGGCCTTTGCTGGCCTGAGACAGTTCTTTTAAACTCATCATGGGTTGTTTTTCCTGCTGTTATGTACTTTTAAATTGAGAGTGTCTCTGTTTCAATTGAGCTTCTGCTACTGTTCAAACGAGCCCTTGTTGTGAGTCAGGTCATGAATGCAGCAGCCCTGGCAGAGCCCCTTGACTGGGCTCAGCCCCACATGACCTTGACTGGGGCTTCTGGGCAGCCTTCACCTCCCAGTAGGGAATCCCCTTCCCAGCAGGAGCATGGCTGCTGGACAGGAATCACTCATCCCTCCACAAGCATTCTCTTTTTTTTTTCATTACAAACTCCCTTCTGAAAAGTTCAGCCATTTCAAACCAGTTTTAAGTCACTTTTGGCTTACTCCATCCCACTTCTAAAGTGATGTTTCTGACATCAGAAGGGCTTAAAAACACTGTCTGGTTCCACAGGGTCATTTCCACCCCAATTGCCAGCAGTGAGCTGAGAAATTTCTTTACTCTCCATTTCAGATCTTTAAGGTCCCTTCCAAGCCAAACTATTCTATGAGTCTATATTCTTCTTCATTCACAGTGCATACCCTGCTCTCCAAGTGGAGGAGGAGGAAAAGGGTGCCATGGAGCAGCAGATGCCACCAGGACATCAGGGAACAGCATCTGGCTTTGCATGGCATCAAACAGCCTGGGATGGTCCACCATGTCACTACACAGCATTTGGCTACTCTTTGCAGAGAGGGTTTATTTCAAATATAAAATTGCATTTTCCATTGCTGCAAGGTATTTTGGGCCAGGTGGGCTGTAGGCTGGCCAGGGTCCCTATGTTGTTGCCTTCTGCATGTAGACTGGAACCTTCATGGCAGCCACCCCTGCCTTGGTCCACCAGACAGAAGCATCTGACAGGAATTTATCCAACACCAACAAACGGTTTCCCACTGAGAAGACCACCTGCATGTAGTTGTGCTGACATCCACAGAGCACGTTGCCAAAGCCACCTACCCCTCTGGCAGGTCACGCTCTGCACCAGGAAGCTGGTAGCTGCTACATTTTCCAGCATGTCATCCTTCTACCAGCTTCTCCCAGGCACCAGAAGGAGGATTTGTGGCCTCGCGTTGCCCTCTTGTGGTGCTACTCAAGAGAGACAAGGGGTTTGCAGTATTTTCCCTGCCACCTTGGAAGCGCAGATCTTCACATCAAGCGTTTAGATGTCTTCAAACCAGTTTATTCTCCTTAGTTCGCTTCTGGGACCACTTCGAAATTGTGCACAGACAGCTGAAGTCAGCTGTACACCTTCTGCTGTTTTGACCAACACTCTTCCAACTAGAAGCTGTTTTTCATAGAGGCTATTAAGAAAATCTGCATGAAAGAGGATTGGATTTCCAATAACAACTCAAGCCAAACAGTATTTAAAAGTTTGTTTTTAAAATAACCATATCAAAACAAACTCTGCTTCAGCCAAGAAACGAACCAAAAAGTTATTCTTGTCCTTCCACAAATAAGACCGTGAAACAGTAGATCCTTTCAGACCAGAAATGAAAGCTGCACAACAAAGAAACATTACTTGTTTTCACTTCTATCATTCCAAACTACAAAGACACTCCATCTTTTATTGGACTGGCTCTTGCCTTAAATCAAAATTCTTTTTTAAATAGAATTATTGTTTTCTCTGAAGAGTGCAAGTGCACCAGGGCAGGAGATGGATGACACTGATGGCTCTTCGACTCCCCCAGATCTGTCATTTAGGCAGTTAGTTTAGTTCACAGAACTACCTGGAAGTGACTTAAAGACATGTCTGCAGGAGATGATAGATGCTGGGTTCACTGAATCTTGGGCCTTCCAAGCCCCTCAGCTCCAAGGTGATATCTCACTACAGTCAGAGGCTTGGATCAGATACATCATTCCAATTTGTAAGGGCTTCCAGGGGCTGTTTTCCTCAGACTGACTGCCTTACTTATAGCTGTGATGGTTCACAGCTGCATAACCACAAAAATTTGCTTCATAGGGTAGGACCAAAGAAGACTAATCCTCTGCTCCATCACCAATAGTAGCCAACAGCAAGTTTAGAGAAACCATGCAACAACAGGCACATTTGCAGCCATCCCTCCCTGGGCACAGCCTCATGATATTTTGCTACTTAAATATATGTGTTGATACCTCAGAACACACGTTGAGGTAGAGAAAAATCACACAGACAGCATTTTTAAACTTTCCCATTATGTAATTCTTGTTTCCAAAGCCATGAAGCAAGCCTGCATATCCATGTGCCCATGGCAGCCCTTCAGCTTTCCCTAGCAACCTATAACTTTGGGAATTTAATGACCCAAATGGATGAAGGTAGATATGTTTGGACAAGCACAGGCACACCACTGAGCTGGGCAACCTCCAGGGAGGACCTGCACATCTCCCATACCTGACCCTTCCATTCCTACCCTTCACTGGTACCATTAATGGCCAGAAGATTTTTCACTCAAGACCCTACTGTGAGCTCCCACAAACCCATCCAAGAAACACAGGATTAAAAATAACAAAGGCTTCACATTTCAGTTACAGTCACAGTTTAGTGAGAGGCACTTAAACAAATCCTATGACAGAGGTCTCCAGGTAGCTGTTCATTCCCCAAAATAACACAGCCTCAAGGCAAGCAGAGAAATTTGCTTTAATCAAAAGCCAGCCCATCATAGAGCCCAAAGGATGAAGCTGCATGGCCAGTGTTGTGCAGGAGACAAGACCAGATGATTTAATAGCTGCCTATGGCTTTGATATCTGCTATTAGACTTGGAATTTCAGAAAAAAAGCCAACAATGCCTGGAAAAGTCAATAGAAGTACAATTTGATGAATGGTTAAAACATAAGAGCCAATATATGTTTTGACCACACATGCACAAAGCACTTTAAAAAGCCATCCATACTCCAAATTTCTAACAGCCTCCAACACAAAGAGAAAATACCCAAATATTAAATACCCAAGATGCATCAGAGCTAGGAGAGCTCTGCTGCCATCTCCAGGGCAAAAGCACATGGAGAAAACTGATCAAGATGAGCAGTCTCAGTCTTAGCAGGAGAGCACTCACCCTTTTTTGCATTCACTCTATCTTTTATTGCTGTTTCAGGCCCTGAGGGCATCTCTCTAGACCCTTTAAGCAACTGCTGCTCTCAGAGGGCAACCAAACAGCTTGAAAAAGCAAGAGCTGGGCATGTTTCATTGGTGCACGTTTTCAGGGCTGACATAGTTAAACCAGAGCCAAAGGCCCATCTGGAAGGTGATTTCTGTTAAACAGGAGCCATGTCAGCTGCTGCCTGGGACCCTAGCCATCCCCTCCATCCTTCTCCACCAACAGCCAGGCCAGGAGCTGCAGGGATTTAAAATAACCAGTGGAAAACCATCCCCCAGTGTCTGTCACAGGCCAGTTCTGCAGCCATCAGTGCCAGAACAGTGGGTCAAAGAGAAAGGAAGCTTAGTAAAGCCTCAAATCTGCCTCTTCCCCACTAATTTGCTGTCAGTTTAGCTTCATGTCTGATGCCTCATTATACAGGAAAGACTTTTATAAACAAAGCCAACTAGAAGTTTGCATGCTAATAAGCACAAAGATGCAGATAAGAAAGGCAATACTGCCACCCATAATGGCACCAACTGAGTCTCAGAGGTGTGAAACAGATGAGCATTCCCATGGGGGCAAATAACCCCCCCTACAAACCATCAGTAAACCTTCATCTGAGGCAAGGATTGCTATGACCACCCAGCTGCTCCTCTGCCCTTCATCCCACCCAGGACCTGTTTGCCCTACCCCCTGGTTACCACCTTGCTTTCAGGGCAGTGTCCATACTGGCAGCTGTGATATCTCCCCACTCTCACCCCAATCAAGCAATGCCTATGCTGGTTTATACAGCAAAAACATCACCTCCCCTCCAAGCTTTACCCCAGACATTGCCAGATGGCCATACATCACAAGTGAGCTGTCAGAAAGATAAATCTCTTCCTGCATTTCCTCCTATGAGATTGAAATAAATCTGAGTTTCCACTTTGGCAACACCAGGAACCTCACCCATGAATTCAAACCATAGGTCCATCAGTCACTCTCCATGTGCTTCACACTCTCTCCTTTAAGTCCAAAAAGCTTCTCACAGCAAATACATCTCCAACACCCAACAGGCACACAGCTACTACATGATACTACATGGGCAGCACAGAAAGGATGGCAGCTCCTGGGCTAGCTGGCCCCCAGGACCACCACTACCTTCTGCTGGGCATGTATGGTGGGCAGGAGCCAGTGATCACTCTCTAGCAGACGAGGCTGTTTCTGACTTAATCATAGAATGGTTTGGGTTGGAAAGGAGCTTAAAGACCATCTAGTTCCAATCCCCCTGCCATAGGGGAAGACACCTCCCATTAGACCAGGTTGCTCAATGCCTCATCCAGCCTAGCCTCCAGGAAGGGGGCATCCACAACCTCTCTGGGCAACCTGTTCCACTGCCTCACCACCCTCATAGTAAAGGGCTTCTTTCTTACCTCCAGCCTAAATCCACACCCTTCCAATTTGCATCCATTACTCTTAGTCCTGCCATCCTGTAGCATATTAAAAAGTCCTACCTCTTCCTTTCTGTAGCCCCCTTCAAGTATTGAGAAACTATTATGAGGTTATCCCTGTGCCTTCTCTTCTCCAGGCTGATATAAACATCCTCCCCTGAACCCAGAGCTCTGTTGGGTTTCAGACACCAAAACCCAGGCAGGTATCTAGTGTAACCAGAGTTATCTCTGCCACAGCCCTACAGACACAGGGATAAAACACTCAGAAGAACCAGAAAGTTGTTAAATGCTGGTGGTTACCTTCAAAGCTGAGAAATGCCACCAAAGGAGATGTCCTACTTCATCCTGCAGGCTGGCAACAGTGGCCTTCCCTCAGTCTACCAGCCCCTGTACCTCATTTCCCCAACATGATGACAATACTTCACCCCAACCATGTGGTCCTACCTGGTAGAAGGGACAGCAACACCATCTGTTCAGTGCCCAAAACTCAGAAAGCAGAGTAAATCTTGCTTGCGGTTTAAATACCTTCCTGGAGCCTCCCACCCCACCCAGAACAGCCCATTCTCATCAGCAGACCATGTCTCACCTGGAGTTGGCCCCACCAGTTAGCACCTCTCATGGGCTTCCATTACCACTTGTGCATCCACTGATTTGGTACAGCTGATGCAGGAGCTCACAGGTCATCCCTCCCTCCTCCCCCCTTCAGGACAGACCTTCCCCTGACTTGTTTCATTACATTTACACCAGTAAAGAAGCTTCCACAAACATGCTGCTCATAGTAGAGAGCTGTAGATTTTCATCCAGTGCTTTTGTTCCTCCACTGCTGCTTTTGAAGGGAACTAGCCAGAGATAGGGGATCCTGAAGTAGGGACTTCCTACTACATACACAAAGGAAGAGTGGGACAGGAGACACCACTGCTGCTCCCTGCCCCATTAGAAACCATTACCTCCATCAGAGACCCTAATGGGCCCAACATACCTGCCAACCCCTCTTCTTCCAAGCTTTTTTGAGTCTTTATGGGCCAGGCTGACCCTGCAAAGAGGCATCATCCGAAGCTCCCTGTCCTGAGATCCCCCTTTTCCTCTGGTTTCTGGCCTCAGCCCACCTTGCCCACATCAAGCAGATGGTGCCCTGAGCCTCGTGCTGGAAGTGCTGTTGGCCCAAATGAAGCGTAATGTGCTGAGTTGTCCCTAACAAAGGGGTCCTCTGTTTGGCTTTCCCATGAGGGTTATTATAGCCGGCGTTTATTTTGGACTGGGGCCAAAACATGCATTAGTGTTCCTCATCCCCTGGATTTCTGACCGCAGCCCCAATGAGCGTAGGGGGAGCTTAGAGATGCCGGGCCCAGCTGGAGGAAAGTTTTTCAGGAGTTTGAAGTGATCTTCCCATACACACACACACACACTGCTCAGAGAAATGGGCCCCCCAGTGCTGGGGAAGGTGAGGACCACCCCCAAACCTGCCCATTTTCTGCCCCATGGTTCCAGCTGTGCCACTGTGTTGTGCAATAAGTCATTTTGGTTTCTCATATTGGGATAACGATATTTAATTCCCATCATAGGTGTTTTGGGATGTAATGGGGGAAAGTGACAGGTTCCCACTGTGGTGGGAGGATGGATCTGCCATGGTTGAAGAGCTGATCCCATACCCAGTGGATGAAGCTGCTGGAGTAACATGTCTCTCTGCACCAGGTACTGCTCACACTGTCTCTTACCCTATAAATCTTCCAAAGATGAAGTTACCTCTTCCCTGCAAACTCCTCCAGCATACCTCCAAACTGAGGTCAGGGTAAGACCTTAAATTATAGGATGATAGAATTATAGAATGGTTTAGGTTAGAAGGGACCTTAAAGATCATTTAGGGGTGATGGAACCAGATGATCTTTAAGGTTTTTTCCAACCCAAACTATTCTATGATTCTATGATTCTGTTGTTCTACGATTCTGTGATTCTGTGATTCTATAATTCTATGATTCTATGATTCTAGTTCCAGCCCACCTGCCATGGGCAGGGACACCTCCCACTAGACCAGGTTGCTCAGTGCCTCATTCATCCTGGCCTTAAACACCTCCAGGGAGGGGACATCCACAACCTCTGTGGACATCCTAGATTAAGTAATATTTACTAATTTTTAATGACAGATGTTCCTCTAAAGCCCAGTGTGAAGCCTCAAACGTGCCACCAGCAGGGTGCTGGCAGCAGCAGTAGGGGTTGATCTGAGCCCTGGGGGTGATGCTCAGATGCCAGTTCCCACCACAAGTGCTCCTGCTGCCTCCTCCACAGTAGCAGTTTTGCTCGCCATGTTTTGCCACGTCCTTCGACTGAGTGGCGAACATCAAATCAGCCGGGCATCTGCTCGCTGTGCCGTGCCGTAACTAGGAAACAATATTATTAAAGCCACTTCCCAGCTCTGCTTTTCTTTTCATCTCCCCTCCTTCTTGCTCTTCCCCTATTCTCTTCCCTTCTCAGCCTTTGGACTCAACGCTGATGAGCCGTTGTCTGGGCTAATCGGCGGTGCTTGTTAGTGGGGTGTTGTTAACGTAGCTCCCAACCACCTGCTCCATCTTTGCCTTCCCCCAAGTCCCTCCTTCAAAGGGGAGGGCCCAGCTCCTCCCCATCAGACCCTGTTGTGGCTGCCAAGGGTTATCCTTCATTGCTCTTTTCCAAGCTGGATGCTCAAGGCCAAAAGATTTGCATCCTGCTATGGAACAGACAGGCTGAAGGAGTTGGGGTTGTTCAGCCTGGAGAAGAGAAGTCTCAGGGGGGACTTCATAGTAACTTATTAGTACCTGAGGGGGTCCTACAGAAAGGCAGGGGAAGGACTTTTTAATAAGATATCTGATGGGAGGACCAGAAACAACGGATGTAAATTGGNGTGGATGCCCCCTCTCTGGAGGTGTTCAAGACCAGGCTGGACAAGGCACTGAGCAGCCTGATCTAGTGGGAGGTGTCCCTGCCTATGGCAGGGGGGTTGGAACTTGATGATCTTTAAGGTCCCTTCCAACCCAAACTATTCTATGATTCTATGACCCAGCAAAGCCTGTGCTGCCATGATTTTGGGGGGAAAATAATTCATCCATTTCAAGCAAACATCTACTCTGGGCAGTCATCCCTGCTTGCTGCCTCTCCTGGATATGAAGGATCTACCACCTGTGTGGAGGAGCACATCTAGGGGGTGAGAGTACCATCCCTCTCTTTTGTAGACTTCTCTGGCTTTTCCCTACCGAATTTTCTCCTTGAGCACTGTGGTTTTGGCTAGATGGAACCTCCAACTCCACACACTGGGCACCATCAGTTCCTTGAGCAAGGCACTAGGAGAGTTTATTTATCACTGACTATAAACATGGCATATAGTTTACACCCTCCATACATCCTTCTCCTCCATTATTTGTCTCCAACATGAGCACTGCCAGGGCTGGCAACAAGCCTTGGGCCACCTGTGACTTTCATTGGGTGCTGGGTGCTCACAGCTCCACACAGCAAGGATTTTAGCTTCAATGTGGTTGAATTTCAAATTTAAAGTGTAGGCACAACACCCACAAACACAACTCCCTCTGTTGAATAAGTGGGGGGCGAAGCAGATGGGGTCTGAGGAGGAGCAGCGCTGTGGGAAGGGACAAGAAGAGCTGAGTGTGGAGGTGCCAATGGAGCTGAGGCAAAGTGGAGCTACTGGACAAGGTAAATGGAGCCTCTGTAAGACAAAGCATGACTCACACCCTCACACCTCCTTAATAAATGCTTTGAGCTTAATGGGTGACAGCAAGGCTGCAACAGTCGAGTGTTATTTATACATGACACTTTAGACCATGCCAAGATGCCATTTCAACACAAATTCAAAGGACTCTCTGGTATAACACCAATACCCCAAGATCCATGTGACCACTTTTTGCTTCTGGGAGGGGCTGAGGATGGAAATTGGATGCTGGAGAAGCAGCTGAGAAGGATCTACCACCTGTGTGAAGGAGCACATCAAGAGGGTGAGAGTACCATCCTCCTCTTTTGTAGACTTTTCTGGAGTTCCCCTACCTAATTTTCTCCTTGAACACTGGATGGAACCTCCATCTCCACACACTGGGCACCATCAGCTGCTTGAGCAGGGCAGTAGGAGAGGAGTTTGCTGGGAGCTACAGACAGCAATTTGTCAAGCATGATGCCACCTTTGAACGTGGCAACTTGCAGACAATTATACCATTTTGCATGCTAATAGATGGCCTTGTTCTTCAAATGTCTGACATTTATAGCAATAAAACATCTCTGGCAAGCAGTGTGCCAGTAACAGGCACAACTTCCCAGGGCAAGTGCTGGGGAAGTAGAGGGATGGAACAGGAATTTATATACAAGATTTGTGACTGAATTTTGCTTCAGGTTTCCTCCAATTGCTTCCATTTCCTTCCTATATTTCAAAGCTGATGACTGCCCTGAGAGGTAATTCATTAAAAAACCCCAACCCAGCCCCGTGTAAATATAGTGGCAAACGGAGATGGGCTGTAAATCAGCATCATCCACCTGGAAGCTTCTCTGGCTGGCATCCAAAGAAGAAATCAGGGACAGCCCTGCTTCATATCCAGGAGAGGCAGCAAGCAGGGATGACTGCCCAGAGTAGATGTTTGCTTGAAATGGATGAATTATTCATAAACTTACTGTTATTTATTAGTGTTCTTAAATGGCTTGTTTCTCTGCACATGTTGAAACGGATTTCAGCCTTCCCTGATTATGCCAAACAAATATTTGTGGCTGGTTGGGAAGGGAGGAGATGTTTCTCTTGAGGATCTAAATCCTCAGTGAGATGCAGGAAAGGGAACACGTGTGTGTGGGGCAATAGGTAAGGATCAGAAATCCACCATTAGTTTGATTGATTCAAGCATCTTTCCTATGGCAAACAACCTGCAAAGCTTTTGGAAAACTTCTAGGGGAAGATGAGCAGCAGCTCCAAAGGGGAAGCCACAAGATGACATCCACCCAGAGGGAGGAGGCAAAGGGCAGAGCTGGCATTTGACTCGAAAATCTAAGTGACTCCTTAGAGAGTTTGGAACCCACCAAACATCCAAATAGTCCCTCAGTTACATTCCCAACAAGGAGCAGAGCTTGGAAAATAGGACATCTTCCATTTCTGTGCTAGTTCTTAGCCGAGACAGGAGCAGAAATGTTGCCATGATGTCTACTGAATAAATACACTCTGCTGCTGCTCTCACTTGTCTTTTCAGTTTTGGAGGAGATGCAGATGGCCTTTTAAATACTTGCAAGGCCTGCATCTTTTCCAGAGTGGTTTTTTTTTTTTCTTCCCTTTTTCTGAGCTACTTGGCTTCCTGCAGTAATTAATATTATCTAATAGGCTGAAAAGCGAAGTGAAGCCTTCATATCTGAGATTATTCACACAAACAAAAAATGTAAACAGCTGTCTGAGAGAGGAGGGAGGAATGGGCTCCGAGACAGGACCCTGCAGGAATGAGCTGCCTGGAGTCTTCACAAAAGCTTGTGTCAGGATATTTGGTGCCCACTGGGCACAGCAAAGCAGGAGAGATGCCAGGCAGCCATGTCCTCCTCCAACAGGGAGGCCACTGGCTGTCCCAGGGGACTCTGTCCAGGTTTTTTTTCTTCCCTGGAGAACCTCAGTTCCTATAAAATCTGTTAGTCCTCAACACCGCTGTGCCAAGACTCATTTCCTTGCTCACCAGAAGGGCTCAGTCTGGCTGAAAGTCCTCAAGGACTCTGGCAGACTGAAGGAGAAAAATATCCTCCCATCAAAAGCAGCCACTTAGTTTCAGATCTGCTCCTAGGTAATGGAGAGCGGGATCATGAAGCTGGGTGATTTCATCAAAGATCAAAAGAATAACAGAGGGGCAGATCATTAGCTTGGCTGCACCATGGCAGGTGGCTCTGGTCAATGACAGCCCTGAAAGAGGCCCCAGCAGAAGTGTCCCCTGTTGCAAGGAGTTGCTCTGTAATGAACTGGGCTGCAAGCTGATGCATTGCACTGTTTTGGAGGAGGCATTAGCTTTTAAACCGAGCAGATAACCTCAGGAGGAGTTAATGAAGCATTTCCCTTTGAGTTTCCCCCTTCCTCTCCCCCTTGGCTTGCCCTTTGGGGACAGTAACCCTTTTCTGTTGGCCTGTATTTTTCATCTTGAGTTAACTCAGATTTTTTTCCTCCTCTGCTGTTCATAAAGATTCACTCATTTTTTCAAGAGGTTTATCAATGAAAGTTTATCCTTCTGAGGCTGAGGAAAACAACTGTGGATCTGTTTGGCTGGTGCCAGCCCCTAGCAGGGCTCTGTGCAGGGGATGGAGATGGGACCAGCAGGAAGGGAGAAGGTGGAGAAGGCAGAGGAGGAGAAGGAACCATGGGGTGATCATCCCAAAAGAGCTGGAAGCAACATGGGATCTGGTCTGTGGTAGAGGAAATTATATAAGGGAGTGCAGCAAAGGCTGGCTGCTAACGGGGGAGGTTGGTTTTGCTTAGAAACATGTGGTGAGGCTGTGACTCTGGGTGAGTTAATGAATGCTGCAAGAGGCCTGAAGGAGGCTGTTCCTGCAGAAAGGGGGTATTTCTCTTTGGCTCTCTGTGTCTGAGAAAGACGCTGCTGTTCTTTGGACAATGAACTTCTGAGCTGGTGACCCAACAGGGAGCCTCAGGTTCAGAAGAATGGCAGAGTGTTTGCACTGAGCAGAAGCATAAAGATCTGGTTTTAAAAAGAGAAAGCTTCACATTCCTTTTTCCCTTTGGGATGGCTCAACCATCCCAAACTCGATGGCTCAAGTCCCTTAAACATTTGAATGCAATAATCAAATAACTCAAAACAAGTTGCAGAGACAATCTGGGGACAGCATTAGGAGAAATCCACATTTTGGGAGATTTTGGTTCAAGCACAAGGCACTGGAGATGTTTAATAGCAATAGTCTCTTGTTTAATAGTCTCTTCTGAGCCAGGATCCCTCTCCAGGTGAGCAGCTGTTGTTGACTTTTTGCTGCCACCTGTCCAAGACCTTGAAACCTCATTAACTTTGAAGAATAAAATAACTCATGTGGCCTGTGTTGCCTCCTAAGAAAGATGAATTTAATCATATCACAGTCCTCAGGATGACCTCTTGGTAGCAGAGACAGAGGATTTCAACACAAGGCTCTGCTGGCTGTGTTCACACACCTTCTCAGTGTCTGGTGAGGACAGATGGGTTGAGTATCTGAGATCTGGTGAGGACTTCTCTTCCAGCCAGGAGAGACACTGCAAAGTTTCAACACTATCTGTGAGAGTCAGGCTAGAAAAAAACATTTTGTGCTTGGTCAAACAGATTTTAATAATTGAAAACATTTTTGTTCACATGATGATTTATTTAATACTCTAAAATTAGATATTAAAAACTGTTTCAAAATGGAAAAGAAAAAAAAAATCAAGCTAACTAATTCCAAAAGTTATGGGAGACGATGTTGTGAGTCAGTAGGAGCAACGTGTTTCTTTCTGTCCCTAACATGATGTTTCTATGAAAAGGCCATGAGCTTTTGATGTTTTCATTTTGACACGCTCAGCTTGTCCAATGGCAGAAAGACTCTGTTTGAGTGTTTTTTCCAAGCATCTGCACCCAGGCTGAAGGAGTTGGGATTGTTCAGCCTGGAGTAGAGAAGGCTCAGGGGGAACCTCATAGTAGCTTCTTAATACCTGAAGGGGGCTACAGAAAGGGAGGGATAGGACTTTTGAATAGGATATGTGATGGCAGGTCTAGGAATTATGGATGTAAATTGGAAGAGGGAAGATTCAGGCTAGATAGAGGAAAGAAGTTCTTTACTGGGAGGGTAAGACACTGGAACTGGTTGCCCAGAGAGGTTGTGGATACCCCCTCTCTGGAGGTGTTTAAGGCCAGGCTGGACAAGGCACTGAGCAGCCTGATCTAGTGGGAGGTGTCTCTGCCTATGGCAGGGGTGTTGGAACCAGATGATCTTTACGTTCCCTTCCAACTCAAACTATTCTATGGTTCTATGATTCTATGATTTAAATCAGAGCTGCATTTCTGCTGTCTGTGGGTGAGATGCTGTGGGCACCATCACCATGGATATTCCTTGCACAGGCATGACGTGCCAAGAGAGAAGTGGTGCATCGCAGGGAATGTGCTTTATATAACTTCCTGGCTGAGGGAACATTTCCCAAGTTTATATTAGAGTCACTCAGCAAATCTCTTGGCTGAAACATCCAGGTAGTACAAAGTTGGGGAGGGGAAGCTCAGATCCAGTTTCAAGAGGGCAGTGAACTGAACTGCAGCCAAAATAAAGGTCTGATCCACAAAAACCACTCCATTAAACCAGTAGCCATCAGGCTGGGGAGTCCTGTTTGTTGCCCAGCAGCCATCAAGTGTTGTGCAAGTGAGTTCTGAGCTGCAACACTGATGTTTGGAGCAGTTTATGCAGGTCAAGCACATCAAGAGTCTTGCAGGACTACATGCTTAATTTTCTGCCATCTTGCCCACCCTACAGTTTCTCACAAGACTTTGTGGTGCTAGATGGTCCAGTGCTAGGTGATGCACATTATGAGGGGTTCTCTCAGCATCTCTATGGGATCTCCACCTCCCTGTCTTTGACACTAACTCTGTGATACAGCCCTACATGGCCATTCTTCCTGACTTGCTCACACCACAGTGAGCAATCTGCCCTGTTGCATCCCTTGTGGATCACAGAGCATCTTGGACTGAGTGGAACAGGGTCATGAGTTCACATCTCCAACTTCATCACTCCCAGTGGGATTCAGGCCTGAAGTGAGCCAAGATTTGGCCAGCCATCTCCTGAAGCACAGTGGCATTTTTGTGGATGTGGCACTAGCAAATGAGTTTGAAAACAAAAAAGAGACAATTAACCCTCTTTTCATACAGCCTGCATGGCTGAGAGCATGATGTGGGCATCACAACACTCTCTCTCTAGGGCAAAGTCTGTGCCAATTGCTCTATTTCCCTTGCAACAAATATTGAGTTTGTATAACAAACTGTAATGCTAAAACTAAATTTAGACATGAAAAAGCCCAAAGCTATTTAGCTGGTAGCTATTTGGCTGGTCATTCCCCTGAATCCATGTCCCTGTCCCTTTGACACTGTGCCTGGTGTGGTGCCTGCTGTCCTTCATCTTTTGAGCTGCTCCTGGGAGCTCACCCCAGGGATGCAGCTGGGCTGATGTCACCTGCACACACCAGAAATCTCGTGGGAATAGATATTAGGGAAATGTTACCACTGCTAGATTGGACAAATAAATTCTCAGGGCTTCCTCTTAAGGCTGGAAGGTCTACCATCCTCCCTTTGTTGGAGATGAGGGAATGAAGAACAGAGAGGTACTGCTGATGTGGAGGATGGCTACTCCTCCAGTAGCTTCCTCAGGGCTTCCTCTTAAGGATGGAAAGTCTACCACCTCCCCCTTTATTGGAGATGAGGGAATGAAGAACAGAGAAGCACTGCTGGTCTGGAGGGTGCCTACTCCTTCAGACCCCAGCCTTGGGGAGCAGGAGGCCAAATCCTGAGCTGAACCAGCTCACTTCATGCCTGGTGAAACACCTGGACAAGCCCTCCTGGCTCTCTGTGGGCCTTGGGCATGCAGCCAACAAATCTGCAGCCTTTGAATTCATCTCCTCCCTTCTTCCCCCACAGTCAACAAGAGCTTTGTTCACTTCTGGGCAGCTGAATTTCCACTACATAAATCCAGCCCCCCTCCTCCCCTTGCGTGAGGCACCATCCGTGTTGTTATTCCACTAAATCAGAGCAAAATGGTTCTCTTTTATTTCCCTTTCCCTGAAAACCAGGGGTCCAGCCTGGCCACCTGTGTGGTTAATCATAGACCTGAGCCTGCAGGTGGGGACTGCATTTGGTTTCCAGGACAAAGGGTTTTCTCTGGCAGTCACACCACTTTCCACCTTTCTCCTCACACCTTTACTATATATTGCTTTGAGATGATGGACACAGCAACAAAACATGTTACCAAGGCAATGGAAGGAAAAGTCAGGCCCCAAATAATAGAATTCTTCTGCAGCAGGACCTAGAGGGGATATGAGGTGGGAGACAAAAGCATGAGTTGCTATTGAATGAGGCTGATGTGGAGGTTTGAGTATCCCTCACCACTAACTCTGGCAATAATTATGAATTTGTCTCCCTTCTGTGTTGTTGGAGGGTTTTTGTGGGCAGCCACATGCAGTCCCAGTGGGATGGTCTGCACTGGGATGCTCTTCTGCCCTGGGTACTGGTTGAATTGTTTGGTGGGGTTACACCAGCACAGCACTGGGAAGAGGGGCAGTATCTGCCCAGGGCAACACCAACTTTGCTGAACCCTGCCCCTGTAGAAATCAGGAGTGAGACTACTATCAGGCAATCCTTTATCATAGCAACTATGCTAAGCTGGTGGGATTTGGAGGGTTTCTGTGCTTTGTACAGGGCTTAGGAGTTGGATGAGACATGTCCCTATAGCTCAGTGACACCCTCCCCATCGTCCTTGCTTGTCCACTAGACATCTCCTGGGCTGGGGATGCAATTCCACCTCTTTGACCTCTCAGCAGAAGCTAGGAACTGTTGTCCAGTTGTGCCACGCAAACAGGACTGTTCATCTGCTCAGGAAGTACTGTCACATCGTCCTTAGAACCCCAGTCCCTCCATTAAGGCAGTGCTTTAGATGGGAGTGGATTTCCAGCAGGACAGGAGGCAGATGTTGCCCAGCTGTGAGCGCTGCGTGGAGCAACACTGACATGCAGTGGTCGACTGCTGCCATCTCCCCCTGCCCCCCCAGCCCTCCCCATGGCCATCCACATCAGGAGGGAGGGATACAAGCCAGGCTTCCCAGTGCTTGCTGAGAGTTTAGCTGTTCCCCAGAGGAAAAACCTCCTGGCTGGTATTTTTCCTCTCACAGAAGCAGTGTTTGCCACAGAGAAATCACTGCCTGGTTAAAGAGAAGGGGAATGTCAGTGCATCTCCAGCTAGAAGCACTTTTTTTACCAATGTGTTGTTCAGATTTCTTTAAAATGGATCCCCAGAGGATGCTTATGGACAGTTGATCCCAGGTAGAAAAGTATGTTTGTGTACTCTAATGCTGAAGTGGGAAAGAAAAAGAAAGAGTGAAGAAGAGGTTGCAGCATTTCAGCTCACAGAAGCTCTGCTGGCAGCCACGTTGCTCAGAAGAAACTGTCCACATTGGCTGCCCATGTCAAAGATGTCTCCCTTTTGTCACTGTGGATCTGTTTCGGAACATGTCCAGGGAAACGGGGAAAGCTTGAGGCTACTGGCTGTGCTGGCTGCCACCATGCTCCCCAGCAGTCCCACCATGGACCTTCTGTTCTCCATTCATACCAAGACTTTCCTATATCATGCTGGGTCTAGCAGCTGAAATGGTCAGATGATGATGTTTTCTCATCCCAGCTCAGTAGGGCTTTGGTCCAGCCCTGATCCCGGCTCCCTCTCTATGTCCTTGTGTCGTGCCACAACACCAGTCAATGCCACCAGGTAGGAACAGCTCCATCCTTGCTGGATAGACATGAAGATTTATTAAGGCAAACACATGGAAACAGTCAAACACCAAAACTGGTTTTGAGTACTTCGGGAAGGAGTTTGGGCTCAAGTAAAAGCACCTGGATCAGAGCAGCCAGTCCCCAGCATTAGGTAGTGTGGGAATAACTGCTTAATTTGGAGAAGCCCTCCCAGTCTCTCATCCACTCCCATCCCACATCCCAGACAATAATGCTCTCTCAGTATTCAATGAAAAAAAGATGAGCCCTTGAGTGTAAGGCAAAATGTACATCTGTGGCAGGAAGCAAGAGATTGGAAGAGTTACCAGTGCTTAAGGGTGGGCAGTAGCAGGAGATTTACTAAAGGGATCTGGAAGAAATTTCTTTTTTTCAAAGGGATGGAATAATCCCTGGTAGCTCAGTGTCTTGTGCTCAAGGACTTGCCTCCACGATCTGTCGTCAAAAGACAGGAGGATTTGCTGCTCCCTTCTGTGGATGTGGAAACCCTTCCCACACTGCTTTTCTAAATCTCATTTGAAGGGATTTCCCTTCTAATGCCTGGGAAAACTGCACTTTTAGAGGACTTTGAAGTCTGAATTGGTAACAATATCTACTCTCTATCCAGCTCTGGGTTGTGGGTTTCAAGGTCACAGTATTCTGGAGCTCACCAGGTGTTGGAGTGAGGAGGAGTCAGACCCAGGCCCTTACCCCAAGGTGATAACAAGGTTATTTCATACCATGAATGTCACATTAAATATAAATTAGCTATTTGCTGAGGATTTTTGGCTCTTCCTTGATGCCTGCTATCCTGAGAACTCCTCACCCTGGTGCTAGACTCTGACCCCATCCTTTTCCACTGAAGCTGCCCCACTTGCATTGTCCCACATGGGCTGTCCCCTGCTGGGAGTGCCTGGCTTCTGTCATGGAAAGGGCTAGAGGAGGTTTGTTTGTATTTTATATTGACATTGTTGTGAGAAGGACACTTGATATTGGTGATTTTATCATCTCACTTGCTTTATGGAAATAAAGAAGATGCATCAGGTTGTGGGGGGGCTGATAGCCATGGCAAAGGGGTGCCTGGGAGCTGGGACTGATCAGCTCCTGGGGGTTTGCAGAGAACCAAAGGAGTGATGCTCAGAGCCCAGTTCATGCCAGTATCAATCAGCCAAAGACACTTATAGAGCAATATCATTATTTCAGAGTCACATCCAAGGATAAATTCCCCATCAGCACAGCATATGAGGCAACTGGACCCCAAAGGAGGAGGAATTTATGGGCCCGCAGAGGTTCGGTGATGCTGCAGATGCTCTTCACATGCAGCCAGGTGGGGCTCCTGAATCTTCCCCCCAGCCCTCCTCCCCTCCCCAGCAGCCCTACATCTGCAGAAACAACTCTCCAGGCTCCACTTTTAATTCACTCTCTTTCATTTATATTCAAATCAGAGGATAAATGTAGGCAACGTGTGCATCTTAGTGAAAGCAGGGCTGCCATTTCAGAAGAACCACACTGGAGGTGTTTGATTTTAAAATATAAGGAGAAAGAGATGAAGTCACAGAGCTCTGCACTCCAGCTGTCTTCTTGTTGCTACCGTTGGCCTGGCGCTGAAAACAGGAAGATTTAAAAAAATTATTTGCTTCCCCAAACACATTTTGTTTACCTGGCTCCAGCAGTGAAAATAAACCCATGACTTCTGCTTGCATTTTAAATAATTTCCTGTGTCTCGTGCACAGGTTCACAGAGATCCTCCCAGGGATTTCAGCTCTCAGCCACCACTCTGTTTTGGTGATTTAAACATATTATAAATAATGAGAACAAATAATGAAAATACTTGCTGGGGAAGTGCAGCTTAAAGAATATATTGATTCCTATTTAAACACAATCACAGAACCATAGAATCATAGTATGGTTTGAATTGAAAGGGACTGGGGCAGGGACACCTCCCAAACTGCTAAATTTCCCCAACTGCTAAATTTTACACAGCTAACTATAAGATAAAAAAACTTCTAAAATTTTAAAAAGGCCAAAAGAATGAAAAACATCTCCAGGAATCCTGTTTTGGCCATAGGATAGTTTAAGTTGGAAGGGACTTTAAAGACCACCCAGTTCCACCCCTTGTCCTGGGCAGGGACACCTCCCACCAGACCAGGCTGCTCAAAGCCCCATCTAAGGTGGCCTTGAACCCCTCCAGGGATGGGGCATCCACAGCTTCTCTGGGCAACATGGCCCAGTGTCCCTACACCCTCAGAGTGAAGAATTTCTTCCTGATACCTCATCTAAATCCTCCCTCTTTTAGTGTGAATCAGGGCAATGATTGTAGGGAGAGGAGGACACCCTCTGCAGGGATGAGGTCTTCAAAGACCCACTTAGGCTGGACTCTTAAATGAAGATGGGAAAGTTTCCAGCATAGTGTGGAGCTCAGGCTCAGGCGTTGAGTACCCTGATAAAGGGCATTTGGGTCTCAGTAATAACCCTTTGGGTTTTGGCTATAATTTTAGCCCTAAAAGAAGATCCTGATGTGCTTAAAACTGACAGTGCCCTTTCACAGTGTGGTTTTTCAGCAGCCTCGTGGTGACACCTCCACACTCTGGCCAGGCTGTGACACCTCAGTCCCCACGGCAGATTTGGAGTTTCTGGGCTCTGCTGACCCCAAAGCAGAAGGGAATGTCAGAAACCACTTCATACACATTGATTTAATGGGAGTTGTGCAGCAAAATGCAGCCAGGCTCTTTGAAAACTAAATCTGTAGAGGGGATTCATTATTGGTTCTGCTTTGCAATTAATGATAATTAAAAAAAAAAAAAAGAAAGAACATTTTTGTATGGTGAGTTATGCTGGGTGTCAGAATTAACATCTCATTGAATTATCAAAGCTTTCAAGTGGTGTGTGGTGGAAAGAGTGGCTCGGGGCTTGCAAATAGGTCAGAGAAAGAGCTGGTTGCTAAATATTGGATGGAAACTTTCCACTGGGGAAGGAAATCTTGCTGATTTGATGGAATAGGAACAATTCCGGGGAGGGTGTTGGTACCCTCAAAACTCATGATAAGAAGCAGGGAGGGAGGCTGAGCTGGCTGCTGGCAACCTGGGCTCTGTGGTTGTGGATCCCCAGGGGTCCATCCCGCTCCCATGAGAATTCCTCACCTACTTATTAGTCAACTGGAAGCATGAAAAGAAGGGAAATGTGACCATTTCAATGGCATGATGACAGCATGGGATGGCTTTGTGCCTTCCACACCCAGCACTAAACACATTCCAAAGAGAATGGCGACTTTCTGGGCCCTTTTTTTTTTGGGGGGGTGGTTGGGATGGGATGTTCGGGGGTGCGGAGCACTTGCAACTCTATTTGACATCAACAGGGGGAGCGATGAGTCTTGCTGAAGCTGTCCCTGCTTAGGGCCTGGGACAGGCCACCTGCATATTCCAGCCCCTTTGCCCAGCATCTTCCATCACTTTTCTCCAGCATTTTCCACAGCCTTGGTCCAACCTTTGCTGTGGAGACTTCCAGCTTTGGTGTTGGTGTTCGTGTCCATCAACGTTGGAGCTGGTCCAGATGAGGGCCACAAGGGTGATCAGGATGCTGGAACACCTCCGCTATGGGGACAGGTCTGAGAGAGTTGGGGCTGTTCAGCCTAGACAAGATTCTGGGGAGACCTCATAGCAGGCTACAAGTACCTGGAGGGGCTACAGGAAAGCTGGGGAGGGGCTGTTTGCCAGAACATGGAGTGATAGGATGAGGGGCAGTGGTCTGAAACTAGAATGGAGCAGGTTTAGATTTAACATTAGAAATAAATTTTTCTCCTCAAGGGTGGTGAGACACTGGCAAAAGCTGCCCAGAGAGGTGGTGGAGGTCCCATCCCTGGAGACATTCAAGGCCAGGCTTGATGAGGCTCTGAGCAACATGATCTAGTGCAGGATGTCCCTGCTCACTGCAGGGGGGTTGGACTAGATGGCTTTTAAAGGTCCCTTCCAACACTATGCATTCTATGATTCTGTGAACAACATGGGGGTTCAGCCACAGGGGTTTCTCTTCCCAGCTGTAGCTGGGATGTGGAATTGTACAGAAGGTCTCAGTGGTGTGTACTACCAATACGACAGAGACATTCCATCATACCTCTACAGCTCTTTGTGATGATTCTTATGACAAGTCAGTGCTGAAATATGCCAGCTGGGCCAGATGTTCACAAATACGATCTGGTTTTGCCCATGATCCCACCTCCTGGTAGGTGACCAATCATTTTCCATGAGTCCTGCTGGGATAAGGATGCCCCAAGGATGTCTGAACAAAGCAGGATCTTCCTGTCTCCCTCCTCTGTCAGGGTGACAGAGTGGAGATGCCCGAGGATAAAGAGATGAAAGGTTGTGATGTGCTTAACTATTACAATAATATAATATTTCAGAAAGCAGAGGAGCAGATCAGGTAGCCTGTGTTGTGCAGGCTCTCATATCTCCATGGGGAGCATCCCTGAGCTGGGAGATGGGTACAGGGTCCATCTTTTGGCTGCTGAGGATGCACAGCTTTAATTTGAAACTAAGGAAACTGTTTTTTATTCCAGACAGCTCTTTCCTTAACAACTGTTCCTCTGCTTAGCTTCTCCTTCCCTGTTACCATCTACAATAACCTTGTGAGAATGGCTGGAGGAGATACTTGATCAACAAACCATCCTCCCCCTTTGCCAGCTGCATTTCCCTCTGATCAGAGGGGCTCTTAGTCTCCGTGGGTTATAACAGGCTGATGATGATTATAAAAAGCAAATCTCAGAAGGGTTTGACTCTGGTGAGGGGGGGAAATGGCACAGCATAGCTGCTGGGGAATAATAGTTATATTACTATGCAGGAAAAAAGTCCCATTTATTTCTGAAAAGGGGATGCATATGGGGGAAAGAATAATGAGTTATTGCAGAATAATTAGCCCGCAGCAGCTATTCCAGGCAGCATTTCCCTTGTAGACAACCCTAAATACTGTGGTAGGGGAGGACTCCTGGCCCAGACCATGTGGTGGGGATGTCTAATCCTGAAGAAAGACTCATCCCTCATACGCCGGCTCCTGTAGGAGCAAGAGGCGATGCAAACACCCACCTGGCAGTGCCACGCACCTCCAGGAGCTGAGAGCCCCAGTATCCTCAGTGCTCCTCACCATCCCTATGGATGCAGAGGGATGGCTGCTGCCCACCCGGCTCCATATGGCCCACCCAGAGCATCCCTGTCCGCGGCCACGTGTCTTTGTGTTGATCAGAGCAGCGTTTTTCCCACCGCGAGGGGCTGGCGGCGCACGCCCGAGTCTTGCTTCAACGCGTGTGAACCAGCGATCACCCAGTTGGGGACCGTAAATAATTAATATCTGTGTCACTGTGCTTCCTTCTCCCCACATCGTGCTGCCGATCGCTCCTCCGGGACAGAGTTGTTGGGATCGTCCAAGGTGAATCCTTTGGCGTCCAACCCCAGAAGAAGCGTGCGTGGGTGGGGGGCAGCCAGGATGCTCCCCCCACCCCAGGTTTCATTGTCCTTATGACTAGATCCCTGGTCGCATCCACACTGGGTGGGACACAGCTTCAGCCCTGGAGACGAGCAGCACAAAGGGGAACGGTATCACTGCGGGCGTAGGGATGGGACGCGGCGGAGGTGGGCAAGGGGAGATGGATAAAGGAGGGGTGCCGAGGTGGGGGTTGCAGACACCCGCGGACCTGGTGGACATCCGTCCTAGACACCTGCTGTGGATCAGGGGAGCCTCCATGGGGCAGGGATGGACCCCCTGCTTTGTGTCCCGCATCCCCGCACTTCGCCCATTGTTTTGCGAAATCGGCGGCGGCGGATTTAATTTTAAAAATCAAAATATCAGAAAATATTTGAGAATTTTTAAAAAATGCCTTGAAAAATATTCACTGTCTATAGAGAGATATATAGAAGGGAAGGCGAGTGGTTGTCTGTGCCCGATGCCTGGGCTGTGGGGGTGTGGGTACACGGGGCTCGGTAGCGATTCCCCCCCCGCTCTGACAATGCCGCACAGCCGAG
>VZTY01001099.1:0-42340 GCA_013400935.1 Turnix velox | reverse complement strand
TCCACCACCGGCGGCCCCGGAGGAGGAGGAAGAGGCGGTGGTGGCGGAGGAAGAAGAAGAAGAGGGAGAAGAGGTGGAGGAGGAGGAAGCGGCCGGCAGCCCGGCAGGTGAGGCGGTTAACGCGTGTCCGTGGTGGTGGAGGTGGCAACGGGGAGCGGGACCTCCTTCCTCCCTTTGACCGGCGGACAAAGGGGCGGCGGCTCCCCGAGTCCCTCCGGCTTCGGGGACCCCCGGGAGCATCCCGCCGCCCGGCCTCGGGACCGGGACTCCGGGGAGGTGGCAGCGATCCCCGCGCAGGTGTCGGATGGGTGTTGCGGGGCTGCCCGGGTGTGTGGCAGGGCAGCTGCACCCACCCCCAGCCGTTCCGAGGGTATTACTGGTGTTTTTGGGAAACAGTGTAGTGAGGGCTAGTCCTAGCTTCCCAAAGCATCCTTCATGGTAATTGTCCCCAGTGTGTGCCCATGGAGGGGCAGAAGACAAGTCCTTCCCATCACCGTTGCATTAGGGCAGTGTCCACCTTGTTGGATGTCCACCCCATTGGGTGTCCATCACTTCCTCTTCCTCTGCCACCCCTCTGAACACCGATCTCGAGTATCCCCAGGTAGTACCTTGGAGATAAAGTTGACCTCTGAGCATCAGGGAACTCCCAGTATCCCACCTCCCCATGCCCTCTAGTGTCCCACCTCCCTCCCTGTGCAACCCCCAGCATCCTACCTCTACATACTGGCAGCAGAACTGGGCTCTCCGTGAGTCGATGTGGGTGGAACCCATGTTCCTACCTGTATCTGGAGATACATTCCCAACCAGGAAGAACCCACACCGATGTGGTTCCTTGTGGATCTGGGAGTGGAGAAAAGAGCTAATTTTTCTGATCAGGGAAACACACTTCTCGGTGAAGTCCATTCAAGGTCTTCTCCTGCCCCCATCACAGTTGAGGGCTTGTAGAGAGCTGAGGCCATGGGAATAAATGGAATTATGGATGAAGAACATGAGAAGACAGAGTGGGACTGGTGGGCTGAGCTTTAGGATGAAGCTCTCACTGAGTGTAATGGTGAGTGTTGGTGCTGGGAGGTGAAAACACTGATGGTCTCTGAAGCTGAAATTCCAGTTTACTTCTAGATTAAGTAGAAAAAACTCTGATGGAGTACGTGGATGGAGCTTTGTTCACTTACTTTACTGGAGAACTCTGCTTCACTCTACGTTTCCAAAACCTTCTGTTCAGGCAAATACTATAGTGCTGATTCTTGCCTTTCTTTTTGTGCCGTTTATTTTTTTCTCCTTGCCTGGAAGGTATTTGGTTTGAATGTGTTGAGCTTCCTCCGATGTAAAAACAATATATTCTGTTATTCTGGTAGCTTTAGCAGTTCTGAACAAGTGGATTAACCAACCTGTTTTATTTGGCTAGAAACACAATCAACTGAAGATCTGTAGTCTCCTGTTTTCAGACTTCAATTCCGTTGTGGTTTTCTGTTTTTACTTTCTCTGGGAGAGATAGGACGGCTTAAGATTAGGAATTGCTGATAAAGGTAGGCGGGGTTGGGTTGTCTTAAAGCAAAAGCCATTTTGTCTCTGGCGCTGTGATCACACTTCACTGGCTTGGTCCCATGCAACTTGGTGTTACCCCCCCAAAAGTTGAATGCTTGGATCTGCTCTGTGTTTTGTCCAGAACCTCATGTGTAGTGTTCGTTGGTGCAAGAGGGTATCATCACCTCTCCCATCTTGTGCTCCATTGGTTTTATTGAGAGCATCCCTCTCTTGAGGACCAAGAGACGTGAAGGCTTTGCAAGGCATGAGGTACCCGGTTCAGCAATGGCTTTGGGATGCTCTTTGATGTCCATATGTCCTTTTGTGTCTGCTGCCATAGGAGGTTTCAGGGACGAACATCAGGGCGTTGTGTGTCTAATCCCAGAAACACCATGAACCTCCCTATGGGTTGCCTGCACCTGTGTGACTCCAATGTCACTTGAGAAAGAGGAGCAATGGTGATGATAGTTCTCCCCTGCATTCTCTGGGTGTGCTGAGTTTTTATTGTGGAGGCCAGCATCACCCTTTGAAGTTCTAAAGAGCTAATTATTAACAACAACAGCCACTTGATCTCAAAATTACTCCCTGGCACCTTTGTAGCAGCAGTGATGGCCAGGGTGGGAACGCGGGGGCAGATTACATCTACTTTGTAATTCATTACTGTAACAAATAGCCTTGGCAGGTTGAGATTATCCATGGTTGATGGGGGGGGATTGCTAGCACCCTTGTGGGTAGGTTTTGGGGCACCCAGGGCGAGATGCTGGGCTGGGAGTCAAGGTGAGAGCTCGTGGGGGCAGTGGGAGTGGGCAGCATGTCCACGGTCTGAGTGGGAGCTGCTCTCTGTAGAGTTTCTGGGGACATTTTCCATGCTGACACCACATGCCAGGCGCTGCTGGAGCCTTCAGAAGTTTGGTCTTCAAGAGCATTAAGCACGGAAGACCCAGAAAAGGCACTGGTTTAGCTGAAACCCTCCTTTTGCTTGAATTCCAGCATGTTTTCGACTTTGCTTTTTCAATTTAGCAGGTAGTTAATGCATTTTATACTTTATTTCATGAAACAAATGGGCCTTTTCTCACTCATGTTATTGGAAAAGGCTTCCTTTAGTGCTGATGGTGTTCTTGCAGATAAGAGACTAGTTTGTGTGTCCCCACGTGCAGTGTTTGTGCAGTGCTACCAAGGTTTAAGTTCTGTATGTTCGCTGTATTTTTCTCCTTCTGATTTAAGAAGCACTTTAGCTGCTGCCAAGCTGCCTGCTTGCTCTGCTCTCCTTCCCTTTCCCAGTTCCACAGTGTTTATTTTTCTTTCCAAGCCTGTGATCATGTTAAAATCCTGGATTTTCTTTTTAAGAGAAGTAAATTGCTAATCCTTGTGTTTGTGGAGACAAGCTTAGAAGTATCCCCTGCCTTATCACCAAAGCCTCCAATGCCTGCTGTGGAGTCTCTGCCTCTTTATACAAAATCATCTCATTTTAAAGCAAAAGCTTGAGCTTTGCAGACCTGGGATGATGTTGGAGCAGAGATACATGTGCTGTGGACAGCATATCCTGGTTGGGCTTCCTCTATTGAAGAACAAAACTTCTCTATTCCACATTGACATTGAACAATATGGACGTCTCTGAAAGACGTTTTGTTCTATCTCATTCCCAGCCCCACGCTCAGCAGATGGACGGGCTGAAAAGTCCAAAGCTCCTTGCACACCCTTGTTGTCCCCTTGCAGCAGAAAAGCTGCACCCAAACCCAGGCTTTAGGCATCTTCAGACTAGAATAAGTATTTTGAATCTTGAGAAGCCTTCTCTCCTCCCTGTTAGCATTCCATCTGGCTTTCTTGCTCTCCAGCTAGGTCTGGCTTCTCACCTCTGCAGATGTTACTCTAGGTCTGGCTTCTCACCTCTGCACTTCATGGGAGAGGACAATTACCAGTTTCTGCTACAACTGCAGGGCAGGAAATGCAGGTGACCTGGTGGCTTGGAGCAATTAACCATGAGAAGGTGTCTTGTGCTGCTGTGGAAATGGGTGACAGTTGAGTCAGGGTGTACAATGACGTTTGATGGATCTCCAGCTGTAGGGCCATCTCTTGCTGGGATGCTTGCTGCTCAGATGGAGGAGGTACAGCCAGACCCTCATGGTTGGTGGCTTTGGGTGGGTTTAGCTTGGAAAGAGGAGCCTGGTGATGGAGGAGCCAGGTGTGATGGAAGTAGACTGGCTAATTGGCTGGGCACAGGGGAGGAGTGGACCTACTTATGAGCGTTGGCTTCATGGCTTTGTCATCCAGCTGGAGAGGTTTGCTTTTGTCCAGGGTGTATGGAGAAAGGTCTGTGCATCCTGTGCATGCAGGAGGCACCATGGAGACAGGTTTTGTGTGTGGGAGTCCTTACAGAAGTGTTGTTCTTGGGGGAAGTTTGGTCCCTGCCATAGAGCCATCATCATCAAAGGGTTTATTCACAGCCAAACCCTGTTGTACACCTTGAGGGGTTGGGAGCTCTCAAATCCCATCTGTACAGAAACAACCAAGTTGATGGCAGTCTGGGGTCACCTTGGCAGGGCCAGTCCTTTTTGCAGCTCTGGGTGACTTCTCTTCGTCCTTCTTCCCATTCAGCCCTTCAGCAGAAGTCTTCCCACCCAGGTTGCCCTGTGATCAGCTTTTTCTCCCATGCTCAGTGTGACACAGGACTGTAGGATGTGTGTAAATATTTAATGGGCTTTTACATCTTGAATGCCCTGAGCCAACAGGGGGCAAGTGGAGGGAGCTGGGGAGGGCAAACTGTGGTGTTCTCTGCTCATGGCTTGGGAAGGCAGCTTAAGCTTTACTTGTTGGAGAGCTCAGGATTGTGTTCAATGTGGTTGCTGAGATAAGTTGCTTTTCAAGACGTCAGCAGGATTTAAATGTAATTTTTTTTTCTTTTTTTAAAGAAATGGAAATGAGGGTGCAGATGTGGAGGCTGAGAATAAGGAATACGGTTGTGAAACTCTCTGCAAGGGCAGAGAGTGTCTTTTTTTTTTCAATCAAGTAATAAATTGTGGGGTTTGGATCTTTGAGCTTAAAATAAAGGGATGCTGCCCACAGCAGAAAATGTCACTCCCTTGCCTTCCTCCCAGCCTCCACACTCCTGCCTGAGTCATTCTTGAATCAGATGCATCCAGCTGTCCTGACTCAAGATTTTTGAGATCTTTGGATTTAATAGTGCTCATAAAACCCAGGATGTTTCTAGGAGGCTCTGCAGAGCATCCAAGGTCTCATTGGTTAGTTTCCCTTCTGCAAGGAGCAGCCCTGGGGTTTTGCTTTATTTCTTTTTAGTGACAGCTGAGATTTGGATGTTGTCACATCTATGAGCTGCCACTTGGAAGCTGTGTAAAACAGGACCACTGCTGTGTGAGGTGTTGCAGTTATTTATCTGGCTGCCCCTTGGTGTAGGGGCTGCCAGGCCCTGGGGAGATAAAATTGCCCAAACAAATAAAATGTTTTTTCTGAAGCTGTGTGGTGGGCAGGAGGATTTCTATCCTGTTTACCAATGCCAGTGATTCTCTGAGCTCTGTGATGGTTGGTGATGGTGGTCCCCGTGGCCACTGCTGCTAGAAATACTGGGTTGGAAGAAGATGATCTTCAAGGTCCTTCCCAACCCAAAGCATTCCATGGACTATGGAGTGGTGATGTTGGGCTGCAGCTGAACCTGTCTCATGGGCTGTGCTGGGGTTACACCTCAGGATGTGAATAACTGCTTCCCAAGGGGGACTGGTCCCTGGAGATGGCTGCAGCATCTCAGGCTTTGCCCAGATGGGTGATGGTGAGCACTGAGTGGGTACCCAAATCTGATCTTCAAGTCCGTGTGCTGGTGAGCAGCAGGAGGATGGGGACATCCAGGACTTCCTACACCCTGTGTCTGTGGGCAGAGAAGCACAGAACAAACCGTCCTGGAGGAACAGAGGTTCCGGACGTGAGTCTGCTGAAGTCAGGGGAAAGATTTTTGGGAGGGTTGTTTTGACAAGAGCCCATAGCCTATAAATACATGGGGGCAAAGCTGTTGTGCTGCTGCTGTTTGCCCAGCCACTGCCAGCTGACCGTCAAGAGCTGCTGTGGATCTGAGGTGTTCACTGGTGCTTCCAAGAAGCAGCTGAGATCTTTGTGGCAGCATGAGGCTTTTGCTCTCCTTAGAAATAAATTCGTGGCTGTGCCTGGGTGCTGAAGGCAGGGATTTCTCTTGCAGCCATCTGGCTGGAAGAGAAGGATCCTTCTGCTGTTCTTTCTGACAAGCACTTAAAATAAACCACAAAAAAAAGAAAATCAAATCACATTAAGGAGGTAGGTTGCTGTGCAGCACCTAGACCACACCTGAGCTCCTCATTGAGGTTGCAGCAAACGTTTGGGGTGGCTTCAAGGTCCTGCAAAGCCACAGGCTTTGTGTGTGTCTGAACTCAACAGGGCTGCTGTGTGCAGTGAGGCATTGCATGGGGGCCAGGGGGGCAGAGTCTGTCACTTTCTAATTGGTTGGGGATATTAATATGTTTTTACGAGCTAAAGGCTAGATTGCAATCTAGCCATCTGCCCTGCCTTGGGAGGGGGGGGTGGTGTTGTGTGGCTCTACCACCCCAGGAGAACACAACCGGCTGCAATTCAGTCTCATTAAACTGTCTGAAAACCAGGAGTTCTGCTTCACAGGAAATGATTTGCCAGGGTTTTTTTTTGAGAAAAAAATTACTTGGAGCTTGGGTCAGACTGAAAGAAAATGGTGGTTCATGTATTGCATCTGCTTATGCTGCCAGTGTGCTGGAGGGTGCTGTACCTTGAGGCTGCCCTGTTAAGATCAAGGTTCTGGTCACACTTGGGGCTAAATCCATCTCCATTGACAAGTTGGGGGCTGCTGAGGGAAAATGCTTCCAAAATCCTGGCAGGGCTAATGTGAAGGAGTCTTTTGTTGTGAATTAAAGCTTGTTGATCGGGAAGTGTTTTGAGCACATTGTTCTTAAACTGAAGGAGGAGAGATTTAATTTAGGTTTTGTGAAGAAATTCTTCACTGTGAGGATGATGAGAGCCTGTCTCAGAGAAGCTGTGGCTGCCCAATTCCTGGAGGTGTTCAAAGCCAGGTTGGATGGAGCTGTGAGCAACCTGATCTGGTGGGAGATATCCCTGCCCAGAGCAGGGAGTTGGAGCTGGATGGTCTTTAAGGTCCCTCCCATCTTAAACAATTCTATGGTTCTATGACTTGGAGTAATTGAACCTAATTGATTTGGACAGAACTTCCCTTCCCCTCTCCAATTCAATAGGAAACTTTCCGATGATGCTGGTCCTGCCTTCTCCACACCCATTTCTCTCAGAAGGGGGATGTCACCTCTTCTGATGTGGCTCCTCTTCCTACTTCCTCCTACCCAGGAATGCTGGCAAAGTGGTCCAGGTTCTTGTCCATCCCAGCCAGCTGGGCTCCTGCAGCAGATTGGGTCCAGGTCAGCCTGTCTCAATCCCCTTGTTTTCATCCCTAATTTCATAATGGCTTGGGATACAGTGGAGAGGGATGCTCACTTCATATGGTGCTTGTGAATCATGCCTAGCTGTTTGTGAAGAACAGACCATCACAACGCAACTAACAGGATGGTGAGGTTTGAGCTGCCTGAAGCAGCTCTTTTGTTGGAGGCCAAATTCCTGCTCTGGCTGATGCTTGCCTGAATCTTCCCATGCAAAATTCCTGCTGCCCTTCGTCACACAAAATGCAGTGTTGTCATGATGCTGGACAGGCCTCCACTCAATCCCCTTCTGGACATTCATTTCCATCCTCCTCTGGAAAAGATGTTGAGGGTTTTCTGCTTTGTACACACATGGGTCCTATTTTAGTAAACGAGGACTCTCCCTGGAGCTGCATGAACTAAAGCAAATGCTTAGTTTGGTCTTGTGCTGCTTAAAGTAGGATTTGGGCTTTTTGTTTGATTTTATTTTATTCTGAACACCTGCTGTGTGAATTAAAATTTGCCTTGTAAATGTAAGTGATTCAGAAACTGAGCATGAAAGACGAGCATTTACACTTTGAGGTTTTTCTCTCTAGGCAGCTCGGCCGTGAAACCAGGGAGAAACCCGAGCCTCTCTCTCCTCACCATTTTTCATTCACTTGCCCCCTGTCCTTACAAATGAGCCACCAGAAACATGACGAGGCAAAGAGGCTGCTGCTATTTATAGCTCACACTGCTCCTTGTGCCTGTTTTTAAAATCAGCAGCTAAATGGCTCTGCAGCCTTTCAGCAAAGGGCTTAATGACAGAGATGCTTTATATGCGGGGAGAGAGGAGGCTGGTTCTGCACTGAGGGATTTCTGCTGAACCAAGGAGGGACCCTCCAGCCTTGCTTGACCTCCAGGGAAGGGACTCTAGATCAATCCATCTGGCCCTTCCAGGGCTCACTTCTGTTCCAGCCATCACCATCCAGCCCTGAGAAAGGACTGTTTGCACAGTGGGGTCTATCATAGTATGGTTTGGGTTGGAAGGGACCTTAAAGATCATCTAGTTCCAACCCCCCTGCCATAGGCAGGGACACCTCCCACTAGACCAGTTTGTTCAATGCTTCATCCAGCCTGGCCTTAAACACCTGAAGGGAGGGAACATCCACAACCTCTGTGGGCAACCTGTTCCACTGTCTCACCACCCTCACAGTAAAGAACTTCTTTCTTATCTCCAGCCTAAATCTATCCTCTTCCAATTTGCTCCTATCCTCCCACTGCAAGAAGCTTGGGGCTCTTCAGGGTGATTATCTCTAGACAATATATAAATTGATATTCCCCGAACTTTAAAAATATATTTATTTATATATTTTAAAGCGGCATTCACCCTTTATTTCTTCTTTTTCTTTTTTTTTCTTCCTCTCCCTCTCTTAGTGGCATCACCTCCCTGTAATTAGGAGGCTGCCTGTAACCTTTACCCGTTTAACTGGTCGTGCTGCTTCTCAGATGAATCTGTTTTATTCCTGGCAAATTATGCTGCCAGAGTTTTTCAGGCAGCTTTGCTCTATTTTGACTGACTGGCTGACGGTATTAACAGATAGTGCTGCTTGGGCTGCTTTGATCCTGTATTATTTATGGAAATGATGGCACATAACTCCTTGCAGCTGATTAATGCTGCATGTATTTTTAATGTGCTGGTTCTACTGTTTGATCTGTGCTAAATGATTACTCTCTCATGTGTTCCTGGGTTCATTTTCCTTCTTTATGAAAAGGATATTGAAATGGACTGTTTGTTTTGTTGCTTTTTTTTTTTCTTTTCCCCCAATGGTCTCATCTTGGCACTGGTTTTGAAGCTTTCACAGATTGCTCTCCCAAGCGTGGCTCTGCTCCTATCACATGGAGCATTTATACTTTATTGCTATTAATTTGAGCATTTCATTGGTGGCATTACTCTAAATTCATTGCAATGTGTGTGGTTTAAAGTTTCCTGGAGCTACAAGATGGGAAAACAACTGCTTAAGTGATGCTTGAGTCTTCCTCATGTGCCACTGCTGAATCCCAGCTTGGTGATGACTCAGGTCCAGCAGCATCTGAATGAGGAAGAAACCTTCCTAAATAGGAAAGGGTGTAATTAAAATTTTCTGTGGCTTGTCACAGGATGTCTGGAACTGCTTGATATTAAGAAAATGACCTTAATTGCCAAGGGAGGTGTGTGCTCGACCTGCAGCTTCCTCCTCTGTGGTGGGAGATGCAGTCGTGGCTGGGGAGGCACCAGTGGGTGAAGGTGGTGTTTCATCCTGGAAACACCCATTGCATCCTGTGGCTCATCCTGTGGTGCACACAGCACATGTGATGCTCCTCACATTGCTGTTAGGGAAAGAGTTTGGTGTCCTTCATCCCTCCTTCAGAATTCTTCCTCATTGCCAGACATGGCCAATGGGGTGGAAACCAGGAGGTCGTTCTGGGAGGACCATCTGTGAGCTGGAGGATCAGCATTTCCCCTCCTGTAGGGGAAAACAGAGGGGGGGAGGTGGATTATTATTAAAAAAAAAAATTTGTCTCCCTCTGCCTTTTATAACATCTGCTTGTTTTCTTGGTACAGTCAAGGGTTGTCTGCTAATCTTGTGGTCAGACACATCTTCTCCCCTGGGCACGTTGTGCTCTAGCACCAACAGGTTTGTAAGGATGCTTTCATAAGCAGCTCTGTAAAGACACAAAGTGATGCTGGTTCAAAACCTTTAAAGAAAGGCTTCCCCCCCCACTTCTGAGCAAGGCTTTTTGTCAAGATCAGCAAAATATCTTATCTTTCTGAAAAAGATCACTTTTCCATTGAAAACAGTTTCAACTTGACATTTTGTTCCCTCCCTCCAAATCTTTCAAAGCTCCCTGTTCCATGAAAGGCTGTGATAATTCATTTTCCTCCTGCTTTCTATCTCAAAAGATGCACACACATATATGTATATATATAAATATAAATATGTATTATAGCATAGCTGATTTTTTTTTAATAACTTGCATTTTGTAACTGGAAACAAAGCAACCATTATAGACAGTTTTGTGGTCTTCTTGCCCTGCCCCAAACCAGAGGTGTGCCAACCCCAGAAAGGCTGGGGTAAGACTTTTTAATAGGATACAGGATGGCGGGACTAGGAGTAATGGATGCAAATTGGAAAAGGGGAGATTCAAGCTGGAGATAAGAAAGAAGTTCCTTATGGTGAGGGTGGTGAGTCACTGGAACAGGTTGCCCAGAGAGGCTGTGGATGCCCCCTCCCTGGAAGTGTTTAAGACCAGGCTGGATGAGGCATTGAGCAGCTTGGGCTGGTTGGAAGTGTCCCTGCCCATGGCAGGGGGTTTGGAACTAGATGATCTTTAATGTCCCTTCCAACCCAAACCATTCTATGATTCTCTGAAGCTGAGACCTGCAGGGAGGCAGGTATTTGGGACAGGGGGAGTCAGGGAGGGATACACTGCATCAGACTCCAAGGCAACGAGCAGGATTTTTGGATACTGCTCCTACAAAGCCAGTTCCTTCCCCAAAGCATGTCTGGCTTGCAGATGCATGAGTAATGAGGAAGAGACACCCCACCTGGGCGGGGGTTGGATGGAGGTGGGCGCAGTGCCATGCCCAACACCAGTGCCTGCCGTGGGAGTTGTGTTTCTCTGCACCCCTTGCTACCCCAAACTGTTCCCAGGGGGCTCTGGGGAGCTGAGCTGGGGTGCAGTCAGGACCCCGGTACATCCAGAGGAGATGGAGAACCTGCTTCAGGTTGTTTATCAAAACAAAAGAGTTACTCAAATTCCCCAGTGCAGCCCAATGAATTCACTGGAGCAGCTCAGCCTGTCAGCTCTTGCCTGGGCTGGCTGGTTGCTCACTTTGTGCCAATGCCAGAGACGCTGTCAAAGGAGCCTCCCCAGTGAATGAGAACAGCCCCTTTGTGCTCTGCCCATCCCTGACAGCATCACTTGGGTTGTTTCCCAGATCCTTGAGGAAGGATTTGAGGGGATTTTTCCTTATTTTTAAGTACCCCGTTGACTTGGACCATCCTGTCTCCCAGCACTCTCATCCTCATGAAGGCCCATGCCCTGTTAAGGTCTGTCTTGTGGGAATTTCTAGCAGTGTCGCCCAGTTCCCAGGTAGGGGTGGGGGTGTCCCACAGTTTGGGTCAGGCAGATCCAGCAGGCTGGGTGGCATTGCTGTGTCTGGCACAGCGTCATCTTTCCAGTGCAAGGAGCAGATGGAGCTGGGCTCTTCAGCTGGGTTACAGGCTATGATAAAGCCACAGTGACGTAGAAAACTAAATACCTGCTATCAGAGAGAAGCAAACAGAGCTTCCACCTGCCCCCAGCCCTTCTCCTGTCAAGGGCAGGCCACGTGCATGGCCTGGAGCTCCTTGCAGAAGATGTTTTATTATTAACCTGCTCGCTTTGGCTTGGCTATGTTGTTGAGAAATCCAAGCTTGAGTCCAGATAATGAATGACAAACATTTGTCTGGGCTTAACTATTTTATTCTGAGTCTGATTTTTTTTTTTTCCCTCCTGGAAGTTTACAGTAGGTTGTTGACAGCATGCCCTTTGACGTGGATTAGCGCTGACGCCTCGCAGTTGGATCTTCCCATCCTTTTCACATCTCAGTTGTTTCTTTTCAGGGGAGGCTTTTGTGCATGTCTAATCCATTTAAAATGAAAAATAAACAAGAGATGGACAGATCTCTGAAGGGGCAGTCAGGTATGAGGGTGGTGCTGGTTCCCCTGCAGAAGTAAGCAAGCAAGCTGTGGGGTAAGATGGAGAGTGAGTGTCCTCCCATGCTCCCATCAGACAGGCTGACTAGGAGAGCACATTTTCTCCTCAGAACCCCAGCCTGATGTTAGGGGGTGCCTAGAACAATGACTGTTATAGAATCATATAATAATTTGGGTTGGAAGGGACCTTAAAGATCATCTAGTTCCAACCCCCCTGTCACAGGTAGGGACACCTCCCACTAGGTCAGGTTGCTCAGTGCCTTGTCCAGTCTGGCCTTAAACACCTCCCGAGAGGGGGCATCCACAACCTCTGGGCAACCTGTTCCAGTGTTTCACTACCCTCACCATAAAGAATTTCTTTCTTATATCTAGCCTGTTACTGGTATTTGGTTTATAAACACCTTAAAAGCTTTATATTTGGTGTGTAGATGGTGAGTTTGAGTTTGTAGGGTGGGGAATTGGTACTTTCCTCTCTCTGGTCCACCATCTACCACTTTGTGATCCCCCTTAGGGACCTCCTTTGTGTCCAATAACTGGTACTTATTTCAGCTAGATGCCCCCAACCCTACAGCTGATATCTCTCCTACTTTTATATTCATAATACTATGAGGCATATTTAATAGTGTGTGCATTTTTGGTTGTATTCATAAAATCATAGAATGGTTTGGGTTGGAAGGGACCATAAAGATGATCTAGTTCCACTGCCCCTTGCCCTGGGCAGGGACACCTCCCACTAGGTTGCTCAAAGTTCTGTCCAGCCTGGCCTTGAACACTTCCAGGAAAAAAAGTATTCCTAAAATCTATTAAACTAGAGCCTCTCTGCATTGCCTGTGTCATGTTGAGTACCTGCAGCTCTCCTGGGTTTGGTAGTGTTTTGGATGCCCCTGTGGAATTTAGATGCTCTTTTGGCTGAGTTTCTCTTTGGGAGAAGAGCTGGTAGAAGAGGAGGCACCACTCCTCCTCCTCCCAGCTCTTTGCGGGGGTGTTGCAATACCAAAACAGTCATTATAAAACCCTCAAAAATGGTGAAATGGTCAGGACAGAAATGTCAATAAACCTCTTCTGGCTGACCCGCTGGCTGCAGAGGAAGCTCTGTGGTTTCTAGTATCTCTTTGATTCGGGATTGGGCTTGTTTTTGCCCACCCCAAACTGAGTGTGCTGCCTTTGCTGAGGGCAATTCTCCCTCAGTGGTGCTGTCTAAGTGACTGGGTGGACTTCAGTGGGAAGATGGGGAGTTTGGAATGAACTTCTTGGCTCAGATTTGGGTTTAGCCAAGTGCCTGAGCTGTGGATGAGATGGGGAGTGCTGCATGGCATGTCCCAACCCCTTCTGTCCAGCTGCCTCCCCCTTTCCCAATGCCCTTTTAGGGATTTTGTCCATTTTCAAAGAGGATATGGCTGTTCTCTGGGACAAGTCCTGCACTTCTGTGGATGGCTTAGTGTTTGTGGTGAACGTTGCAGAGAATTGGCTTTAAGTTCCTGTTTGGTTTTGGTTGCTGAACTCAGTACTGTTTAATGGAAACATTTACCTTTTGAAGGTGGACTATTGCTAGAAATAAATGCAGGCAATACTTTGGTGCTGAGGCAGGAGCTGCAGCTCTGTCAGGGTTGGCAGCAGCGTAATGACTAAGGAGGGAGAAATTAAAAGCTGTCATGCAGCTCTGATTGGGGACATTAATCTCAGTGGGGCTCAGAGGTTTAAAGCAAAGATAAGCAGAGATGGGGGCTGCCTATTGTAAAGCCCTGCACTGTGTCATAGAATCATAGAATGGTTTGGGCTGGAAGGGACATTAATCTAGTTCCAACCCCCCTGCCATAGGCAGGGACACCTCCCACTAGACCAGGTTGCTCAATGCCTCATCCAGCCTGACCTTAAACACCTCTAGGGAGGGGGCATCCACAACCTCTATGGGCATCCTGTTCCAGTGTCTCACCACCCTCACAGTAAAGAATTTCTTTCTTATCTTCAGCCTGCATCTTCCCTCTTCCAGTTTGCATCCATTACTCCTAGTCCTGCCATCCTGTACCCTATCCAAAAGTTCTACCCCAGCCTCTATGTAGCCCCATTCAGATATTGAAAAGCTACTATGAAGTCCCCTCTGAGCCTTCTTTTCTTCAGGCTGAGCAACCCCAACTCCTTCAGCCTGTCCTCAGAAGGGAATTGCTCCAGCCCTCTCATCATCTTTGTGGCCCTCCTCTGGACCCACTCCAACAGCTCAATGTCAATTATTGTTATCTCAGCCTGATTCTGCTCTCCCCAATCCAAAGGAATTTTGGAACCCACTCAGCAGCAAAATCCACTCTCCTCTTTACATATATGCCACAGCTGCAGGTGATGGAGGAAGGGTTGGAGTGTGGTTTAGGTGCACCTCAATGTCCCCTGTCCGGTCTGGCGGCAGTGAGTCCCCAGGAGATGATATTAGATCTGCAGTTCCCCACCTCTAGTGATAAGGGACGTCTTTCTCTGTCTGGGTGTCTTTTTCCATGACGTGCCTTGGCCCATATCAGTTCCCTCTTTGAAAGCTCAACTTCTCCTGTGAGGTTTTGCCAGATTTCATCTCATTGCAGCATCTGCAACCCGGTTCAGCTGGTGCTGGGTGAAAGCAGAGGAGAAACAAGTTCTTGGGGGGGGGAATTAAATCGCCTGATGCGAGGTGGGAGTAAATGCATTCACCATGTCCCGTGCAAAGTGTAGCTGCACAAAGTTGAATTATAAAATAAGAAAATAAAACTTGAGGAGTGGGGAAACTGCTTCCCAGCTTGGGAGGTGTTTTCTTTGCCCGATCCCTGCAGCTCTCCCAGCACATTATAACTTCCAACTCCTTGTCTGGCAGGAGTTACTGTAACTCCAGGTTGGCCCATGGGGCCATGTCGTCATTGCCTTGAAACAGGACTCAAATGGCAAAACCTGCCCAAAACCACTTGGGATTACTCATGCTTCGTGCTATCCCTCTCTGCCGCTGGAGTTTCTGCCATGGTAATTCCACTTATTAAACAAGGAGACAAAACACCTTTATTAAACTTGGAACCCAGCTCAGGAGCCATGAGAGAGTTTGGACTCACTGGCTTGAGACCCCCTCAAAGGGTTTTTCATCTCTTCCAGTTCCCTCTCCCTTCCTCTGCGCAGCTTTTACAGAGAGGAAGAAAGATACTTTGGTGTTTGGTGAATGAAAGTCTGCATTTAAATATGTTTGTTTAGGGTAGATTTAAAAAAAAAATAAGACAGTGTATTGGGAAAGAATCCTGTGATGTTTGGGCTTCAGTTGACCTCCCAGCTTGGAAATGCAATGAGCCCAGAGAGATGAGGGTCTTGGCTCAGGACTGTAAAGCTTCTTTTTATTAACACTTTCAGTAAGTGTTTATTAACACTGTGGCTAAAAGAAGCCTTTGTTAGTGGGTCTGTCCCTTGGCTGCTCTGGAGGAGGAGCTGAATCTTAAAAGGAATTGCCCTGGGCACCTGCTGGAGTTATGGATGAAAGTTTTCATTCCAGATTTTCTCCACAGGCTTAAACATAAAATAGCCTAAACTCCCCCCAAAGCAAGTCTGCCCTATCTTCCTCCTTTGGAAAAAAAAGAAGTTGTAAAAATGCCTTTTGCTGCCTGCATGCAAAGCTGTGCCCCTGCAGGGAGCATCACTTCGTGCTAGACCAGCTGAGGAGACGTGCATGTGCCCCTTCAGCACTTTTGTCTTGGGAGCTGCTGCTGCTTTTGTTGTTGGCTTTTGTTCATTTTGACTGCCGTGGCTGTCCCACTGCTGTGACAAGAGCTACTCTGGTGTAGCTAGGTGGAGGGGAGGGTTTTGTGATCCATCATGGAAGAGCCTGTGCAGTTATCCAGTGACATGGGCTCACATCTGTGTCAGAGGAACAGGTCCTGTCTCAAAGTGAGGCTTGGGATCTCACCTTGACAGCCTGGACCATCTCCAGCTTGTTAGGGATGCCCAAAATGTTTCTTTAAAGGCATCTCTCATCTTTGGGAATCATTACAGCAGTTAAAATAAGGATGCTGCTCACTCAAGGAGAAATCCTGGCACGATTCTTGTGCTGCCCAAGATGGAGAAGACCTTCTCCAGAGACTGTGTGTGCCCCAGTGCTGGTTGGGTGGCCGTGGCAGCCTTCCAAGGGAGTATCTGCTGATTCCAGGAGATAGGGAGTGTTCCTCTGCCTCTCAGCGATGCCTGGCTGGGGGAGGATGTGGTTCCCAGCATTTCTGTGTTGAATTATGGGGTGAGAACATTGCTGTGAGTGTCCCCCCACTTTTGTGTCCTGTCTTTCCTCCCAGGGAAAGAGTCACTGCTTTAACTGAGAAAGAAAGAACAAGGATGAGTTCTTACCACATCCACCCTACTCAGCACTAAGATTTGGTAGCTCAGTGTCAGCAGCCAAGCTCCCTTTCTATGTTGATGGAGCTTCTGCCTACACCAAGGCTACACCTGGTGTAAAGAAATTGAGGTATGTCTTTGCTACCAAAAATAGATGCACTTTGCAGTGAGACAAGCTGTGTGCTTGCACCCACGTATCTCTTGGGGTGGGCAATTCAAGCTAGATATAAGAAAGAAGTTTCTTTACTGTGAGGGTGGTGAGATAGTGGAACAGGTTGCCCAGATGCCCCCTCTCTGGAGCTGTTTAAGGCCAGGCTGGATGAGGCATTGAGCAAACTGGTCTAGTGGGAGGTGTCCCTGCCCTTAGGAGGGAGTTTGTAATTAGATGATCTTTAAGGTCCCTTCCAGCCCAAACCATTCTATGATAATTCAGTGGATGCTTGGCATTGAGCTAGGTCCAGGTTGATTGGGGAGGAGGAGGATGAAGGTCCCAGCAGGTCTTTCCAAAGCTTAGTTTGACATTGGGAAGCACCGGGAGTTAATTGTAGTGACTCATAAGAAGCAACTACAGGCAAAGTCAGCAGGCAAGGTCCAGAGGGGGAAAGGATTTCTGAAGGCTACATGCCTCGAAGCAATGTAGTTTGGGTTTAAGTAACTTAATTGTGTCAGACAAATGAGCAGGCAGGAGGCAGCCCCTGTAGCTGGGCAGATTATAGTTCCTTGCAAACTGGACCAACTCCCTGTGTTCCAGCCTGTGCAGCTTCCCCAGAGCCCAGTGAGCGGGGAACAAGGAACAGCTACTGCAAAAAGGCTTTTTTTTTTTATAAAGAGGGGGAGGCGAGCCCTAGCTTCATCAGTGGATGAAAGGAGTCCTCCCTATATGTGGGCTGCAGGAGGTGAACTCTGACCATTCCCTTACCCTGGGTGCTGGGAATGGTGGGATAAAGGGGACCTTCATAGAATGGTTTGGGTTGGAAGGGNCTACTCTCTTCCAATTTGCATCCATTGCTCCTAGTCCTGCCATCCTATACCCTATTAAGAAGTCCTACCCCAGCCTTTCTGTAGACCCTATTCACGTATTGATAAGCTACCAAGAGGTCCCCCTTAAGCTTCTCTTCTCCAGGCTGAACAACCCCAACTCCTTCAGCCTGCTCTCATAAGGGAGGAGCTTTTCATCTCCTAACCCTAATTTTCTTGCTGCTCATTCAAGCAACGCAACTTTATACCCCAAATACAGATGGTTGAAAGGGATGATTCCTGCTCAGGGTTTTGCTTCGTAGCATCTTTAAAGCTGCTCTGTAAATTAAGGGGTTTGTTCATTAGCAGCGATTCCCCAAAGCGCTGGGCAAAGTTTGTGATTTTAATTACTTTTTGCAGGGATCCGAGCACACAGACTTCAGCAGATTATTGTAGTTCATATTATTCATGCAGCTTTTCTTAATCCCTTCCCCTGCTAGGACATGCTGGGTAGATACTAAAATTGAGTGCTGCTGATAAATTCCCAGCCCCATCCTGTGTGAGGGGTCTTGATCTTGGAATTAAACCATTTTGCTGGCAGAAGGATGAAATGTCCTGAGAGGTGCTGCAGAAAGTACATCTGTGAGGGGGGTGGATGAGCTGCTGGGGTCCCTGGGTGCTGTTCATGGAAGTTTTTGCCAAGTTAGCTTTCATCCCATTTCTCTCTAAACCCTGGGCTGGGCTTTGTCACACGCTGGGTGGTAAAAAATATCAAGATTTTCAAACAGAAACATGGAATATTTACGTGGGTGCAGACGTTTGTGGAAATATTAGTGGGACCATCAAAGCAACTACGTGCAAAATGCCGACAAAACTATTTTCCAAGTGAATTTGAGTCCTTGGATCAATTTTTCTAACTGCTGAATTTTTTAATCCTCAGGCATTTATTTGCTCTGTCTGAAGTTACTGTAGCTTCTAATGTCATAAACATTTTGGGGCTGCATTCCTTGTATGCAGCCTGTTCAGCAGAAAGCCAGAGGCTTTGTCTGTCTATGAAAATTTGTTGTTATAGGGGGATAATTCTTCAGCTGCAGCTGGGTAATCCCTTCTGCACAGTCTCCTGCATCACAGCCCAGTTCCTCATAATTGCTGGACTGTCCTGACATCTAATATCTCCCCTTGACATCATCTTCTCCCATTGCTGGGAGCTGTTGGGGTATTTTGCCCCACTGGCAGCCCTGGTGGTGCTGTGAGCTGAGGAACTCCCAGTGCAGGAGGAATCCCAGGTTAATGAGAATCCATATTTTAAACCTTTTGTTTGTTTGTTTGTTTTGTTTATTATTTATAGACATTGAGCCTTTGGTCTCCCAAGACAGCTCTACAGCCTTGAGCTTATCTCCTTTGATGCTCATTTACTGGGGGATGATGTGGAAGCTGCCTGCTCAGCCTGTGAACTTGTTTGGCATCAAAAAGGATGGGAAAGCAACAAAATTGCTTGGTGCTTGGTATTGAGCTTTCCAGAACTCCTCAGAAACCAAATAAGTGCCTGTATTTTCCACGGCAGGTGCAGGAAAGGAGTGAAAAATAGCTAATCCCAGGCATTTATTCAAGAACTGAGAGCCTGGTGGTGGCTTTGTCACTGCTGCTGGGGTTGGGGGGCTGTCACGGGAGGGGGGAACGATGTCACATCCCTTGCAAAAGGGATAACAAAGGCAGAGGGGGATGTGATTTGGGCTGAGCTGCAGTTTGGCTGAAACTTCAAGTCTGGCAGCTGTGTTTGTGTGGCTGCTGGTGATGCCCAGAGCCTGGTTCCTTGGCTCTATGCTTCTGAGTGGTGAGAGGAAGGTTTTAATCTGACTTAATTTTCCTCGACAAATACATGTAATCTTTTTATCACTATTGCAAGTGATGTATAAGCGTTGAGAAACCCTTGTCTTTTTTCCTTGATGACCCACACAATCCTTTTACAGAGCAGCACAACTGGCTCATTTAAAGCTCTTAACAGCATTAATGGTAGTGAAGCCTTTCTCCTTACCAACAGCTCAGCCAACTCTGCAGCTTGATGGAGTCCATAAGTGCCCTGAACCCGAGGCATTCAGTTATAAAATGAATAGCAGAATGCACTCCCTATACGTCTAAATAATTTTTTGGGGTAGGCAGTCCAGTCTGGCTTCTTTGGTTGTAGTCTCAAGTGAGGATAAATCACGTGACTGGGCACTTTAGTGCACATTTGTGATGCAGGAGTTGGCTCTTATTTTGAGTTGAGTGTTGTCTAGATGAGGACAGAGGTTAGGACTTGGCAGCAGCCCTCTATTAGGTAGTTCTGGAGCATCAACTCATCTCTGCTGAGCTCTTAGCTAACAGTGGATGTTCCTCATCTCCCTAGAGGAGAGCCTGACCATCCCCATCCTGTATCTTCTCATATGGCAAATTGTGGGGTGAGGGCACGCTGCCTGCTGTGGGTGAAGGCAAAAGCATCAGTAAACTGGAATAATATCTCCTCTGATCATGGTATCAGCTTCTTGGCACCAAGGAGAAATGATGGAGTTGATTGCCAAAGCCAGTCCAAGGCAAGAGATGGTGTCATTAGAGCTGTAGAAGGGACAAGCTAGAGCTCAGTAAATTGTTTTACCAGGACTGGGATAAATTGAACCTTCTCTTTCAACAGGCAACAGCCTGTAGTGGTGCTCACAGATGCTCTTGTTATTGTATATCCCATGCTGAGATGGCACCATCCTGACCTTCCTCCAGTCTGTTGGGGGAGGTTTAGCCCACTGGTGGATCATACTGGGGGGGGATGAAATATCTGCTGGAGGTTAAGGGAAATGGCCTGTTGAGAGGTGAGAGGGAAAGAGTGGTGATACAGCACAGCTGTGTCTTGGCTGTAATAAGAAAAAAATTCCCAGTGGAAATGGCCATGTCAAACTGTTTAAGGGGGATTTGTGTGTTTGAGGGAGGAATTGGGGCTGCAGCCATCCCTGAGCAGTGGGAACGGGGGGAAAATCAAACTGTCAGGCTGGGTCATACCAAAGCTTCACCCACCCAAGACTGGCCAAGAGAAGATGCCCAGAGGACAGGGCATAATCCTCTGAGTTTCAGGCTCTTTTCCATTAGGATGCTTCCTCCAGATCCCTGTGTTTAATAGTTACCAGTGGACCTGTCCTCTGTGAGCTTATCCAGTCCGCCTTTGAAGCTGTAGGTATTTCTGGCTTCCAGAACATCCCCTGACGATGAGTTCCACAATTTAATTACAAGGGGAAAGGAAATGGCCTCAGATAGGTTTTTAAACCTGCTGCCTGATCCTTTTATTCCTGTGTTGTCAGAAATAGTGCCTGGAGAGGGACTGAGAGGGGGAAGTGAGCAAAAAGGGACAGAAGGTAGATCTTGAATTTGGGTATAAAGTATGGGGGTGGGGGAACTGCTAAAACAGAGACTTTCCAGGGATGGGATGATGATGTGTGCAGTGAATGCATAAGCTTTGTTCAGTACCCAAAAAACTAAGAGTATCTCCTGGTTATATATATATATATATATATATATATACAGATATATGTATGTATATTTTATTTTCCCATCTTGTGGTCCAGAAAAAAGAAAATGGCTGTCTCCCTGGGGATGTTTTTGAAGCAGGACAATAAATAGCTGTGGAGTCCCAGGGATGCTCTCTCTTTCAGCTGTGGCTTCTTCTAGCACAAAAAATGTGCATCTTGGATTTTCCATGTCAGTTCCCAGTGAGTGGGTGACTTCCTTTGGGGTTTGCACTGCTTCAGGATGTCCCCAGCAAGCATGGTTCCATAAAAACACCTTTGTCTGCTTCACAGTTTTACCATCTGTAAATATTTCACCCGTTTTTAAATTATTCATTCATTAAGTGGCTTGGATGGGAGAAGGAGCTGCGCTTAAAATATGTGCAGAGAGGTAAAACGCTGAAAGGATGTGAAAAAATAATTTGGGAAATTGTTTTTCTGCTCTAATGAGCCTTCCTGAAGTGCTGGGAGAGGACTGCTGGAGCTGTGTTGGGCTGGGAGGCTGCTGGGGCTTGGTGGGAGGGCTTGGTGTGGGGTGGGATGTGGAGAATGGTGCTTTCCTGGGGATTCTGGGGGGTCTGGAATGATTCCTGCCTTGAGGTGCTGAGCTTGAGGAGCTCATGGCTGCACTGAGGGCTGCCCAGGTCTTGCAGAACTAGCAGGTTCTTGGTTGTGTCTGTGGTGCTCACAGCCAGGGTGTGAATCCAACACAGTAAAAAAATAGCAATAACTATTCCCCGGCTTATTAATTACCCGTGATTTGTGCATAATGATTGTTCAGTTCAGGGTTGCAGCTAACTGGAATGGAATATTAAATCCCCATCAATCTTGCTGTACCAAGCCAAACCTTTGTTTTCATTCTGCCTGCCTCTGAGCGATGAAAATTAAAGGTTAAAGTGTTGCTCGTGTCTGGTTTCCTTTGCTTGAAGGTGTAACACATGGCAGTGAGATACACACTTTCACAGTGCCTCTATTCCACAATCTCAAATTGTCATTGGGCTGTTAATTAATTAAAACCTGGTGACATCTTCGTGAGCAAAGGTTGTGGTTTTTATCACTGTACTTTGAGCTGCTGTATGGGGCTTTTTGGGGAAGGAAGGGAAACCTGGATGTTTCAGAAATGGGAAGTTGAGGCAGAGAGATGAGGGCTGGGAGGTGGTTGAAGACCTCGCAGATGGGGAAAGTGAGGCATAGTAAGGGAGAGTGATGACAGAAGGTCAGGGACGGCTGGGAGTTGGAGCTTGGACCAATGCCCTATCCCCAAGAGATCTTTGCCCTTGGTTCCTGTGACTGATGGTGTTGTCCCAATCTCCACACAACCACACCACGGCTGAGCAGCCCAGCATGGGGCAGCTCTGGGGTTTGTCTACCCTTGATCACTCCTTTGCCTTTGCACAAGCTCTGGATGAGGTGTTTTTTTTGAAGGTTACCTTCAAAAGCAAAGCACTTGCGTGAGAGAACTGAATGAAAGGTTCCAAAAAGCCTGTCTCTGGCCAGGAGCCAGGATAATGTTCCTTAATCTTCTACAGTGCTGTTCATCTTCACCGCTCCCTCAAAGTCTAAGGCAGAGGATTGTTATCTCTTTCCTCTCCTGGCCGTGGACCCGTTCTCACCTCCTCCAACCCGGACAACAAAGTGTCTTTTAAATTAAGCCTCGGGTTTTCATAGTCTGGTAAATCATCATGTCAAACCCCGACACTGCACTAGGCTGTGGATTTGGAGGCTGCTGTCTGGGTTCTCTGCTGTCGCCACCCCCCAACCAAAGGGGCTTTAGGGCATTTTTGGGTTGCATCAGCCAGATGGATGTGTGAGCCGGGTAGATTTCTTTGGGGTGGATGAGGGGGGGGTCCATATGTGATGCTATAGACCACCCTGCCTCCCCAAAAGCCCTCAAGGACATGACACTTTCTGGAAATATCTTCTCTACTTGTCCCATGGTGCTTTCTCACATGCTGGGGGGTGATGTAGCAGTTCCCCATGGCTCTGGCATCAGACGGCTCTGCTCTGTGCCCCCCTGGCAATGGGATCAGCCTCCCCCCTTGCTGCCGAGGCAGCTGCAGCCACGGCTCTCACAGCCTGCCAAGAAAAAGCTGCTTTTTGCCTCTCTTATTTTGGATCATCACAGTGTTTCTCGCTCTCCCAGGGAGCTGGTGTGCACAGAGCTGGTGGCATCTGTGCTACCATTGAGCTTGGCTGCTGAGGCTGAGCCAGCTCCAGGTTTTGACCCTGCTTTGTGCAGGTTTGATGGGCAGAGACCTGCAAGAGGACAAAGAAAATTTAAAAAAAAACATTGGAAAGTTGCTGTGTGTGTGTGTTTTGGGAAAAAAACAACCCACTTCCTAAAGCATCTCATGGCGCAAACAGCCCAGCTGCTGGAAGAAAAACCCAGTTAGTAGTTGGTGCCATTGCCAAGATAAACTCAAAAGCTTTTTCCAGCAAGAATCTTGGCCTTTTCATCCCTCTGGTAGCATGGTGGGGCTGGTGGAACCCTGCCTTGCCTTTTGCTACTGCACAGACCATTTTGGACTCTTGTTCAGTGATGTCTGTAGTTTGACCATGGCTGGACCCTTTTGATGGGAGGCTGAGGCTGCTCAATAATGGGCAGAAGAAACACGAAGCTCTTGCTAATATCTGCATCCCTTCTTCTCTGGCTTCTGGTTTTCCCTTTTTTGCCATGTCTGATCTTCTTGGAAGGTTATGTGGAGCTACTGCTGAAGTGATACTTGGAGATGTTTAGGCATTTGTCCTCCTTGCTACTTTAGATGGTTAGGAAATTAAGTTAAATTTCTCAGGTGTACAGGTATGAAATGACTTCTGTGAGGGTATTGTGCCAGCATTGTCAGGGTATCAAAGCTAAATAGCTCCTATTTCTTTGTGCTCTAGAAGAAAACAGATGAAGTAAAAATATGTTGGTTTTAGACAGCGAGGGGCTGTTGGCTGGAGAGAGGGATCCTGCAGCTTTCTGGGGAGGGGGACATCCTTCCTCCCACTTGAAAAGTTCAATTGTAATTGTATTTTTGTTTAACATGTTTGGCAAAGTGCTGGATAATCTGCCTGCCTGTGCTGGGACAATCCACTGGTGAAGGTGCCCAGGATGAGGGCTGGTCTCTAGGAGGGATGGGCACTGGGGTGAAGGGAGCATTTCTAGTACTACTGTGATGGGAATTCTCATGATTTGAGATTCCAAAGATGCTCTGAGGTCTTCACTGTAGTATAAATTCTTCAGGCTACTTTTTTCCTCATTAAAAAGCCTTTATTCAGTGACTGGGTTTTCAGTGTGGTTCAACCCAGGCACCTGCTGAAGTTGCTCCCATAGGACTGGGGCAGGAGCATGCAGCATAAATGTTGAAAAGAAATCCCAGTGCTGACATAGAGCATTAGTGTTGGGTCTTCTTGATGTGATTTGAGCTGTAAGTCAAGTTTTTTTTGGGATGAGGACCTGGCCTCTCTGCAAAATGCCCCAAATTCTGGCTTTTCTCGGGTAATAACAAATACCAGCAGTTGCGTAAAGCCCCTGATGCTTTATGTACTATTTCTGCAAATAATCCTTGTTTATAATTCACCCTTGGCAGAAAAAAAGACTTTAAATTATTAAGGCACTAAATATTTAGCTATGAAGGAGCAGAGATAAAGCTTTTGGCAGAAACAAATTGCTGAGAAGAGGGTTGTTGTCTTAGGGTGTGTTTGGTACGTTAAAACATTACGAGAAGTAACATGCTAGGGGGGAAAGGGAGAATTCATCACTTGATCAAAAGATTTGCTCCTCTCTTAAAAAAGAAGCTGCTGGATGCACACTTCTCACAGCTCCTGAAAATAAGAACTGTCTCTGAGGGAAATCTTATGTCCCCAGAGCTGTCTCAGCTCACTACGGGGCTGTCTTTGAGATGGTGGCTAGGAATTGGTGGAATTTAAAGTTTTTTCTACATGCACTCTTCTTACATGAGGATGGATTTTTGGGGAGGTGTTCAGTCTGGAGGAGAGAAGGCTCCAGAGAGACCTTAGAGCCCCTTCCAGTTCCTAAAGGGGCTTCAGGAAAGCTGGGAGGGAAGGGATCAGGGAGTGAAGTGACAGAATGAGGGGCAGTGATTTTATACTGAAAGAGGGGAAGTTTAGATTTCTGATCCAAACCATTATTTCATTTTGTAGAGCTAGAAAATAAATAGGTTGCCCAGAGAGGTTGTGGATGTCTTCACCCCAGAGGTGTTTATGGCCAGGCTGGATGAGGCACTGAGCAACCTGGTCTAGTGGGAGGTGTCTCTGCCTGTGGCAGGGGGTTGGAACTAGATAATAGTTAAGGCCCCCTCCAACCCAACCCATTCCATGATTCTGAATATTTAAGCAGTTTCACCCATAATCTTCTAGCTCCCTTGTGAGAGGAGATTTGAAACCCCAGGTTTCTCCCAATATTTTATTTTATCTTCTCAATACTTTCAAGCAAATATCACCTTTGTATCCAGCCTGGAGCAAGCCAAGGGAGAGCAGCCATGCTGAGAGTCACCACTTGGGCTCTTCGTGGGTGCCATGTCCTCAGCAGAAACCTTTCATCTTCTCTTTTCCTTTGCAGGAGACCTCTGCAACTGCAGCACTGTGGGCAGCATCAATGGAGCTGACTGTGATGTGGCAACAGGGCAGTGCCAGTGTCTGGAAGGCTACACTGGGCTGCACTGTGAGAGCTGTGCCCAGGGCTTCTACCTGGAGCTGGGCAGTGGGAGATGTCATCCCTGTGGCTGCAGCCCCTCCGGCTCCCTCAGCCCCCACTGTGATGAGTAAGTAAAACAGCACTTCACCAAGTCCTTCTGTGTGTCGCATTGGGGTCTTGGGGGGATTCAGGATGCTGGTGGGGCAAGAATGGGTCTTAGCATCTGATGCTAGTGTTTAAAAAGAAAAAAAAAAAAAGAAAGAAAAAGCAGGAAGGAAACTGGTCTTACAAAAATTTATGGAGCATACTGGAATTCAAATTGGAAGAGGGTAGATTTAGGTTGGAGATAAGAAAGAAGCTCTTTATGGTGAGGGTGGTGAGGCACTGGAACAGGTTGCCCAGAGAGGTTGTGGATGCCCCCTCTCTAGAGGTGTTTAAGGCCAGGCTGGATGAGGCATTGAGCAACCTGATCTAGTGGGAGGTGTCTCTGCCCATAGCAGGAGGGTTGGAACTAGATGATCTTTAAGGTCCCTTCCAATCCAAACCATTCTGTGATTCTATATTCCTATTCTATATTCTATATCCTTAGCAAAAGTCCTAGCAGCCCACAAGGAATACAACTTGCATTTCTGCATTTGTAGAAGCAGAATGCCCTAATGCCTTCCACTAATGCTCTAATTGCCCTCCCCTAATGCTCTAATTGCCCTCTTTTAATGCTCTAATTGTCCTTCTCTAATGCCCTGTGCATCCATTAGTGCCCACAGCATCACACCACCCTCCTTCTAGAGCCTGGGAGGGGTGCAGAGGAGCTGTGGAGGGGGGTGTTTTCCAAAGGGATGTTCATTACACCCAAGTCGCACCAAGCGTTGGGTTCTGCCCTTGCCCAACACCCTGAAGGAAGCATCACCCTGGCCACAGCGTTGTCTCCTTGTCTCCTGCCTTCCCTGGTGTGGGAACCCACTTCTTCTCCCTTGCAGGGTCAGGACAGTCACTGTAGCTGATGCCCTGAGATGTGCAATGAATGTCTTCCTCTTCACCTTGCCCACCTTCACACTTTGCCTTTTAAAAGCCAGCACACAATTATTTATTTCCCAGTGTCCAGTGTTTTATTAGAGATTTGTTACTGAATTGAGGGTGGCACTGAGCTCGCAGGGCTGCGAGTTGCAAGGTTTCTCCTTGGAGGAAATCCCTTGCAGCAGCTTCCATTCTTTCCAGGCTCTTTTTTCCTGCTGCCTCCATCAAGGTGGCAGCAAAGGTGATCCCAGAGCCTTCAGCCCTCCTCTGGGGGTGTTGGGGTCCTGCTCTCTGGGTGCTTCCCACTGGCTCCCTCCTTGTTGTGTTTGAGGGTTTGGTCCCTGCTTGGCGTGTGTTGAGCACCTGCATTTCCCTGCCAAGGCTGGGGCTGAGTCAGAACCCAAACATTCTGTAGGGACAAGCTCTTTGTGCTTATTTTATATGTTTTTTTTGGTTTTCTTTGTCCCAAACACCTAAATCCTCTATTGATGTCCTTCCGTTTTTTGTTGCAATGCTGCATTTTTCTGCTTGCGTAAGCTGTGATAAATCAGAACTTTAGTCAACTGGAGCATTGCTTCTGAGTGACCTTCTTACTAAAAAAGGTGATTCTTGGAGGTGGAGAGTTTTTCACTTGTTTCTTTTTAAAGTGGTTGTTTTAGGTGCAGGAAGATGTGCCTGGAAGCATCAGGGTTTGCCGCAGAGCAGAAAACTCTGAGTTTTGTGAGGTCTGCTGGGAAGGAGGACTGGGGAGAAAGGCAGATGGAGCAATGTTTGAGGGCTGAGAAAGGAGGGAGGTGCTACTGGAGTGACTGGGTTCACTGGGAGGTAGTTGGAGCCCTGACTGTGAGTCATGGGGCAACGGGCAAAGCATGGCTGTGGGTGACGTCCTGCTACATGGAGAGAGCCAAGGAACGCCCTTGGAGCTGCAGGTGAGATGATCCAAGTCATGAAGGAGAACAAGGTGGAGCTTATGCAGTTATGAGCCATCACACCCCACCCCAATGTGCACAGCCCCAGAAATGGCAGAGCACCTCCTTGGCTTCTCCTCTTCAGCACCATTTCACAGCCTTGAAGGATCCTCAGGCATTTAGAAGAGGCAGCGTAGGGCAAAATTTGGAGGAAGACTTGATGAGAACAGAGAGGGCTCTGTGTTTTCTTTCCCTGTTGAGTGGGGTTTGCTGCAGCCGGAGATGACCTCTGGGTGTTTAAAAATAGGAAAATTAGGTCAGTTGTCTGTGTTGTAGGGCTGGGGGGGTAGAGAATGGCTGAGAGATGGGCAGCCTCCTGCTTAGCTTTGTGTATGGGAAAGTGAAGTGGGATGCAAAATGGAACATAGTTTGGTGATGGTTTTGGCTGCATTCAGTTTATTGTTGGATCAGAAAGGTCTTTTCCAAATGTTTCTATGAAAATCCAGTGGGGCAAATTCACCCATGGTTTCTGTTGCATTAAAGGGAGATACCTCCTTCTTGTCCTGTGGACAGTGAAGGTACCTGGGCTGTTTGTCCCTGCAGTAGGGTCTATCCCAATGTGTGGGACATCCCTTTTGGCATTGCAAGATGTGTATCTAGAATCATAGAATGCATTGAGTTGGAAGAGACCTTCAATGACCATCTAATCCACCCCCCCTCAGTGAGCAGGGACATCTCCCACTAGCTCAGGCTGCTCAGAGCCTCATCAAGCTTGGCCTTAAATGTCTCCAGGGATGGAGCCTCCACCACCTCTCTGGGCAACCTGTACCAGTGTCTCACCACCCTCATGGTGAGGAACTTCTTCCTTAAGTCAAATCTAAGCCTGCCCTGCTCTTGTTTAAAGCCATTGCCCTTCATCCTATCACTATGTTCCCTGAATATGAATCCAGGAATGAAATTTTTGGCTTTTACATTGGAGACATTTGGTCTGGAGCTCTGGGTTTGTTGTCTGTGCCCACTGAGTCTCCAAAGGGGTTGTGTATTGTCTCTTCAGCCCTGTGGGCCATTAGTCCCTGCTTGGGATGAGACACAGGTGTTACCCAACAGCAGCAACCAGCTCCTGTTCTGTTGTCATTAAAACCTGTACTATTTATTTAAGTATTTAAGTATTTAATTAAGTATTTATTTATTTTCTAAAGCACCAGCTCAACCCTGACTCGCTCGAGTTAATTTCTATGTGCTGCATCCACTGTTCAGATGAGTCCCTAGGTAAAAGAACAGCATAATTCTGGACTTTGTGTATGGGAAAGTGAAGTGGGATGCAAAATGGAATATGATTTCATGATGGCTTTGGCTGCATTCAATTTATGGTTGGATTGAATGATCCTAAAGGTCTTTTCCAAATGATTCTATGAAAATCCAGTAGGGCAAATTCACCCATGATTTCTGTTGCATTAAAGGGGCAACCTTTACCAGTGGTGAGTGATTTGGGAGGCAGGTCATCCTGAGGCTGAGCTCTTGGGGCACACCAAACGTGCCCGAGAGGCTTCAATCAGCTCACCCAGGCTTTTGTAAAACGGCCTTTTCAAGCACCACCGCGCGATTATTATTAGCATTATTTTCAGGCATGGTCTCTGCCTGGCCAGATGGCACACCCAAGTGCACTGTTTATGAACTAGGCCTCAAATGCAGACCATCAAACAAAAATAAATTAGAGAAAAAAAAAAAAATCCCTTTCCCCAGGCAGACAGTTGATTTTGGGAGTGAACATTGACCTGACACGCTGTCGCTATGAATGGACTCCCCGGCCGCTAATCAAAGGTCTGGTTTAGTGGTGTCTTAAATTTGATTATCTGGGGAGATCCAGGCAGATCCCCCTCTGGGATGGCAGAGGGTTTCTGTGCTCTGGGCAGATGAAGAGCTGTGTGTAATTGAAGCTGGAGTTTGCTGTGGGGCTGGATGTGATCCTGTGCAGCTCGGGGAAAGGCTGACACATCTCAGAAAAAGGGGAGCCAGTTGTCCCTGTTGCGGGAACGCCTAGAAACCTCAGATAAAACCACATTTCCCTGGGTTGGATGCAGCATTGATGCTTGCCAAAGATAGCTGTGGCCCGGAAGTGTCCTTAGTCTGTAGAGGAAGGGTGGAGAAAGAAGCTGAAGTTTCAAAGACCATAGTCAAGGTCATGGAGTAGTGGAGAAGGAGAAGGGTGACTCATATGGGTGCATGGGCTGAACTGGGAGGGGTGTTCCCTTGCTCCAAAGACCTAGGGATAGTCCCTGGGATGAGGAGAGGCCTGATGGTAGTCCCAGCCCATGGCAACATGGCCCCAGCCAGGAGCTGCCCCCCGCCAGCTGCATCTCTGGCCTTCTTTTGAGCACCTTGAGTTGAAGTCTGTGTTGTCCATCTACACTCTCATCCAAGAGAGCAAAAACCTGGTGTCAGTGACTCATCCTTGTGCTGGTGCTGGGTGGCAAAGGTTATTTACCCTGATTTACCTTTTGCAAGATGTTTGTTTGAGGTTTTCCTAGCCCAGTGTGTAGGATATTGTGGTTTTTCTTTGACGTGTGTCCCTGTAGCCACAGGGTTGGCACCTTCAGCCCACAAGCACCCTGCAATTTGGGATGTGAAGGGAGGAAGAGGATGAGGAGTGCTATGAAGCAGAGGTGTGGTGAGATGCTGCTGCCTAACAGAAGGGTTCAACCATTCCTTCCCTTGGAGTTTATGTGTTTTAAATTAAGCTATCCCAGTTCTAGGAAGACATGGTGATGCACCCTTCAGCTCCTGCTGCGCTGGTACCTGTGGTGGGAAGAAAGAGGAGAGCTGTGGCCACTGTAGGGTGGTGAAGGTTTGCTGTATGTTTTGTCTATCTGATGTAACTATCTAAACTGGGTTAGGTTTTTCCAGTTCCCTAAAAAAGCTGAAAATGAAACATTACATACACCATTCTGTCCCTATCCCCAGTGAAACCATGTTAAATTGTTGTCTGTGAATCAAATGTGACTTCCTCTGCCTGTGCCAAGTAAGCAGATATATGATGGGAAGCAGAGGCTCTGATGTTCTGCTTGGAGGTGACATTGGCTGTGGTTCATGTCTATTCTGAAACACATTGCCCAAGCATGTTGGGCTCTTCTTCTTTGTTGAGCAAGCCATCTCACTGTGCTGCTGGCTTGATGTGTGTCATTTTAAAGAGAGCTTCTGTCGCCCATTTCCATTTAAAAAAGAAAAAAAATCGATAAAGCATGGCTATAAATGTCCAAGTGTTAACTCAGAGATGTTTTGCCCCCTCAAGGGGATCTTCTTTGTGTTCATATTAAAAAGAATTAAGACAGAGCATCCCTGAGAGCACTTAGGGCTGTGCCCTGGAGCGGGGATGCTGTGTGCTGGGCAGGCTCCATCCCTGTGTGCTGCCTTTGTCATGGGCTTCTCTTTGGAGAGAATGATCTTGTGACCCTGACTCATATGGGTCTTGCTGGTGAGAGCAAGGTCAGCAGCACCCAACAGTGTTCTTTGTTGAAGCCTTTGAATAAGGGCTGAGTTTTCTGGGGGAGCCTGGGGAGCTGGGCAGGGGGAGCCACACGCTGGGTTTGCAGAGATGGTAGAATGGGAAAAAAAGGGAAGAAACAGTGAAGGGGGAAGCAATAAGGAACATGATGGTTTTGGGAAGCACCTAGGTGAGTCATGAGCTGGACCCACCTTGAGCTTCATGTGGTGTGAAACTCCAGGGGGCAGAATTTGTTGGTCAGAAGATGCAGATCCTTTAAAATTCAAAACTTTTGTGGAGCTCCACTGGATAGGAACAGTTCGAGGTGAGAGATGTTCCCAGGGCTTCTGTCCCTCTCCACCACAGAAGGTTATTTGGGGGAAGGCAGTGGAATTCTCATTTTACATGGAGAAAAATCTTAATTTTCTGCCTTCTGAGTGCCATCACACTTCTGAAATGTCATGTGTGGCAACTGTGTTTCCATCCTACTGTATTTTAGCAGTGCAGTAAAGCTCAGGGCACTGTACCCCTTTCGACATAAGACCTTGGGAGCCCAACTCCTCAAGGACTTATTTTTTAAAAAAACGAATGAATATCAAACAAAAAAAAAAAAAACACTTTCCCCGTGTATTTATAAAAAGATTCATCTTTCTTTTGCAGATAGACTGAGTACAAGTGGTGGCTCATTATCTCCCTGTAATGCCTTGTCAGCATCAGCCTGCAGAGATTTTTTTTGGTAGCGGAAATTGTTACACGTGGACGTCAGAAAAGCAGAAGAATTCCCTGTTAGAGCATATTTCTTTGTGCACTTAATTATCTACATTTCTCTCCTACCAGGGACTTTTATATCCTTTACATCTGATTAGCTCTCCTCTTCTCCTCCCCCACCAGCAGGTAAATTTTGTACCTGCACCTGTTTTTATTCATGTGCAGACAGGGAGGGGGATGGAAAATGAATGACTGGACACAGCAGCAGAGAAAGGCAGATTGTTATCATCTCCCCTACAATAATTGTGGTTTCTCAGAATTCCTGTTGTTTGGTTGATGTTCCAGCTGCTTTTGCTGTTCTTGTGTTGTCTGTTGCAGACTTGCTGCTCTGATAAACACTCAACAAAGCTCTCAACAAAGAATATCAGGACAACTTGGAGCAGAGCAGGTTGCCCAGAGAGGTTGTGAATGTCCCCTCCCTGGAAGTGTTTAAGGCCAGGCTGGATGAGGCATTGAGCAATGGGGTATAGTGGGAGGTGTCCCTGCCCATGGCAGAGAGGTTGGAATTAGATGATCTTTAAGGTCCCTACCAACCCAAACCATTCTTTGATTCTATAACTTTGTAAGCTCTTATGGCTGAATTCTGGAGTGGAGAGGTGATCCCTGGCCTGGCTTCAAGTGGTGCTTGTTGCCTGTAGCTTATTCTGCTCCCTGGCTGGAGGAGATCTGAGGGATGGAGAGACCACACTAGACTAGCGTGGACTAGTCCCATCTTCTTGCTTTCTTCATTGATGGGTCATCCTCTGCATCAAGGTAGCCTGTCCCATTCCCACCCATATTGCAGTGTTCTCCAGGGAGCTCTGGGAAGCCTGGACCCACTGTTTGGGGTTGAGATTTTGTTGTTCATTGGGCTTTTTCTTCTCCTCTTTGTGCCAAACCATAGAGGACCTTATCCAAGTCACTGCAGGGCCGTGATGCTCTTTCCATCACTTCCTCCCTCCCCAGCCACCCAGGTCCTTGGAAGACCCAGAGGAGACATCCCAGCCCCAGACTGGAGATCCCAGGCTTTCCCAGTGGCACAGGGCATCCTTGGCGGGGGAGGAGATGTGGCTGCGGAGGCGGTGGTGGCCAGACAAGGTGGCCCTTTGACATTTACAGAATGGCTTTTCAGAGCTGTGAAGTGTCCCCCACTCTGTCGAGGGCTGCCATATGAAGGGACTCCCATCCTCCGGCACAAAGCGAGGAATGTGGCACACAATGGCCCAATGTTTGCTGCTATAAAGCCCCACTTCTTCTGCCCTCCACAAAGCCAGCTCTGAGCAGGGTGTGGGGCTTGGCCCCCATCAAACCAACCCTTCTGGCCCCAGTGTGGGGCTTTTCCCCTGCTCTCTGCATCCCCACGTGCTGATACTCAAATTAATTTGACCCAAAGGAAAATCAACACGTGGGTGCTGAGGGCTGGTGGTTTCCTCGGGGTGAGCATTAACAGCTTTGGTTTGCCAGGGAAGCGTCTCAGAGCATTTAGCTTTCAGAAGGTACCTTTTCTGCCTCATCCAGAAAAATGTTAAGAGAGATTTCTCCCCTGGCTGATGTCAGACATCACAGAAAATCAGCTCAAAAGGAGCCTGGCTCGCTGGAGAAAGGCACCGTTTTTGGCGAGGTCTCTTCTGAATCCTCCTCATCTCCCGCACCGTCCTTTTGTCTGATTCCATCAAAGTCTGACAAAGGCTTGTTTTGCAGATGCTCGTCGTTCAGCAACGCCTTTTTCCTCATTCATACGGTTGCTGTTAATTGTCTGTTTTACAGGAACAGCCCCAGGCCCTGCTGGGGTGAGTGATGGGTCGGGGAAGGGCTGGCGGGAGCCTTGTCTTTCCTCTTTCCCAGGGCGGTGCAGCCCCTCACCGGCTCTTCTGGGGATGCTCCTTGCAAGAGAGGTGGCCCTGGGAGATACTGTGGTGCAGGACAGGGGGTGAATGCTCTGTACTTCAAGGGAAAAGGGTAAATGTGTTTCATCCAGCTCTCCATCCAAGCCATGGGGGGGTGTTAGGCTAAGTCACATGATTTGAGGCCCCCAGGAGCTACCTCCTTCTCTGTTTCTGCCCCTAAAACTTCACAGTCTCCTATGTTTTTAAAAGAAAAGCACAAAAGCCTTTGGACCTTTCTGGTTGGCTCTGCCATGCTTGAGTGGTCCCTGAGCTCTCAATGGCAGCTGGGCATCCAGGTTTTTCTGGCAGCTGGGAAAACACTCAAAATTAATTTTTCTCTTCCCTACTCCTTGGGAAAATAAAAAAAAAGGAAATAAATTATTAGAGCTTGCTAAGGGTTTTCTGTTACACCATTACAGCACAGCATGCCTCCAAACCATGCCTTCAGGCAATAGTCCTCTGTCTTCCCATCCATCTTATGTCCGTTGTGTCCCTGTTCATTTAAGGCTGTTTCTGTGGAGACCCATTGCAGATGCAACTGCACAATGTGGTCTCTTTAGGATCACAGATATTTTAATGCTTTTTTTCCCCCTTTTGATGAGGGCTCGAGTTCCCAGTATCTGTTGATGTGGCTGCATCCTACCAACTGATGCCTCCAGCCCCGGGCTGTCACCCTGCAGGCATCACCACAGGAGCTCCTAAGGAGCCTTGTGGAGGCCAAGGACTGAGAACTGTTAGAGGAACCCCGGAGGTGTCCTTAGACTGGTGTCTAGCCCTTTCCCCTCCCCCGATGGTCAAATCCCTTCATGTTGAACCCTTGTACCGGGTCCCCATGGGCTAGTTCATCACTGCCTGCTCCTTCCTCCAGCATCTCTCATGCTGGTGATGTTTTTAATCATTATGAAACTTATATAAAGTTGATGAATGATGTGATGGTGATATGCACTTACCTACCTGGTCATTTAAGTACGTATATTTGTTAAAATCTAATAGAAGCCCTGGCTGGCAGGAGGCTTTTGTAACTGAGAGTCTGATTTTCTCCCAACACATCCTTCTATCACTTCTTTTGTGAGAGCTAAAAATTGGCTGGCTGCAGGGGAGTTAATAACCATCTGAAATGGAGTTGAGTAATTGATGTTGCTGCATCAAAATGTTTCCCTCTTCCCTTCCCCCACCATTTTCCCCCAAAAAAAAAGAAATTCCTGGCTGATACTCAAACTCCAGTTCAGTTCTCACTGTGCAAGAATTAAACTGTGTGTCTTTTCTTTCAAGTTTCTGGATTTTTATGGGCACAATTGGGCTGTTAACAGGACTTTTTTTTTTTTTGGTGGTTTCAGTGCATTTATATCATTGACCTTTGCTTTAAAAAGTGTCTGACAGTCTTTACTGGGCCGGAGCTATGAAAAGGAGTGTTGTGAAGGGGCTTTATTCTGTGGAAGCAATGACCACAGGCAAAGCTTTATATTTGCTGAGTGATTTAATTCTTGCACATGCAGAACTTGGCTCTGTGCCATGTGTAACATGCTGAAAAAAGGTCTGCTCCAGAGGCATTAAACCCAAACTTTCCAAAACCATCTCTATTTTTTTTCTTTTTTTTTTTTTATATTAAATAACTTGCTTTCCTGTTATTTTTAAGCTAATGAGTGAAATAAAGGGACGTTGCCATAAAATGCTGCATTGAGCTCTAGTGGAGACATTGGGGAAATAAACCCCCTTAAAATAAATGAGTTTGGGTGGAAGGGTCAGGAGGAAGAGGAGGGTGTCATTAAGATAAAGGCTTGATTGAGGGACAGGAGAGTGTCAAACAGGGCACTCTGGAGTCTGGAAGGAAGGAAGACTGGGAGGAAGAAAATGACACAACTTTGGTCATCTAATGTCCTGTTGAGGGCACATCCCCACAAGATGTGTTTTCAGGCTAAATACCAGATTCTTTCCCAAATAGTTGCTTTTCCCTGTTTGTCTTTGCCCACTTATGGGGCACTATCTGTCTGGTAGTGGTCAGAAGCAAATAAAAACAAACTGCCTGTTGTTTGCTCTGATTTTAAACACTGTGGCAACATTTGGATTAATGTCAGGTCTGGAGAAAAGCTCTTTAAAAGTCAAACATACTGAGCTGCTTACCAGCATCCCTTTGAATCCTGCATCTGCCTGCTGCAATTACAGATAAAGGCCTGGAGAGCAAGGAAGCATCCTATTTCTTTTTCTTTCTTGTATTTCTGACGTTTCATATTCGGGAACTATTTAATTGTGTACCCACTTGGGCTGAGTTCCGTGTTTTGGTGTGCCTTTTGAGTGTTTCCTCTTCCTTTGGCAAGCAAATGATCAAGAGAAATACAAAATTATGTTAATTTCTAGCAGAAGCAATGTCTTCCCCAAAACATTGCAATCTCCTGCATTTTAATTTAAAACACCACACCAGCAGCACATCCATTTGGAGCCTCAGCCTCTCTTCCTTTTCATCAGCACATTTTTTTTCTAGGGGCTTTTAGAAGCAAATTGTGCATCGCTCGCTGGGGAGGAGGGAGGGAGAACAATAGGTTATCTTTGTTGCAGGCATGGTGAACCTGCATACTGAATTTAAGAGGTGTGTGATTGGGGTAGAGGTGATACAGGGAGAGAGCAAAGAGGAAGGTTCATTCAGTGATGTGAAGGGAGAGCTCTTTGGATGGTCCACCTTGCCTGCTGTAGCTGCAAATGAATTTATCATCTGCAGGAAATTAAATGGCATTTATTTGGGTGGTATTTGGGCTTTGCTGTTGGTGTTGAGGTTTGGTCAGGGCTGCTGGGGATGTGGAGATGTTCCCTCATCCTGGGCTCAGGGATTAGCAGATACCAGGTTTCAGGTGATGGGACAGTGATGGTTTGAGTTGGATAAGATCTTGAGCATCACCCACTTCCAACCCCTTGCCATGGCAGGGACACTCACACAAAACCAGCTGGAAACTGCTGTCAGGGCAAATGATTTTGCAGAACTCAGCATTTCTGGAACTCCCCATCACCTTTTGGAATATGTTACCCATGATATTCCCAACCCATTTCTAGCTGATGTTTCTTCACAGAGTTCCCCACTCTGGAAAGGACTTCAGATGCCTCCCAGCAAGCACATCCAGATTTCACCCTGTGTTTTTCTCTCCATGCAGCTCTGGGAAATGCCAGTGTAAAGATGGTGTCACAGGCATGAAGTGTGACCAGTGCAGTGATGGGCACTACAGGTTTAATGAAACCACCTGCCAGCCCTGCCAGTGCAACAACCACTCCAGAACCTGCGACAGCACAACAGGTAACACCTCCCATCCCTGTGGCCAGTGCAGACTTTACCTGGCTCCCTTTTCTCTGTTTTTTTCCCTTTTCATTCAGCAGAACTCTGCTTTCTTCCTCTTCACCTCCATCTTTGTGCCGTGAGTTCCCACAATCTTTAGCTTAAACCCAAATTTAAGATGCAGGGTAAGGTTGGAGCTTGTTGTCTTCCCAGGGAAGTCCATAAGAGCTGTGTTATTTACCCCAGGCTGCAGTGCAGAGCCTTTATTCTGCAGTCTCTATTGGAAATCAGTGCTCTATTGTTCTCTGCACTTGCAGAAATACACAACACAGGCTTTGAAGGAGCTTTTGTTTAACTGCTGTTTACCTGGAAACATATACCGTGCTGGCACTGACGTAATATTGCCACAGATAACATGATTAGTGCTGGAAAAAACTGGCAGCACCTAATTAATACTGCCCCCCACTTCTTATAAATTTGCCTTGCTCTTTTTCCTTGGTGGTTTCTTTGGCCATCTCTCACTCGTACAGATGTTGATGGAGTGCAAATGTGGAAGCACCTGCACTGGAATGGCTTATGGGAGGGCAGGGGGAAAACTTAATTGCTTTCCCATCTCCAGTGAAAGGAGAGATCCCAGAGGAGCAATATTGTGTGGCTGCCTGAGCAATCCCTGCTTCAGCTACAAAACTCACACTGCAAAATCCAAATTCTCAAAACTTCCTGGCTGAAATTAAGTTCTATAACATTTATGCAAGAGTGATAATTTAAAAAAGAAAAAAAACAGCCTTGGAGGGTTTTTTTTGTGTAGCTGGCAGAGAAGCAGAGCTCATCAAATATGGCGTTTCTGGGCAATTTCTGCTCTGGTGTCTGTTCCCTTGTGGCCTGTGTGTTTTGCCGTGATGCTGACCCAGCCCATGCCCTGCCTGGATGAATTACTGCATTCATTCCTACTCTGAACTTCTTGTGCTTCTGTCCTACTAATACTGAAGGACATAAGGTTGTACCTAACGCTGTGCATACATCAGCTGTGCTCCTGATTTGGAGCCCGGTGTGTGGGCTTTGTGAAGGAGGAAGATAATCTGCTTTTCCTTTTTTTCCCTCTCAGCATTTCCCCCACTCTTGATTTAAAAAAATAACACCCAACAAACCCAAACCCAGAGCAGACCATGCCCCGGGGCTCGGCCTATTCAGTCAGGGCTTCTGCTGAGGTTGCTCAGCACCCACTGCAGCACTGCAAAGAAAGACCCTCTTTTTTGGTTAATGACTTATTGTTGTTTTGACAAAAATCCCTTTTTAAAAAATTTTCCTCCATCTGCTTCATTTTGTTGCTGGGGGTGGGGGAACCCAACGAAACCAGAGCAGAGAACAGTCAATTAAAAATTAAATCTGACATCTAGTAAGTATGGCAGTGCACTCAGCCTGCTCCAGAGACTGCACTTTGTGTGACCTCCCCAGCTTTCCATCAACTCTGGGTAGTCTTTGTCAAAATTTCAACTGTTTCTTTCGCATTACTTCTGTACTTGGGGCTCCCTCTGCCGGCTCTGTGGCTGTCTCCACTCAGCCTTCTTCCCAGGAGGAATATTTAAAATTACTCTTCTGGAAACTGGGCAGCCCCAGCTCCCCAGGAGACCGTTCCTTCCACGCTACCCTTTTGCTCCGAGTTGTGTCAGTGCGAGGTGTTTGGTTGCAGCTGCCCAGCTGAGGACTGATCCTTCCTGAGGGCATTATCAGGATGGGAAGTGCTATTAATTATTGAGGCTTTGGGCAGTGATACCTGATTGCAAGCCCGTGCAGGCTTTGCGTGGCTGAGCAACTCGCTGACTCATTGGAAATGCAGCTGTTTCGCAGGGTCAGCGTAGATAAATGTGAGTAATTTCCGCTGATGGGGGAGACGTTGGGTCTGAAATGACGGAGATGGTACAGAAAACGCAGGTGTGATTCCAGATTTATACCACCATTAATACCTGCAGAGCACGCTTCAAGGCACCCTGAGTGCTGATAGTGCAGGTTGACCTTCCTCGAGTCAGTCTGTCCCTGGTGTTCTGCTGAAGCTGCTGATGGAGGTTTGTGTCTGCCCAGTAGATTGTTTTCCCCTCTGACCCTGACAACTATCCCACAAAAACCACCAGCTCGTGCCTGACGCACTTGTTGGGTGAAGAGCAAACACTGTGTGGGAGGTGACACAGTATGAGTGTTCTTACTTGTTGGGGTCCTGCCAGCCTCTTTGCACTGAGGAAATCGGCTGCTGCCCCAGAGCTGCTGGGGTTTGCTTCTCATCCTGATGTGAGAGTCAGCTCCAAGGAAATGCTGGGCTTGCTCCGAGATGCTCCACTGCAGAGTCATCACTCTGGAAAGAGAAAAGGAGCCATTCAGTGCTTTGGGCTTGCAAGGGAGCCAAAGTCTTCAATATTAATATGAAAATCTGCTGAGGATTTCTTTTTTTTTTTTTAAACAATCAGCATTAANAAGCAGAGCTCATCAAATATGGCGTTTCTGGGCAATTTCTGCTCTGGTGTCTGTTCCCTTGTGGCCTGTGTGTTTTGCTGTGATGCTGACCCAGCCCATGCCCTGAATCCTGCCTGGATGAATTACTGCATTCATTCCTACTCTGAACTTCTTGTGCTTCTGTCCTACTAATACTGAAGGACATAAGGTTGTACCTAACGCTGTGCACACATCAGCTGTGCTCCTGATTTGGAGCCCGGTGTGTGGGCTTTGTGAAGGAGGAAGATAATCTGCTTTTCCTTTTTTTCCCTCTCAGCATTTCCCCCACTCTTGATTTAAACAAATAACACCCAACAAACCCAAACCCAGAGCAGACCATGACCCGGGGCTGGGGCTATTCAGTCAGGGCTTCTGCTGAGGTTGCTCAGCACCCACTGCAGCACTGCAAAGAAAGACCCTCTTTTTTGGTTAATGACTTATTGTTGTTTTGACAAAAATCCCTTTTTAAAAAATTTTCCTCCATCTGCTTNTAAGTATGGCAGTGCACTCAGCCTGCTCCAGAGACTGCACTTTGTGTGACCTCCCCAGCTTTCCATCAACTCTGGGTAGTCTTTGTCAAAATTTCAACTGTTTCTTTCGCATTACTTCTGTACTTGGGGCTCCCTCTGCCGGCTCTGTGGCTGTCTCCACTCAGCCTTCTTCCCAGGAGGAATATTTAAAATTACTCTTCTGGAAACTGGGCAGCCCCAGCTCCCCAGGAGACCGTTCCTTCCACGCTATCCTTTTGCTCCGAGTTGTGTCAGTGCGAGGTGTTTGGTTGCAGCTGCCCAGCTGAGGACTGATCCTTCCTGAGGGCATTATCAGGATGGGAAGTGCTATTAATTATTGAGGCTTTGGGCAGTGATACCTGATTGCAAGCCCGTGCAGGCTTTGCGTGGCTGAGCAACTCGCTGACTCATTGGAAATGCAGCTGTTTCGCAGGGTCAGCGTAGATAAATGTGAGTAATTTCCGCTGATGGGGGAGACGTTGGGTCTGAAATGACGGAGATGGTACAGAAAACGCAGGTGTGATTCCAGATTTATACCACCATTAATACCTGCAGAGCACGCTTCAAGGCACCCTGAGTGCTGAAAGTGCAGGTTGACCTTCCTCGAGTCAGTCTGTCCCTGGTGTTCTGCTGAAGCTGCTGATGGAGGTTTGTGTCTGGGTAAACCAAGCCCAGTAGATTGTTTTCCCCTCTGACCCTGACAACTATCCCACAAAAACCACCAGCTCGTGCCTGACGCACTTGTTGGGTGAAGAGCAAACACTGTGTGGGAGGTGACACAGTATGAGTGTTCTTACTTGTTGGGGTCCTGCCAGCCTCTTTGCACTGAGGAAATCGGCTGCTGCCCCAGAGCTGCTGGGGTTTGCTTCTCATCCTGATGTGAGAGTCAGCTCCAAGGAAATGCTGGGCTTGCTCCGAGATGCTCCACTGCAGAGTCATCACTCTGGAAAGAGAAAAGGAGCCATTCAGTGCTTTGGGCTTGCAAGGGAGCCAAAGTCTTCAATATTAATATGAAAATCTGCTGTGGATTTCTTTTTTTTTTTTTAAACAATCAGCATTAACCTAATTCCATATTTTTTTTCTGTGGTGCATGTTGATATGAGGCTTTCCCATAGCCCCACAGCAGCAAATCTCTTGTCTGTGCTTTTATACGCAGTGAATAAACTGCTCTTTGCCACCCTGGTTCATTCCAAGGTAGCTGCTGTCTTTTCTTCCTCTGGTAAATGGACTTTAATCAAGTAAGTTTCCCTCAGGTCACCACCACCTCCAAGAGAAGCCGAGATGTTCCTGTTGATGGATGGGCTTTTGATGGAGGCTGCGTTTTTGTAACTAGGGAGATTTTTCTTCCTCTGGTCACAACAGTATCAAAATGCAATTTAGAGGGCCATTAGCACACAGCCTCTGCTACGACATAGCACATTGATTTTCTGATTCAGGGGCTTCCCTGGGAAGGGGAAAGTGTGAACCCCCAGCTCTCCTCTGTTTCCCCAGGAAGGTCAGTAATTGCTGCTGCCTTGTCCTTGCAGTAGATGTTTCTCCTGTGATGGGGATGGAGGAGCTGGAGCCACACTGGTGGGATGGAGCCATCTGCCCCCTGAGCAGGACAGTGACAGTTCCTCATCCCTGACCATCAGCTCCATGGTAGCTAAACAGAAAAAAGGGCAAAGGCATAACCTGGAGGGACCCCTTGTGGCACTGGGGAAGTTCAAGCATCAAGTCTGGACTGCCAGAAACAAACTGAAGCCCTTTTGAGGACCATTTAATATCGGTAGCATGTGTTTACCTGCACTGACCTATTTAAAGTGATGAGCTGAGGGCATCTCTGCTGGGGCTACCTACTTTTTCTCATTGTGTGTGTGTATTTGGAGGGGAGGGGATATGACCTCAGAAGGTCATAAGAGGCCAGGATTGTGTTTTGGCCTGAGGGCATCCAAAATCACCTGTGAGCTCTGATAATTGAGGGCACTCCATGCAGATTCTTGCTCCAAATGTTCTGCTCCAGTTCCTGCTGCTGAAAGGTTGCTTGTGCCCCTTTCCAGGGATCTGCCTGCGGTGCCAGGAAAACACAGAGGGAGATCACTGTGAGCTCTGCAAGGAGGGCTTCTACAAGAGCACCCATGGTGTCCATGCCTGCCACCACTGCCCGTGCTCCACCGTGGCATCAACCGGAACCTGCCAAATACGTAAGGCCTTTATTTTCACCTAATTCCTCAGATAATGCTTGTGGCAGCCAGGAGAGGCAGAAGGAGATGCTCAGCAGTGCCACATAGCAATCCGTGTCTCTGTGAGCCCTCTTTTGAACATCTCCATGGGGCTCCAAACAGAGATTCCTCAGTCTTCTTGCTCTATTTTGATGTAACCAAGAGAAGTCATAGCTGTAATAAATCTCTGTAAGACTATATCCATAATTGGTTTTGCAATGAAGCCACCTTTGGCTTCATGTAGGCCAAAAAGTTCCCGCAGATTGCTAACATCCTCAGTGTAGTTCCAGCTGTTTTCTAAAATTGGCTGTTTTGAGATGGAAATGTTCAGGGGTAAGAACCTGTTTGCTTAGCAACGTGCCGAGCGTGTTCTGTGATGCTGGTATGAGGCATCAGAAACCCCCTCCAAGCTTTTTTTTTCCCCTAGAAACAGAAAATGCTGCAGTTGCAGCTTAAAATTTGAGACTGAATAATACTGGCTGCTGATTTTTGTCATGGTGGCGTGTGATCAGGCCCCAAAGAACAAGTGTCACAGTGGGTGTTTCACTGCATGAGGCTGTGGCACATTCCATGTTTCTCTCTATGTTCTTTAGATCCTGGTGAAAACATATTTGTGTTTCTATGTTCTTTAGATCCTGGTGAAAATGTTCATCTATGTTATTTAGATCCTGGTGAAAACACGTTTGTGTTTCTCTCTAAGTTCTTTAGAAGATCCTGGTGAAAACATTTTT
>VZTY01001097.1:6597-19596 GCA_013400935.1 Turnix velox | reverse complement strand
AACCATTCCATGATTCTAAATCAGGCCACATAAGCCAAGGAGCCCAAATTTCTGTTTTTCACTTACTTTGCTATAGACTGATATAATTTGGCTTCTTGTCCAATACTGCTCTGCATGTGTGACCCACTGCCTGCCCTGTGGGAGAGGAGAGGATTAATGAGATCACCATGTTTAGCCTCTTCTTCTGGAAGTATTTGTGTGGGTTCTGGGCCCCTCACCACAAAAAAAAGATACTGAGGTGCTGGAGTGGGTCCAAAGAAGGGCAGCAGAGCTGGTGAGAGGTCTGGAGTGCAAGCAGCTGGAGTAGTTGGGGCTGTTCAGCCTGGAGAAAAGGATGCTGAGGGAAGACCTTGCTCTCTACAACTCCCTGACAGGAGTCTGTAGCCAGGTGGGGTCAGTCTCTTCTCTCAAAGAACAGGAGATGGGACACAAGGAAATGGCCTCTTATTATATGGGGGAGGTTTATGGTTGCCCAGGGAGGTGGCTGAGGCACCACCCCTGGAGGTATTTAAGAGACAGATAGACATAGAGCTTCAGGATATGGTTTAGTGGTGATTCTTGTCAGGGGTTGATAGTTGGACTCCATCTGAAAGATCCAATGAAGTTAATTCTGGTTTTTGAGTCTGCTGGGAAGGAGTATGTTTGAGATGTGTTACCAGCCCCATAAGGAAGCACTGGGAGATGATACCACTCTGCACTTATGAAGCTTGAGCTCTCTGTAGGTGGTGTTTGACCCAACAGTCTACCTAATGTGTCTACTTTGTCAGCCCAACATCCCAGCTGTGCTTCCATCCTCTTGTGTGTCTCCATCCCAGAGTGGGCATATACATATATAAGTTGCAATTTCTCCTTCTAACTGTGCTTTTACATTCCTTCAGTGAGTGAGGAGAGACCAGAGGCCATCAGAAGCAGGAGTGGTTATGCCTTGTGACATTTCTGTGATCTGGATATCATTAGCCATCCTTCCACTGCAGAATGAAACCAGCAAAGAGGATTCAAGTGATTTGCCTCTGGCCAGGGGCAAAATATATTGAGATGAAAAGTGAAATATCTTCAATAATAGCAGTGAAGCGCCTGTTATCTCAGTTTTAATGAAAGTTTCTTCTTCCTTGCACCTTTTCAGGACTTTTATCCTTTGAAAAAGCTCATTTTTTGGATGGGTTGGCAGCCTCACTGACCTCTTCTCCTTTTGCAGAAACAGGTATGAGGTGTATAAGGAGACAGCAGATTGGTTACGTGCCCATACCAACCAGCACCCCAAAATTGCCATCATCTGTGGCTCTGGACTGGGAGGTCTGGCTGATGCACTGGAAAACAAGACAGTCTTTCCCTATGAGGACATTCCTCATTTCCCTAGGAGCACAGGTTAGTGCAACCCAGGGCATCAGCAAGCCCATCTGTTGGCAGCAGGTGACAGAAATCCCCCAAATCAACCTAAACCACTTGGCACTGGTGTGCAGACCAGTCCCTCAGTGGTGTTTGCAGTCTAAAAACCCTATATATTTGTGTTATGGTATTTATTTCCCTTTCAGCTCCTGGCTTGGCAGTGCTTGGCCCTACTGTAGTGCATAATTGCCAGCTGACAAATCCCTCTAAAGTCAAAGACCCTGGAGAATTGTAACTGAAATGACACCCCATTAATTTCCAGTTGCAGGGCATGCTGGCAGACTGGTGTTTGGGGAGCTGAATGGGCAGCCCTGCGTGTGCATGCAGGGACGGTTCCACTATTACGAAGGATACTCTGTCAGCGCGGTGAGTTCTCATGAAGAAAATCATTCAGGGAGCATGGAGATATGTTGGAAAAGATGCAAAAGTGATTGCTTGCTTTGATATCTACCTGCAGGAGGTTAGCTCTTGCTATGAATCTTGCCTAGATTTTGAGATTACTCCCCAAAAAGATACCATGGGGAGTTCAAAGTGAGAGGCAGTCAGCTTTTTGCTAGGTGAAGCTGATACTGTGCAGCCATACAAAGAAGCCAGGCCAGTTAGACTTAAAGGGCAAAATAGTATATCACACCAGGCACATTGATTGACTTTACTCAGTCATTTTAATCCTGCTTTAAAAACAGCAGTTGGGAAACACTGAGTGATAAGAATAACCTTTGCTTGCATTTGTGTAGTTTAAAGCTTTTTTTTTCTTCTTCTATAAAGAACTTCCAGGCTATAACTTTGGCATATTCTCCCAGATAAGATGTTGCCCAGAGAGGTTGTGGATTCTCCCTCCCTGGAGGTGTTTAAGGCCAGGCTGGATGAGAACCTGGTGTAGTGGGAGGTCCCTGCCCATGGCAGGAGGGTTGGAACTAGATGTTCTTTAAGGTCCCTTCCAACCCAAACTATTCTATGATTGTGAATATTCAGGAGTTACCTGACATGCCTGTGTGCACAGTTCTGATAGAAAGACAAATAGTATTTCTTATTTAGTGGCTGGTAGTTTGTTTTTTTATCTTGGATACCTTTGGGGCTTTAATTGTGGCTGGAGTATGTTTGCATTTGAGTATAAACTAATGCTTTGCATCTCTCAAATTTGATAGGAGAAAAATCCCTCACCACCCTATTTTAAATGCACCTGGTACATAACTAGATCTATCAAAATATGTTTGGTACAACTTACTCAGTGATGTCCATGGTTAGGAAATTCTCTGCATCCAGCTTCTGTAGCTTTTTAGAGGCAGCCAGATATCATCCTGATCCCTTCTGAACTCCTCAAAATCAAACTGCTCAAATATTATTTCCCAGCTCCCAATAGTTCATTAACTGTGGATAAGCAGATCACTGAAGTGAACTAACGTGAATAAAATGAAATGAAGAAAATCATTTCAGTGCTGCTGTAAAAAAGCACAACTGCTGCAAAAAGCTGGTTTATCTATTACACCCCCAAGTCCATGTGCATAAGTAGTTACTTCAATCAGCACTGTGGTTTGATCTCTGCAAGACTTGGCAGTGAGGAACAATTTATCTGCATATTCTTTTTGTACCACCTTTATTTGACCTCGGTGCAAGTGTGGAAAACGTGGGGGTAGAATGTTAATGGTATTCCCTTCGAGACTGGTTTTTGATATGTTTAAAAAAACATTAAAATTCTTTCAATTTAAAATTAGAGGGAAATTTTGAATTTAGAGAGAAGTTTTTGTTTCTCCTGATAGTTTCGTCTGGACACTGTTCTGCATTACTTCACTGTCTAAAAGTTGTGATACTACAATAGTGGTTGTAGCTATCATAGAATCATAGAATGGTTTGTGTTCAAAGGGACCTTCAAGATCATCTAGTTCCATCTGTCCCCTGCCATGGACAGGGACACCTCCCACTAGACCAGGTTGCTCAGTGCCTGGTCCAGCCTGGCTTAAACACCTCCAGAGAGGGGGCAAATGAATTGTATGTCTATGAAATGTAGTTCACATTGCATTTATGTTTGGTTCTTGCAGATCACCTTTCCCATCAGGGTCTTCTATCTCCTGGGGGTGGAGATCTTGATTGTCACCAATGCTGCTGGAGGGCTGAATCCCTACTTCAAAGTAGGGGATATCATGTTTATTAAAGATCATATCAGCACATTTGGCTTGGAAGGGCAGAACCCTCTGCGTGGACCAAATGATGACAGGTAAGGAGAAATGCCCATCCTCCCAGAGCTGGGCACCACAGTCTTGCAAGAGCAGAGCAGCATTTCTGGTGGTTTAAGGGCAGAGGCATTGAGCAACCTGGTTTAGTGGGAGGTATCTCTGCCTTCAGCAGGGAGGTTGGAACTAGATGATCTATAAGGTCCCTTCCAACCCAAACTATTCTATGATTCTGTGATTGTTGCTGTTTTAACAGCTGCATGGCAGGCTATTTAGTCTTACAAAATGGCTCTGCTAGTGGATTTTGTTCCTATCCTGTTTCATCCCGGAGTTCAAGTGGTGCTATAGTTAAATTCACCCTTCATGGTCCCTGTCTGATTCTGCAGCCCCCGTGTTACAAGTTAGTCCTTCTTCCTCCATCTGCAGGCTAGGCCTGCCATTTGTGCCTGCTGGCAAATATTTACAGAGAGGTTGAGTTTGGCTCCTGGTACTCACAAGGGAAATTAAAGCGAGGTCTGTGCTGTGCCACCTGCAGCCTTCCTTGGCTGTCACCCCTATGAGGAGTTTATATGCAAACCTCTAGAAGGTTTTATTCTATAAAAGCAGGCTTCTGGTCATTCTTCTGACATCACCTGCAAAACAGACCTGCTGCTGTCTTTTCTTGTCAGTCCCTCTCTCTGATATTTCCTCTTAATTGAGCAGTCTGTTGAACTGCAGTGTTTCCAGCCAGCATTTATCAACAACCATTTCTGGTCTGATACAACAGACCGGGCAGTCAAGCTGACAGCAGAGCAAAGACTCAGTCTCCTGACAACAACCTTTGTACCCAGGTTCATATTTGCTGACATCATGTATTCACTGAAAGCATCAGTCTGTTGGGAGGTGGTTCTCTTGGCAGCCTCTCAGAAGACCTTTAGATCTATGAGAGTGACCTGCTGCTGGTTGGCTTTGGAGATCAGAGTTCTGCTATCAGCTGTGTAACAGGATCTTTACCCTATGGATGGTGCATTGAGCAGCTTGTAACTTGTACCCTTGGACTCTAGTAGCCACTGGATATGGATTTGCTTTGAGCAGAAGATTGGACTTGATGACCCTGAGATCCCTTTCAACCCAAATCAATCTACAATCCAGAAAATCCTTTCAAGGCACCATCAGACTGGATGGGAGGCCACCAGCACCAACAAGGTCATAGCAACATGACATGACAGAGGGGCTGATTTTTACATGAAGAAGCCCCTTGATTCTCAAGTGGGGTGAAACAGCCTGAGGATCCACAGCCTGAGGAGGATCAGGCTGAGCAAAGGAGAGCACATTAAATGTCAGGAGGGTCAATGTAAAAGCAATGAAGATCCAAGGCTGTCAAGAACCTCGTGTCAGGAAAGAGAGAGGCTGGGATTTGGTAAGGAGATGACAGTAGTTAAGAGTTATGCCCTGTCCAAGCTGGCAGGAGAGAAGCTGAGCAAAAGCCAAGTTGTTGATGCAAATGATGAGCAGCAGAGATGGTGAAAGATATGATGGTTTATGAACAAAGGGTTGAGTAATGAGATGGTTAAATTAATCCTTCGTTGAAAAAAGGACAGGTCAGGGCATCTGTCTGGACTGTCCTGGGATCTTTCCAAAGGGAAAGTTCTGGCTTGAGAAGAAGATGATCTGCCTGCTTTCCAGTTGAAGTTATTTCCTCCTTGATGTGATGCCAAACCTGGCTGCTACTTCTGAAGAAATCTGAAAGGTGTTAGCAACTACCTCAGGAGAAATAAATGCTGTTCTGCAATTCACATGGCAAGGGGATGGTACCCATCTGAAATGGAACATCTTTGCTTCTTCACAGGTACTGGTGTGGGCTGGAGGAAGGAATGATCAAAAGCACAGAAGGCACATTGGAGGAGTGTTTAAAGCTCTTTGGACTGGCGTAATCACTGAGAAACAGGAGGAAAAAACACCAACTAAACAATAATTGCATCTGGACAATGTTCAAAGGCAGGGAAACCACCTCCTTGCCTCCCAGGAGCAGCTTCCTGGGGGAGGCTGCAATGCTCTGGGAGGTGACTTTTGTCCTGCTGACCAAGGCATCAAAACGGGCAAGAGGTCTTTATGAATCATCTTTCAAAGCTCTGCAGAGCTTTAGCTGAGCACACTCCTAAAATCCAGCCCCCAGCCACCAGGAAGAGTTTATCTAAGCACAACAGAGTAAAAGTGGAAGCAATGAAGTGATGTGAAAAAGGAAAATATGCTGCAGGAATCTGAAGGGCTGAATTTAATAAATTAAGAGATTGGCTTCCGCATTGCTGGCCATCCTTCAGGAGAGAGGAGCAATTTTCATGCTGATGAATACTTATTACCTTAGACCAGATGGGGGAAGTTTGTTTTTTATTTATACAACGTTTTACTGTTTATAAATGTAGAATAAGCCACCTACTGCCCTGAGCATTCAGCTGGAAGAACACGAGAGCAGGCAGGAACTTTAAGAGCCTGGAGGAGAGACCTGGTCCACCCACCCCTACTGAACTGACTTGGTGAACGTGGCTGGGAGTTTATTTTCCAGATTTCCTCAGCAGCAACACATCAGGCTTGGCCATCTATTTCTGTCCTCCCTGAGTCAATAGTAGCATTTGCTCAGTCAGGAACAAGACTAAGCTGTTATCTTAAGATCTAAAGCAAGCAAGAGACACAGTCTCTTGGACAGAATGAACCTACCTAAAATATGGCTGTGGAGATCCAAGATGTGCTACTCTTCCCATTTCCCTGCAAAGGACAACACCTGAACAGGGTGCTGTTGCCTAAATGTAGACATCTAGCACTCTGCTGAATATCTGGGGCTGGGAGGTGCAATAAGGTTGACGGGATGCTTTGGGTGGGCAGTTGAGGGGCTGACAGAACTTACAGGGCATCTTGAATCATAGGGATGGTTTGGTTTGGAGGGGACATCAAAGGGACATCTGGATCTGACCCTCTAACCCCCTGCCCTGGATGGAGACATCTCCCACAAGCCCAGGCTGCTCAAAGCCCCTTTCAGCCTGGCCTTAAACTCCTCAGGGATGGGGCAGCCACCGCTTCTCTGCAGCTACATTTGCACTTCACTCCTAAAGGAGTCTCCAGGCTTGTGCTTGGTGGGATCTTGCCATCCCAGGAGCCAGATGCAGGATGAAATGCTCTTTCCTGGGACCTGTTTTCTGCCTATTTAGCTTAGTTCACCTGCCTTTTAAAGAAAGTCATTCCCTTGGGGCTTTCAAACTGACCTAATGCCAACATTAAATGGGAGTGACTCAAGTCCCACATCATTTGCCCAGTGCTTCCAGCTCTGTTTTTCAAGCATTTGGGTGTTAATTAAGGGACAGGACATTCCTTGCTGTAGTGGAGCTCAGCATCCCTGCCCATGAGCTGAGTTTAAAAGTTGTTTTGATAAGTATCAAGGGTAGTGGCTGATGGCCTGCTCAGATCCTCTCACTGGCACAACTTTGTGACTTAGTTCACAAACCATGATGCAGGAAAAACAAAAGGCAACAGTTCTCTAATGGACAGTATTTAAAAGGGAGTTATTAGGGGGAGAGAGAGCAGCACTGGGGAGAGAATTTGCCATTGGTGCTGGCTGGAGACAAAATTCCATGGAAAAGATAATTTCTGAAAGGCTTGTGCAGTAGGAAATTGGTGCCAGACCTTCCAACAGCCAGGACTTGTGCTTGGTGATTAGATCTAGCAGCAATGTCATAATGGGAGAAGCATCTGATGGTGAGGCTGGGATGAGAGAGCATCCATAGCAGATCTTGCCTCCAAGTTTCCCTTTTCTCCTAAGGGTTGAGAGTGTCCCTGAACTCTAATGGAGCACAGGCAGCAATATCAGCGGGGCTCTGTTTTTTTACTGCCTTCCTTGCAGGTTTGGAGTGAGATTTCCCTGCATGTCAGATGCTTATGATCAAGATCTGCTGGACCTGGCCAAGGAGAGTGTGCAGGAGCTGGGATTTCAGAGTTTCACCCGAGAAGGAGTGTACTGCCTGCTGCCTGGCCCCTGCTATGAAACCGTCGCTGAGTGCCTCATGCTGCACAAGCTGGGAGCAGATGCTGTAGGTGAGCTGCTGGTAGGGTTGATTTTTGACATGTGGATTAAACAGTTCATTCTCCTCAAAGCTCCCTTTCTTCAGTCTTAGGCTCTGTCAGAGTCTCCTGGGCTTAGAGAAATGAGCTCTGTGTGTTCCTGCAGAGTTCTGCAGTGGCTTAGTGCAGCTGCTTGGGTGGATCTGCAGAAAGTCACTCTGCCCAGGAAGGGATCCCAGTTCCATGTTGGCTTTATTTCCCAAACACACCTCTCATGCACTGGTGGTTTGATTTCAGCAGCTCTCCTGCAGAAATAAAATCCTTTCCTATTATATTTTTTAATTCTGATCTTTTGAGGGGTTTTGCTGTGCCTTTTCCTTGCAGAGCAGCCCTCTGTAAGACTCATAATAGTTTAGGAAAGGTAATTATGGTTATCTTCCCAGTTTTTCCTACAAGGAGGGTAAGCATTATCATCCATATTTTTCCTCTAGGGTCACTGAAGCATCCTGTGGAAATCTGTTTGGGAATATCTGCAGATTTCTTGTGTGTGAGGGAAGGAGCTCAGCTTCCTACAAAGCTGTTTCTCTTTGCTATAGTTCTTTTTCATCCGAGGAGAAGACCCAAATGACACAGCACATCAGTACTTCTCTTAGCAGGGCTGCCAGCAGTCTGACACGTCTTGGGGAAAAGGATGTAGTGCACAGGAATCAAATGGGGATGGTTTATTGTGCTGAGCAGGGTTGTAACTACAACTATTACAGCCTTACAAGTATCACAGCCTTTAAGTGTTCATAGCTCAGATGGGGAAGAGACAAGGGCACAGGCTGAAGGAAGGATTATAGTTTGCAGCCTTGGAGAGTTCTTATTTTGATGTAAATCCTGCCTCATCCTGCTCCTTTCCTCTCCTACCACAGGCATGAGCACTGTCTCAGAAGTCATTGCAGCCAGACATTGTGGCCTCAGGGTCCTTGGGATCTCCCTTATCACCAACCAAGTGGTGATGAGCTACAACAGCCAAGAGAAAGCCAACCACGAGGAGGTGCTACGTGTCTCAGTGGTACGTGCTGAAGCCATGCAGAAACTGGTCACCCATCTCCTAGGCAAGCTGGGGGAGAGCACAAACTCTCTGTGAGCTCCAGCCATTTGTCATTCATATTACAACACGTGGACACTGGAAGTTCCTTGGGGAGAGCCCTTGGTGAGACCGTTTCCTTCTAATTGACCTGACTTTTAATAGACTTTTTGTTCTATGTCTCCCTGCTTTGCCTGGTTGGGTGCAGTTTTGCTTTAAATTTTCCCAGAACAATCTCTTTGTTAGTAGCCAGTGACCAGAACAGCTTTCTGGCACTTAAACAGCATCTGATCTCTGACAGATTCCCAGACCTGTGTGTCACCAGGGAGCCCCTTGGTACCATGGGCTCCACCTCTCCCTCTTTCTGCTGCAAAGTGTTTGGTGCTTCTCACTTGTGCCCCATTTATAGCCTTGAATCACTGCTGACTTGTTTTAAGGGGGTAGAAAAAGAGGAGCTGAGGTCCAAGGCACATCTCCCTGCACTATGTAGAAGTGGCCAAGCTGGAAAGAAGATTCAGGTCCAGCTCTGCCTGGCTTTGTTCATTCTGTCTTTGGATGTTTTGGAGATCAGCAGCTGGAAACTGGTTACTTTTTGATGTCCTACAACAGAGAGATCATAGTTTGAACCAAATGTTTCACCCTCATCCCTGCAGGAGATGCTGAAGCACCGATGGTTTTTGGAATTTAGTGATCTGAAATTACAGTGTCAACAATTTTGGAAGAGGTATGGTGTTTTTTTCCTGAGTTTTCTCAACCTCTGACATGAAGAAATTGAGCTTAGCAGTGAGTGAGTGACCAGCAGGAGATGCCACCAAGCTCTCCTAAGCTGACATGCCTTGGAAGGAAGGGTGAGTGTTCACTGGAGTGGTGTTCACTGGAGTCATTGTTCCCCAAAGGTCAGGTTGAGCTGTGGATGCAGCTGGGTGTGAAAGAGTGACTGTAATTATTAGGTAACCTTTTTTCCCTACATTTATCATGCAGTTTTCTATAAAGCCCATCACTGTCACAGCTAAATGTTTTCACTTGACACACTGGTCTGAACTGGAGGCACCCAACTGGTCACAGAGAGCTCCCAGTCTGCCTTCCTAAATTTAGCTCATAATAGTTTCCCATTGACATTTGCCCTCCATCACAGCCTCCAACCTTCTGTGGCTTTTCTTCAGCTCTGGCTACAAAAGGTTATTGTGGCCTGATAAGTTGGGGTTTTTTCCAGATGAGTATTTGCTTTGAAAGCCTTTGTGCTGCAATTAGTGGTGTCAACTGCTGTGTTATTAAGGGTGCAGATGTTGCCACTGGGAGGAACAGTTGTGCCATGGATGTTTCCTGTGAAATGGTAGCTCTTGGTGTAGATACCCCATGCCCTTCTCTTCTCCAGGGTAGGTTTATCTGTGATTGGTGCTGACAACCATCTGCACAGCCTGGTTTTGAGGGATTCTGGAAGGAGAGGTTTATTCCCTGTGCTGTATAGTGGCCAAGACACTTGTTCAGGATCTCCTGATACTTGGAGGAACCCTCCAAGACAAGAAGTTCTTGCTATTTGATAGGTGTGACTGTTGAGACAGTCTTGGGAACCAGCTCTGGTGACAGGCAAAAGGGAAAGAGTCTCCAGCTCCTCCTTCCACCAGGCTGTTGCCTTTCCAGGTCTGACAGGAGTGAAGTGCAGCAAAAGTGGTGGAATGTGGAAAGTGGGAGCTGTGCAGAGCAAGAAGGAGCCATTTCTACCTGCTCTTCTTTCAGACTTATCCCGATATGGGCTTGTTACGGGGCAGAGAGAGAGAGCAGATCATTTCCCCTGCCTAGAAAATAGTGCTTCACATTCATCTAATTAATAACTTGGTAAATACAAAGTCTCTCAAGTGTGAGCAGGAGACAGCTGCAGCTTGAGAGCAGCCAGAGTAGCTAAGGCTGGGATTTCAGCAGACTCTGTTAATTAATAGGAACCAGGCTGGGCTGCAGAGGGAAGAGAAGCAGCCCCCAAACCCCTTATTGAGCTGGATCTTCTCAAGCAGGCTGGAGACAGTGAGGAGCTTGGCAGCACCACCAGGATCTGCTCCAGCTGTACTGAGCCTCGCTGTGCAGAGCATGCACTCATACCCAAATGTGTCTTTAACTTCAATTGAAACCTAAAATGATGCCACCTTTTTAAAAGATAACTTTTCTAAAGAGCGTTTGAGCCCTCTAGCAGTTGGGGGTGGTTCTTCCTGCTGCCCAGGGTTGACCTGGCTGACTCACTCTCTGCATGAACATCCTGAATTTGTCCGTGTGTGGGACAAGAGGAGGGAGGGATAAACGTCTTAGGGACTTCAGAATGGATTTTGCTTATGCTTTGGGAGGGGGGAATAAAATGAACAAGTGGATTTATGTGGTTTTGGAGATGGTTTTTCTCCTTAAGTGTCCTTATCACTCCAGGGAAGATTTTTCATGTTGTGGGTTCCCACTGCTTCCAGTCCTCTGGAGAAGATGGTGATGATGCATCAATGTCCTTGTATGTCATTTATGTCAAAGCCTGATGCCAAGGTCTCTGATACAACCCACAGCTGGACTGTACCATGAGTTTTCAACTAGAAATCTCTGCTGTCATCTGAGAAACAACTCTGCAACCTTCTCAGACAAACCTGATCCTTGTCTGCATCCTGTTTGCTTTCCAAAGCTTGGTGGTTTTCTTGAACTCTTTGAGTGAAATTCACCATTTGGTCTCCCTTCTACTAGGAAAAAAAAAAAAACCTGAAAAAGCTTCTTCCTTTAAAAAAAAAAAAAGCCACCAAACCCTGTCTCTCTCAGCTCTGCAGCTGAACAACATATGCTTTGCCTTCAAGTTATCAAAATTCCCTTAGACATTTTGTTGAAAACCTGCTGTTGCATTAAGGAGTTGTTTTGTTGTTTTTTGGTGGGTTTTTTTTTTTTCCCTAAAGCCTTAGGTCTTCTCTGCAAGGGTTTCATATGCTGAAAAGAATTAAACTCATCCCTGCCAGGCCAAGTGTGTGGACCATGAGGGATCAATGCAGGTCAGAGCAGGGGCTGGTCCCATTTGGTTGCTGAATTAAAGCCTGTCTCTGAGCAGAGAGATGGGCTGATATTTAAACCTCTTTTCAGAGAAGAGTTGGTTTAAGAGCTAGGAAATGAATGAAGGCAGAAGAAGAACATCTCTCCTTTTCTCCTACAGATAGGATATCTTTTCCTTCCATGCCTAGACCCTGATTCTATGCATGATGACAGAGGGCTGTGAATAGAACCACCACCCCACCATTCCCTTTTCTCACCCTGTGCTTCACAGCCCACTATCTCTCTCCCCCCATCTTGGCAATCCCCTCCCTGGGGTATTTCTGGAAGCTTTGAAGGGGCAGCTGGAGAAAGCAATTCCCCAAGGATGGTGGGGAGTGGGTTCAGGGCCCTTCCTCAGCCTAAATTTTTCTCTTTGATGCCACCCTGGGGCATCTTTCAGTCTTCCTGCTTGTTATTCTGGAGCAGCAGGATAGTGCTGGGCTGTTCCCCATAGGAGCTCTGCTCTGATGGACCAGTGCCAGGGACCTGATGTGTCCCTTGTCCCACCCAGCCCAGGGACACAACCCTAAACCTATCTCTATGAAGCAGTGGGGCTTCCATCCCTGCTCTGTGCTTGGATGAACTTTCCAGTTTTCTTCTCATCTTTAATTAAGCATTTCTCTGGGCCCAGCCTTCTTACTGCATCTGAATTATATTTTATTTTAATTTTTTTTTTCCCCTTTGTAGCCATGACAACACTTCCCCTGGGCAGGCTACTTCGGTGCAAACCCCCCCATTGTGGCTGTTTGTTTGGGCCTGGAATTTTCCCTGTTGTTTGGGAAAACTGGGGAAAAGGAAATCCTGCAAGGAGCTGATGGATGGGAAAAAGGAGCTGGGGGAGGAAATGTCCCTTTTAGGGCTGAGCATCCCTCCAAGGTGACCCCTTCCAGCAGGGATGGGGAAGCCTTGATCTGAGAGATCCTTGGTTTGTCCTCCAAAGGATGGGTGCAGTGTCCAGGGTTCATATCCTGGGTTGTAAGTGGTGGCCATCAGTGCCACTGGGGCTGCATTTGTCCCTCCAGCAACAGCAAGCAAATCATGAGCAGGGGGACAGTGACAAGAAGCACAGATGGGGTGACACAGGGCAGGGATGCAGTGACAGGTAGGGCTGAGTGGCACAGGAAGGGATGCAGGGACTCGGGATAGGGGGGGAGTGATGGGCAGAAGAGGTGACATGGGGCAGGGTTAGGTGTCGGGGCAGGGGTAAGTGGCATGGGACAGGGATAAATGACATGGGACAAGGGTGAGTGACATGGGGCAGGGGGAGGGGACATGGGGCAGGGGTAGTTGATGGGACAGGGT
>VZTY01001092.1:14510-25970 GCA_013400935.1 Turnix velox | reverse complement strand
CCAGTGCGCACTTGCAGCTAAGAAGGCCAACCAAATCCTGGGTTGCCTCAAGAGAAGTGTGACCAGCAGCTCCAGAGAGGTAATTTTGCCCCTCTACTCAGTTCTGGTGAGGCCCCACCTGGAATATTGTGTCCAGTTCTGGAGCCCTCAACATTAGAAGGACACTGAGCTGTTGGAGCAGGTTCAGAGGAGGGCAAAGAAGATGGTCAAAGGACTGGAGCAACTGCCTTATGAAGACAGGCTGAACAAGTTGGGGCTGTTCAGCCTAGAGAAGAGAAGGCTCAGGGGGGACCTCATAGAAGCCTATCAATACCTGAGGAGGTCCTACAGAAAGGCAGGGGTAGGACTTTTAAATAAGATATCTGATGGGATGACTAGAAATAATGGATGTAAATTGGAAGGGGGTAGGCTTGACATAAGAAAGAAATTCTTTACAATGAGGGTGGTGAAGCACTGGAACAGGTTGCCCAGGGAGGTTGTGGATGCCCCCTCTCTGAAGGTGTTCAAGACCAGGCTGGATATGGCACTGAGCAGCCTGATCTAGTGGAAGGTGTCCCTGCCTATGGCAGTGGGGTTGGAACTCAATGATCTTTAAGGTCCCTTCCAATCCAAACTATTCTATGATTCTATGGTTATTGTCCATCCAATAGAGCTGTAATAGAAAAACTAATGGGAATACCTTAGATACTACATTACTAGCTAATAAGGTGAATCAATAGTCGTTCTACCTGACTTTTCAATAATTATTATTGAAAGTAATTCTATCTGACAACTCAAACTGCTGTTAAGAAACTTGGGCAATATCTTCTTTTACTATAGAAATACTTAGAATAATCAATGCTTCTCTCTAATGAGCCCACAGGGATTTCTCCTAAGGGTTTTGTAGTTCTCAGAAAAAAAATCTAACATATTTTATTTTTACAGTTTTCATCATCATAGGCAGTAGTCATTTGTGAACTATACCCTGCTGTAGACTTGATTTATCTAAGTCTATTTATTAATTGTATCTAAATATGCTTTTGTAAACATTTATTTTAGAATCATTGTATATTGGAGAAAATATTATTTACACCTTGACTTTCTTCTTCTCTACACAAAATTTTACCAGGATTATGTTCTAAAAAAATTTATCATATTAGTATATGATTTATAGATAACACTAGCAGCAGGTCAATAAACCATGAGTTCTCAATTAAACTGGATAATTATTTTTTGTTATTTGTTTATGTGTTAACAGACACAATCAGGATAAGGAACCAATGCCAACACTAGGAAGACAGAATAATATATTCTTCATTATCTTTGATAGATTATATAATAAACTATGACTTCTACTTAATGGGAAAGGTGGCTCTGAAAAGTGGCATGACTAGACATAGTAAAATTGTCTAATATGTACCAGAAAGACTGATTCAATATGCAGCAGTAAACATATTATTTCTAAACTTTTTGGAAATCATTGTGATGCCCATTTGTTTCAAATAACTTTGTGATTAAGCTATTCACTTGAGGAGCAAGAAATTTATGTTTAATGTCTTAAAGTTCAAAGCTTCATTCATTTGCCAGATTTCCAGCGCACAACTCAGCAATGCAGTAGGGCTGATCATTTTAGGCTCTGTTGAAGCTGGAATTCACAAAACAGAATATGATATTTTTCATGTCAAAGAAAAATCTTAAGAAAAAATAATATTGTGTAGCTAGTGGTCTAAAGTATTCTTAGCTGTGTTATCTACATAATAAACATGTTTTACTCAAGTTATTAGATCAAATACAAAGTTATACTAGAACAACTCTCAGTGAGTATCCCAATGATTAAGCTACAGAATCATATTCCTTTTTATGCCTTTTTCCTTATTAATCTCTATAACTGGCACTTCTTTAAATTTAATAAAGACTGCCCTTTTTCTACCTAGGCTGGATGACTAAATAACAGTGTTCTTTGACACTGTGGAGAAGGTCTGAACACCCTCAGGCCCTGGAATCAAAATACTTCCTCCTAACAACTAGACATCATAGGAAAGACTGATAATGAACACTGTATCTCTTCCTATGGGTTCAATTAAAGCAGCTAATATGTTATGCTCCATTTTTTGTCAAAATATGAGTGTTAGGGAACGATTTCAGGCTGTGGATCTTAATTAACAGGTGAGGGTGTTCCAAAAGTTCTGAGTTAGTAATTCTGGCTCCAGGAACAGTTTGGATTTCCAAAATTGCTTGCATAAATCACTAGAAAACATGATTTATGTTCCAGGAAATTATTGCTACATACGTTCCTGAAATTTCAAATCCATTCATTTATATGCTTTGAATTTTCTGAACTCATGGCTGCCAGTTAGCTTGGTTAACATAATACTTTCAGAACAACAGTCTTGGGTCTTCTTGAGGGTATGGTGCTTACTAAATTAATTTTCTTCAAAATAAGCCTCTCATGGTTATGTTTTCCACTAGTTCATTCTCTAACTACTGCTTTAAGTACTACTTTCATATTCTTTCCTTTATTAAGAATAGAAGGGAGATATCAGGGCTAGTATAGGTAGATCTGGCCTATAAACAGTGGAATTATTTTTTAATCAGTTTCCTGCTATTAAATATTTTCCCTCATTTCTTACATTAGATTAAGATCTTTAGGAGATTTTGTTCGGATTTTGTTTTGATGCATGGCTCTTTGAGTGAAAACCTGTTTGCTTGGGCACTTTTTGTCACAGCTTGTGTTGATGGTTCCTATAGACAATGATAACTTGCTATAGAATAAGCCTTCTATCTCTGTGTTCTTTAATATTTCCCATGTTCAAGACCTTCCAAACATGATAATTTGTGGGAATTCTGCATTTATTTAAAAATTCTTAGAACCAGATAATTCTGTCATAATCATGGTTAAATGTTCATAGATTGGAGAATACAAATAAAATCAGAAGGTCTTTGAGACTCAACACTTTATTAATCATGTTCAATAAAATAATGTATGCATAACACACATTCTACATCTAAGAGCTTGTTCAGAGAAGACCAAAGGCAGAAGGGCACAAATACTTGTCCATGAAGCCTGTGTGAAAGTAAGCTCGGGAAAGCATTGCTTGGTAAAGGCTGGTATACTAGTTAGAACTATCACTAAATTGAGTAAATCAACTTTGATATTCAGTATCAGAACCCTAGGGCCACCACTGGCCTTAATTCTTCTGAGTAATCTCTCCTGGGGCCTTAAACCACATCTGCTGCCCAGTACATGCAATTATGTTTGGGCCTGGTTACCTAGCTCCTATCTGAAGTATATGATGAATGTTCTTGTCTCTTGTCCTCTCTCTTTCTGGCACTGTCTCTCACATGGGTCTCTCTTCTATGCTGTTGCTCAGTCACTGGCTTTGTCATCTGGTCTCTCATGGTGGACCCTCACCCTTGTTCACTGCTTGGCTTGCAGGGTTGATCAATGGACCCTGTTATCAACACACAACTGAGCTCACTCTGTTCAGAGTAGGACTCTGAATGGTCCCTATGGGAATGGTCCTGCCTGTGGGGCACTGCTTGTACTGTGGTCACCCTTGAGTCCTGGCTTACTACTCCCTGCTTTAAACAGTCCCATTGCTGCTGCTCCATGTCATTGTTTTGATTATGCTTAATACAGGAAATTCTGGTACTCTTTACCTCCACTTCTCAACTGAAAAGGTGGAGTAACATACCTGCTTTCGAGCCTGAATGAAGAAAGCAAATGCAAAGATAGTATTCTGAGAAAAATCATATCAATATATTTTTCATTGACAGTGTGGAATTTTTATTTTGTAGCTATAATTTTCCAGGCCGATCCTCATTACCTATACAAACTGAGAAGTGATGTGGTAGAGTGCAGCCCTGCAAAAAAGGATCTGGGTGTACCAATGGATGAAAAGCTAGATTTGAGCCACAGCACAGATGCTGAACTGTATCCTGGGCTGCATCAGAAGAACTGCAGTCAGCAAGTCACGAGAAGGGATTCAGCTCTGCTCTTGTGAGACCCTACCCAGAGTACAGTGTCCAGCTCTGGTGCTCTCAGCACAAGAAGGACATTGACCTCTTGGAGACGGTCCGGACAAAGACCATGAGGATAATCAGGGAGCTGGAGCACCTTTCCTACAAGGACAGACTGAGACAGTTGAGGTTGTTCAGCCTGGAGAAGAGAAGGCTGTTGGGAGACCTTGTAGCTGCCTACCAGTAGCTGAAGAAGGCCTACAAGAAATATCAAAAGGTACTGTTTGTCAGACAATGTAGAAATAGGACAAGCCAATGGTTTTGAACTAGAGCAGGGAGATTTAGATTAGAGACTAGAGAGAAATTCTTCACCACTAGCATAGTGAAACAATGGAAGAAGTTTCCCAGAGAAGTGGTGGAGGTCCATCCCTGAAGGCATCCAAGGCCAATCTTGATGAGTCTCTGAGCAACCTGATCTAGTACAGGATGTCCCTGCTCACTTCAGGAGGACACTGGATTCTGCTCACTGGATGACCTTTGAAGGTCCCTTCCAACTCTATGATTGTATGGATGGACATAGAGCAGCTCTGAGGAGAAGGACTTGGAGATATTTAAAGCTGAAAAATTAGATATGAGCTGACAATGTGTACTTGTAGTCCAGGAAGTACCACATAAAAAGATGCAAGGCTAACAGATAATGAGAGGTGATACTCTGTGTCTCCTTTCTTTTTGTGAGACCCTATCACAAAGGGGGTCTCTGTTGGGAGATTCTATGATTTTATGAATTCATCAGATTTTCATTTTCATTGACATTCTAGCTTTCTTGTGGGAGTCAGTGGAGGTATGTGTTAATAATAGAAAAGCGAATACTCACTTCCCTATTAAACTGAACTGATGAATTAAATCTGAGTTTACCAGCCTGCATCTGCATAGCCCTAGAAGGAAGTTCACTGTATGTCTGCCTCAACCCCCAGCAGGTTAACACTGAATGAACAAAAATTTTTCATTTTACAAAGAAAGAACAAATAGTTAAATTCAGCTGTCAAAGCTTTCCTCTTACTCCACTACTCATGAATAAAAGCAGAAAGCATTTCATGTGTCAAAAATAATGGAAACCTTCCCTAGAGATATTTTCCATCTTGGCTTTTGTCATCATACATTCTCAGACTCACTTTACTTTTCATGTTATGGGTTTTGGTTGTTAAGGTGGAAACATAAGTAATTTAAAAAATAATGTCCAAAGCACTTCTTTTCATTTCATTATAAAATGTATAACACTAATGAATTAGACTGATTTCTTCCAATGTTATTTCTAACAATGTGTAGTAGATCATTTATACAGTTGGTTGCCCCCAAAAAATGAAAAATGAAGGGGAAAAAAGTAAAAAAAGACCAATTTTATCACTTACATCATTAATGGATGAATTCATTGATACAGAAGTGACAGTATTGCTGACAATGGCTTTAGCAAAGTCAGATTTAGTTTAGAGTTTGAGAACCGAAGCAACAAGCAATGGAAAGATGCTATTTGATTTGTAGCTAAGACAAAATATGATGAATAGGACAAATAGGGAGAAATCATTACCATAGAACATATCCATTGCAAGGATAGAAGATGCACAGAAAAAAGCATAGATATATGGGGTTTTTTTCTTTCTGTTTAATAAACTATTTTTATAATGAGGATTTCTTTTCCAAAACCTAATTGCTTTAAATTAGTGATAGGGTTTGGTTTATTTATCACTGTTAGAGCCAAGCACAAAGTTTTGTTCTTCCTTTCCATTTTCCCTGGGAGAATAGGAAACAGGATTATGATGTTTACTCATTTTTCTAGATTTATTGTTGGTACAAGCTCCAGTATCACTTTTGGAAATGGTAGATTCCTCAATATTATCAAGTTCTGGAAAATATTATTCTGGTTTTAAAAAAATATTACATTTCTTAAATTTAAGGGATCTTAAAGTCCATACTCCCTGAGCCTCAAAGCAGAGTTTAGCAGAAGATCTGATGAGTCATCTAAAAATGTAACTGAACAAAAATTGAATTACTGGCTCTGTTCCAACAATTCAATATCTTAAACAGCATTTATTCCTTCCCTCCAGGGTTATTTTATATATTACAAAGCTTCCTTTGAATGTTCACTGACTAGCTTTGACCAGCCTCGCTGAAAGAACAAAGCTATATATAAATCATGCATGCACAAAGAGATTCTGTCCTTCTTTGTAAATGTACACTTTACGAAATATAAAAATGTGTACAAAGATGCTTGGATGCTGAAGCTCTAGAACACCACTTTTACGCACATCCACACACACACAGCCTTCCCTGAAATCATTTGTGCTGTGAGAGTTGAGAATAACTTAGCTCATTATGACGGTTCATAAAGAAATGTAAGAAGAGTTGTGATGTGAAGATTTGTGGCAATCACATAATCTCTGCTACACAGCAGACCTCAGGTGTAGAAGCAAGAGGGCTTTCTCTGGTAAAAAAACCTGTTTTGCTTGCGTCTGTCACTTCAGTAGACTTTCAACATTCCCTTACTTCATGAACATATAGAAAAACAAATCGAGCATGAATGCAGGAATTCATAATGTCCTTTTAGTTCATTACACTTGGAATAGGATTATTAACTTGGAATTCTGGTTAGAAAGTTATGGAGGCCTTAATACTACCTCTTTTGCAACAGCCAAAAAGAAAATTATGCATTTCATGCTGACTTGTGAGGTTTATGTCTTTTCTTATGTCATTACTTAGTTAGAAAAAGACAACCTAGACAATGAAAGTCATATTCTGTCCAGTACTGTTTATTACATTTTAAAGGCTTGATTTGAATGAAAGCAACTTTCTGTAGTAAATCTAATATCCCCATTTACAGTCTGAGAACTAAATTCTTGTACCCTTTTGCATGTAAAATAGCCCTGTGACTAATACCTGACTTCAGAGGATTAATTCTGAAATGATGGATGTACCATTAGTGCTGCTTTGCAAGCAAGAATACTCAAAATAAATTAAGAAAATATTCTGTTGATTATCTAAGGAATAGAAAATCCAGTACCCCAATTCTCTTCTATGAAAGAATGCACCAAAATTAACCCACACACTATCTGAAACTATGCAATGAAGCCAGTGAAAGGACTAAATATAAAATAGTAGGAATAATCCTTATTTAAACTTTAACTACCTAAAATTAGAATGACAGTGGGTTCAGGGGGCACCCTGAGTATTTAATTTTCTGAATTATCAGATAGATGTCCTTGGAGACAGTTAAATGTACACATATATTGGAAATGAAAGTCAACTATCAGAAGTTAATGTTCATGCCAAGCCATCAGTTTCTATTATTTATGGAATTTTAACCAAAATTCCTGAAAAAAATGCAAGTGGGTCCTGATTCAACCATAGTTTATGAGGCAAAAACACATAAACAATTAAGTCAATTATTTTTGCCCATGGCATACAAGAACTCAGGTGAAATACTGATAAGAAATCATGGTTGCTTTAAAAATGCATGGAAATAGTGGGAAAATTTACTAAAACCAGTCAAACCCCAGACAGTAAAAATTACTGCCCCATGGAAGTCTTCAGACAAAAGAAAGAGGCACAGAAACACCTTAAGAATTAGGTGAATTGAATATTGATTATGAGGAGGTTGGCAATGGCTAGGGATAACATTCAGAGGTGGGAATATTCACTGCCTCTTGTCAGATACAATATAACTGTAGGCTAAACCAAAAGTCATTAAGGATTTTGGCCCCAAACTCCAAATTCCAGGAGTTTGTTCAACAGAATGGAAGTAAATATTCTGTGGCTAATATTTCAGTTTAAATATTTCAGCCTTAGAGCTCTAGACATCATAAATAGTTGTCTCAATAAATAAAAAGATACAGAAATCTTGAAATCCCAAGGTGCGTTCTTATCACCTAACTTTAGATGGTATATCAAACATGCACATTTTTTCCAAGAGGCATAGTAGAGCAATACACACCTCTAGAAGAAGTTTTCAGACGTTTTATTTAAGGACACACTTTAGCCTTCTTTTTAACTACAGCTCTAACCCTTTTCTTAAAGGACCAATGCTTTTCTGCAAATAGTTCCTTCTCAAGGACCCAGTTTTTAATTCTTTCCTGCTGAGCATCACATTTTAATCTGGCTTCTCTGAATTGGAAAAAAAAATTATTCTGGTTCTGTGTTTCTTTTGGTGAGAAAAGCTCTGTAGAGGTGACGACAACTTTGCAATTGCCCAACGGATGTAGAAAGCAATAGCTATACTTGCAGTTCTCAGGAGAATCATGTTAAGTACACATAATTTTTCTTCTTAGGTTAAGAGTGAGATCCACAAGACATCAGGAGGATAAATGTTTGGTTTATGACTGGATGCAAGAAATCTATCACTGTTCATTGTACAGATACTGAATTAAGCAAAAATGGAGCTCAAACCTGACTTACTTAAAGAGTCAGTGGAATAATAGATTTCAGTATTGACAAATCAACTGTATTAACTGAACATTAAACATTAAACATTAACAGTAAACACTATTTCTCCGCAGAAAAAGGAAACTGACTTCCAAAAACCAAAACAATGCAACATCTAATTCTTTAAGCAATTAAATGATAAGGATGGTGAAAGAACGATAGTACAACGCATAAAAGATTACAAGACCTATTACAGTAAAGTTAAGAATTCCTTTGTCTCCCTGAATACAAACTAATCAGGTATACTATTCACACAATAAATGTATTATTAATTATTTCTTTTTTCCCTGATGAATCTTACTCCTGATTGCACAAGTGTAGAAGTGGTTTGCATGAAGCAAAAATTTTTAAGAAGCTTAAATGAAGGCCCAGAATGTAATGTGGGTGGGCAAGAGTTAAACTACAGAATACCAAGGATTTGTGAAAAAAATTACCTCTAGAAATAAAAATACTAGTCTGGGAACTAAAATCAAGCAAATAAAAAATTCCAGCTCCACATCAGCCTTATATAAGGATTGAAAGATGCCCAAAAGGAAGTCAGTTTTAAAACAGAAACTAATTATTTTTAAAAAATAAATAAATAAATAAGGGCAATAAATGTAACAAAGCTAGTATGGAACTCTATTTAATAGCACAAGAGGCACAACAGGTTTATGTTTTCCATGTAATCTCTCTGACTAAGGTTGTAAATGTGACAATGGAAGGCTATAGACAGGGGAAATGAATGTTCCATGATGATGAAACACATGGCAATCATATTGACTTGCAGTATGGCTACACAGCCTCTGTGACTGACACAAATCCATCAGTCACAGAGGCTTACCTTCAGAGAGCTCAAGAATTTTGCCAAATACTACAGTCTCAGAGCTTTTAGTCTAGTTCTTCAGTAGTGCTCATGAGTGATCTCTGTTTTACTTTTTGGATGTAGAGAACTTCTCTTTCTTAACATAACTCACCCTTCTCTCATCCATCACACTTTAGACTATCCAGTGAGTCTCAGAAAAGATACAGATATCTTTTCCTTCCACCTCTAGTTTTGCAAAGAACAAGCTCCTGCAAGGTTAAAAGCTAGCTACTTGGAATACATTCCTCAAAACACATCAGACTAATGTGATTCCATGTATAAAATAATGAAAAGAAAAAAACCTCTGGGTACATTAAAAAGTATGAATATACAGGCCACTGTCTTTAGGAAAAGAACTAAGCTGACTACCTGAAAAACTTCAGCTAGTCTTTGAAGCTGTCCTTTCTTGCTGCAGTTCCCCTAGTACTATTTTTCTGCAAAGTTTTCTATAACTTCTGAAAGTGATACTACTCTTAGTGCCTTATTTTCTTTCATTTAATGCCCTTTAATCTTAACAGTTCACAGTATCCTACTGCTCTTTCCTGGAAACTCTGTAAAACTTCCTTTAAACTTTGCTGCCTTTACTTTCTTTCTCCGAGGCTGCAGGCAATTTGTCATCAAGCAATGAACTCCATTTGACACTCTGTATTCCAGTACTTGTACATCATGTTGCAACCCAGTAACTTCAATGTTTTTTCTTCAGGTAGGTGCCTGTATCCAATTTATATTCTACTTGCCTGAGGGCTTTCCCTGTAGGAGCTGCCCTAAGCTTTCACGCCTGCACAAGAGACATTTTCTCATTTAACCTTGACCCACATCATTATGGCATATAGTTTAAGTAAGTGGTTCTTGTAAGATTGATGTTAATTTTCTAATGATGCAATCTGGAATTGTTTGTAAGTCCTTAAACCTGTAAGTTGTGATGCAGAGTTACTGGATGTCACAGGCTATCTACAATGCTTGCCCTAAATTCCTGTACTCAAGCATCTGAGGAATTCAGAATAAAATACTAGGAGACTGAAAACACAAGAGTTTGTCACTAACATACACAATGTAGCAAGGTAACAGAGATCTCTTTTAAGTTTAACTAAAATAACATACTCAGTTTTTTTAAATTGTGGTAATTTTTCCCAGAATACCTTTTCTTCCTCTTTGGAAGACTGTCTGACCTTGCAATACAGTAAAGTGAAGTTGTTCGAGTGAAGTTGCCTTGATGTCCATTTCCAAGTGTGTGAACTGGCTGGTAAAGAGTATTATTTAACTACATAGGATAAATATGCAAAATCTTTGCCATCAGAAGAAACCTTTAGAAAGTCATATCCCTAGCCCCATCTGATGATATTTTGGGATGATATTGATTTTTTAGGCACCAATATGTTTCTATATGCTCTTTGCCAAAAAAAAAAAAAATTAATATTTGAGTAGCTTGATTTACTTTTAAAAATCTTTATCAGTAGAGGAATATGGTCATCAAGCTTGTCTAGCTTTATAAAAAATTACATTGAAATTATGTTTGAAAATACATAGCCCTCTTCTAAGTTTAACAGCTGTGAGACCCTTGCATTCACTTTTTCTTGATGTTTGGAAGGACTATATTCTCTGTAGGCATTCTGGTTTATGCCGTTTTCATAAAACTGGTATTTCCCATAAAATATTCAAACTCTCTTCTGATCAGCGACCTTAATGGCACAGAGATTCTTACAGTAATAGAACATATTATCATTCACAGTTTTCTTATTTCTCTAGTTTTATGGGAATAAATAAAAGGCAATGCAACTCTCTGTATCTTCCCTACATACTATTAAACTTAAAAAAAATCTTTTCTTGTTGAAACAGATATATGATATTGTTTGTCCTTGGTTTTGGATAAATTTGAATGCTTTGGCAAGAAATAACAATATAACATGAAAGTAATAATAAAATTCCTGCTAATGAAGGAACAGTACACAGTGATAATCATTCAAACATAAAATTAATTATTCTCTTGTACAAAGAAAGACAAAAACATAATAAGTAAAACCATTTAAGCCTATAATGGTGGTAACTTCTCATCCTCTTATGGGCTTAATGGCTTTAAAATGCTCACTCTATGCAATTTGTAAAATCATTTAAAAATGTTGTGAATGTATTTTTTTTCCCAGCAGACAAGCACTTTAAAAATAGAAGAACATACATATATAATATATATATATGTCTTATATATA
>VZTY01001091.1:0-18994 GCA_013400935.1 Turnix velox | reverse complement strand
TTTTTTCCTTGGATTGTATCTTACCTGTTTTTGAGCATTCTGTTGTGGTCAGGAGATTTGTATCAGCCTGGCATATTGGGCCCTTCTGTTCCCCGTAGGAGGGAATCTATGTCTTCTTCTCCTTGTGGATGAGGTAGTTATGGAGCAGCAGGCCTCCCCAACTGCAGAGATGTTTGCAGTGAAGAATGCCTGTCCCACATGTCTTCACTTGTTGGGCCTTCAACAACCAGAACCTTATACCTGTTGTTCTGAGGAACTGGAGGTGCTGAGTTGGGCAAGGAGGTAACTTGCCCACTGCCCTGACCATGAAGTTCAGTCCACTTGCTCAGGTTTCTGCCTTCTGCCTGACAAGGGCAGGATGCATGGGCACTGTGATCCTGGCTCTTATCTCAAGGGTTCCTGTCTTTGATTTAAGGAGAGCAGAGTCTTGCTCCACCAGTCTCTTTCTGCTTCAGCCTAGCCTTTCCACTTCTTCAGCAGCTCTGCCAGCGAGCTGAGCAGATAATTCACCCGCTCACAGCACAAGCAGCCCCCTCAGAGCTGCCCCTCAGTAGCAGTGAAAGACTCTTATCATTGCCCACAGCTGGACAGCTCCATTCCTTTGAGGGAACCTTGTGTCTGGGCTCCCACATCCCTCCTGGCTGTGGTTGGGGGGTGCACAGCCTTCTGTCAGGTGGAGATAATTGTTAAGTCCTGACCACTGTCTTGTTGATTACAGGGTATGCCCACTCCGTGCTTGGTTACATGGGTGCAAGGTCCCTTTTATCTGTGGGANGCTGCCCCTCAGTAGCAGTGAAAGACTCTATCATTGCCCACAGCTGGACAGCTCCATTCCTCTGAGGGAACCTTGTCTGGGCTCCCACATCCCTCCTGGCTGTGGTTGGGGGTGCACTGCCTTCTGTCAGGTGGAGATAATTGTTAAGTCCTGACCACTGTCTTGTTGATTACAGGGTATGCCCACTCCGTGCTTGGTTACATGGGTGCAAGGTCCCTTTTATCTGTGGGAAGGAGGAGACTGCCTTCATTTAAATCTGCTGCTGGGAAGGCAGCAGCCTTACTGCTTTCTCTTGGCTTTAGTAAGCCCTGAAAATGAGCTTCTTGATGGCTCTGTTTTGCCAAGATTCCCTTTCCCAGCTCGGACTGTCTTCAGCTGGAGCTGGTCTCCTCACCTAGTGCTTCATGGTGGAGTCGGTCGGTGAGATTACAGTATACTGATTAGGAGTGCTGTGCACCTGTTCTGGAGATGAACTGCATCATTTCCAACAAACCTGTGAAAGGCTTTGTAATACAGAACAGATTTGAGGCCTAGATCTAGGACTATATGGAATAATGAAAAATTTTGTATTTGATTCTTAGTCAGTATTTTCCATCAGAACTGTACCTGTAGATCTAACTTTTGTCACTGGAATATTATTAGGGTACTCCATTATTCCAGAGTTGTCCATCTTGCTCAAATGATCCTTGTTTTAGATCTCTCTGAACTACTAGTACTCTGCATGCGACAAATACATAGCATAAAGTACTAAGTGTTTCCTATAATTTATTTCACAGAACTATTACGTTTACCAAAAAATCTTCCTTAAGATAGTTCAAACTAAAGGAAAATTTGGTTTTGGAATCTAGCACTAGTCTTGTAATAGAGGTTAGGAAGATAACCTTTGTGCAACTACTCTGTAGATTTTGGAGATCTTTAAGAGGCTTTTGCAGTCTTTAGTAATTACATGTTGAATCAAATTGATCTTGAAAAATGCATGCCTCCCATTTTTATTCAAGTTTTATTAAATGCTTCCTTTTAAAATTAAAGCTATAACAGATTTGAAACAAATCATCAGAGTTTCAGGAGAATAGAAGAAATAGTGTACTATTTCACTCATCTGCAATTCTGTGTTTGATTTCAAATCAAATCACAGTTTCAGTCCATTTTTATATTGTGGTTAAAGTGAAACTTGGAAATGTAAATATAGACTAATTGTTTTTGTTCTGTCACAGGGTTTTTTGTCTTTTCTCAGTGCTCCACTAATAGGTGCTCTGTCAGATGCATGTGGAAGAAAATCTTTTCTTCTTCTTACAGTTTTCTTCACCTGTGCCCCAATTCCATTAATGAGGATAAGTCCATGGTAAGTGGTATAGACTGCATTGGTGAGCTTGCCAGTTTAGCAAAATCAGTCACAGGTGTAGTTTGGGGAAGTAAAAGAGGAACAAGAAGACAGGAGAAATCCATGTTCATTTCAATACATAATGGCATTAATATGGAGCTTTTCTGTTTAAGTAGTGTTAAAATTGCATATCTTAAAAGCAAAAATTACAGAATGGGATTTAATTACTGTATTCATGCAAATATGAAAGAAATTGAAATGGTTTTGTAGTCCTGTCTCAGGGCTATAGTTTTAAGCTCAGCTGTTAATTTTTTTTCCCTGGGGGAAATTAATATTTTCTTCTCTTTTTCAAATTCTTTGTTAGTTCTTGAGAAATACTTCTTATAGATTATATAAAACCTTTCTTGATTAGTAAGAGAAAAGCAAGAGACCTTACCTTAAACTTTCTAATCGTTGCTTTTAAATCATTAGGTGGTACTTCACTATGATTTCGGTATCTGGAATCTTTTCTGTTACCTTTTCTGTAATATTTGCCTATGTAGCTGATGTAACTCAAGAACATGAAAGAATTGCTGCCTATGGACTGGTAAGTTGCTCTAAACTTGGACAAAAAGGTCAGATTGTGAGCTCCATATTGAACTTGTGTTTTCATGCACAGATTGGTTCCTGGTTAATGGACTGAGGTTGATAGGGACAGGAATGAACCATTCACCACATCACTGTATTACAGTCTGAGAAATCTAATTTTGTATTTTTACTGCTGTGCAAACTATGCTGTGCTTATAGGAGCAAAGGAAGAATTTGTATAGGGCATATATAACAAAACATGTTTTAAATTTCACAGTCAGAACAAGCATGTTGTTAAAGTCATGCTTGTTCTGTCATACTTGAACTGTCAATATCTTTCCACTACATGTAATTCCCATTGCCTTTGAGTGTCATTTATACCTTCATCCTCTGTGCATCTATTTTCATTGTACAGACAGATGGATAGCGAGTTCTGTAGAGTATGACTACCTTGTCTGACTTAGTTATGCTTTGAGGTCTTAAGGTTTCCCTTCATTTTTAGCCGTAGGGATGTGTGATTCATCAGATGTTGATTTAACAGTTTAGAAAATAAAGAATTTCATTCTCTTGAATCAAAATAGCATGTATTGTAGCTGAGCTCTAAACAGGTTTAAAAGTTCTCTAATTCCCACTTTATTTCTCGTACCTATAAAGAAGTCTGTAAATATATGTGGAGCACATAAATTTTCCTGCCTTCAAACAGTTCTTGTTGACAGCAGCAGCTTGATCTAAAGTTATCTAGTGATTGAATTATTCTAATGAGGTCTGTATCTCTTTATAATAATTTTTTTTGTCACACCTTAATTTTTTTTCATCATGGTATATAGCTTGTTCTTACTCTGGAAAATAGTTATGCAGAGTGTTTTTATTTTGGAGTCTGCAAAACAGTAGTAATTAAAAAAACCCAAAAAACTAGCTTAATTCTAACATTTTTCAGAGACTTTTTATAGTCAAATTTTACTACAGCAGTTGATTTTTTTCATCATGTTCTGTTGTATGTAAATGTAGTAAGTGATCTGTGGGTAACTGCATTATATGAAGCAATATAGTAGTTGCAGAAGTTATTGTCATAGCTAGTGATCTTCTAGTATATTGCACAATTGAGTGGTAGTTATGTATTTAAATGTGAACTGCTATCAAAAGCAGTATGTATAACTCAATACTGTGGCTCAGTTTCCCTTAAGATTTTCAGTATACTGACAACTTTCTCAGTGGAGTCTCATCAATAGATGATCAAAAAATGGAATAGAAAAACCATTTTAATTTATTTGAAAATAACAGCCATTTTGCTCTAAGCTCTTTGCAAATCTTGTCACGTGTGGTGAGCTGTGGAGGAGGCTGAAGAAACTGTATTTAATGTAATAAGTGATTTTTAACTTAAATTTTAACTTCTTTCTGGGGAGGAGTGGTGGCATTGAACTTTTTTTTTTTTTTTTTTTTTCTTCCCGATGAGGGAGTAGCTACTTCCAACAAGCTTGTAAACTTCTCTTATGCATAGGTATCTGCCACCTTTGCAGCAAGTTTGGTGACTAGTCCTGCTATTGGAGCATACGTGTCTGCCAGCTTTGGAGATAACCTTGTCATACTGGTGGCCACAATGGTGGCTGTTGTGGACATCTGCTTCATCCTGCTAGCTGTTCCAGAATCTCTGCCAGAAAAAGTGAGACCTGCATCATGGGGATCTTCTATATCATGGGAACAAGCAGACCCTTTTGCAGTAAGATACACTTCAATAAGTTATTAATTGATGATTATTTTTTAATACTAAATAGTTGTATTTTGTAAATTTGAGAAATCTTTAATCTTATGATGCTTATGTGTTGGTATACCAAAATGTCTGTTCTGTTTTTTCACTAAAAGGTCTAGCTACATTTGAAAACCAGACTAAACGTAATGAATTAAATGATTTCTGAACTAGAAACAATGTGTAAAATCCAAAATGCTTTATTTTTCTACCTTTCTTAACGCTTTTTTATTGTAAGAGAATACCGGGTTCTTAGATGACTACAGACCCCAGAACCTCGTAACACAAATCTTCAATGCTTTGTAATTTTTGGCTGACAGTATCTTTTCCTCTCAAATTCCACTTTTGGTTCTATGTTATTTCTTTTAAACAGAACTGATCTATGAAGCCTAATTTTTCTACAGACAAATATAGCAGGAATTAAAATGCCAGTCTTTCTAGTATCTTCTATACTTACTCATGCTTACTCATCGGCTTATTTGTGTCTGTTAAACCTTGCTGCTGGGAACTGTCTGTAAATATTGTGAGATGGTTGACATGCTTGAAAGACTGTAGTTAAAGAATTTAATTTCCACAGTTTATTTATTACAGAAACAGATCCAAATGTAAGAAATGTGCAAACATAATTTGGTAAGAGAAACAGTTGTAATGAAGCTCTGTTATTTGCTAGCATCTTTAAGAACAGATTATTGTGGAGATCAGTTAGAAGATATACAACTCTCTAAACATTATGTGACTCTCTTATGGGAATACTTGTAATTTGTCACTGAACAGGATCTTCAAAAATCAAACAGAAACTTTCCAGAAGAATTGGGTGCCTCAAACCTTATGTAATACACAGATTTCTAACTTAAAATTAATCTTAATCTTTCCATACATGATCTTTTATACTCATATATATGGGTAAAAAAGTATTTTAAAAGTAAACACACCTTCTACTTTCTTTACCCTGTAATTGCACTTTATAGAAATGTCCCAATTCTTGTTTTGTTTCTTTGTTTTATAGTCTTTGAAGAAAGTTAAAAAAGATTCTACTGTTCTCCCGATCTGCATTACAGTGTTTTTCTCATATTTGGCTGAGGCTGGCCAGTATTCCAGCTTTTTTCTGTACTTGCGGCAGGTAAATGTTTGTATCTTCTCATCTTAGTTACAATGTCTACATAACTATTACCAGAAATATCTTTTTTTTTTGAAGACTTTGCTCAGAAACCCTCTTTCTGGCAAAATACAGCTTTAAAAATAAAGGCAGGATGCTTTACTAAGCCAAGAACTGGGTAGCAATTCACTCCTAATAAGTAACCCTTGCCATAGGTAAAGCTCATAATGTTAAACAGAATTTGTTCCCATTCAGTCCAGCGGTTCATGTGTCTTGAAGTGGGATCATACCTGTTGAAAAGCTGTTGTGTATGTGGGAGGGGATAGAGAATTTTAATTTCCAAATGTGTTTACTTCCTCTGTCTTCTTTTTTAAGGCATATATTTTTCCTTCTGTGGATTTCTTGGAAAGCAGACAAGTTAAAGATTATTCTCAAAAGTGGACACTTCTCTATGGATTTAGATTATAAGCAGGGATCAGTGTATTCTCTGAAAACATCTTTTTGGCTAATGTTTGGATTGGATTTTGTTTGTCATTTGATTTATTTGTTTTCTGCTTCTCTCCAGATTATAGGTTTTGAATCAGCTAGCATTGCAGCATTTATAGCTGTGGTAGGCATTTTGTCTATAGTAGCTCAGGTAAGCTTTATTCTTTCTTGTATTTCATTAAACAGTACAAATGAAACACTGAGGCATGCTCCTCTGACGTTTGAGCTTATCTATAAACTTCCCACATGTTCTAAAATGCCAGTACACCTTGCATTCACTAGAAGTTCATGTGTAGTCTGTGCAATTTTCTGCTTCAGATCTTCTTTCCTGAGAAATACTGTACGTGGGCATTAGAAAATGAAATAAAAATTTCTTAAGCTTAGCTTAGTAAATTTTCTGGGACTCTGTCTTTAAATTATTAAAATAACATAGGAAGTGGATTACTTAATGCAAGGCCTTCTCAAAAGGACATGTGCTATTTTAAGTAAAAGTCATGCTACTGTCACCTGCCTCATGTTATCAAACTTGCCTACAAATGATGCAGGTAATTGACATGGTCTGTCCAGTCTATGTCCAGAGTTGCTTGGTCTCAGCATGGAGGTTGAGGAACTGTAAGACCTTGATATATTGTGTTAATACCTCTTAATTTGCAACATTGAGATGGTTTTTGGACAAGTCCTTTGTGCCCTTGAGAAATCAGTTTTTATGATGTCATCTTTGCTACCTTTATAAGTACAGTTTGTCTTCCTGCTCTGTTAGCAGAAAGAGGAATGGCATATACAATATTGCCATCCTTAGCAGAGGTCTCACTGTGAAGCCACACATGCCCCACTTCATTATCATTACAAGTTATTATCTTTACACCATGGTTTATTCTGTTTTTGTCTGCCCTCACATTTGCCAATCATACTTTATTAAGGACAGTATTTTTGCTAAAAATGTCTGAAATTACTTCCTGTCTGGTTTATAATTTTCAGCATAAAATGAGGAAACTGCATTGACTTTTTTTTACCTCTTTGAAGAGCACAGCTTATTGTTACAAGCTTTGTGTTGTAAATACTGGTTTGTATTGCTATGTTGGGTATCTCAAGATAGAACTGATCACATGTAGATGGAATTACTGTAGATTATGCTTAAATAGCTTTCAAACTGGCTTTTTCAAAGAATGAGAAACAACGAAACTACTGTGAGGAAAATGTACCTGAGAGACCAGTATGAATTCTATATTGTATTTCTTCTGATTTCAGGTCTCTGTTTATTCACTACTACATTGATGGTAGTAGTAGTATCATCATCATGGTAAATTAGAATGTGCTTTGTTAACTGAATGAAGTATGTGTGTTGTCTCACTAGGTTTTTATTACTGTACTATCTGAACTGTGACCTCCTTCCCCTCAGCAGTAACGCTTCTAATAATGAAAAACAGTGGTATTTAGGATTAGTTTCCATGTACAAATAAAAATGTCATTAGTGGTGTAAAGAGTCAGCAGAAGACATAATTAAAGATGCCTACGATTTGCCTCTGCCAAATTTCGGTACATATGGCTTTGCTGGATAAACAGCAGGATTTACTTTATTTTAATTGTAAATTTGCCTTGTAATACACTTGACCTAAGGAGATTAATTTTTCTTCTCTAACAATCTTTTTCCTTTCTCTCTAGTATTTGTAGAAACTGGAAATTCAGCTCATATCCAGCATATTCTATGTTGATGTTGAGTATTAATTGTGCCAGTCTGTAATGAAACACAATTGTGGAGGTGTAAGCAAAAGCCTTTTTACTGTAGCAACAGACATTGAGTCCTAATGTCCATAGAGAAGGCAGTATATATGGTCCTTCATACCCTGAACTCAGTAGTTAAGAATTTCTATACATATGGCAGTTATAAGCTTCTCTTTTAGATTCCTGTAAAGATACTAAACAGGCAACAAAAAGATGTGTGGTTTTCCATCCTCTTTTTTTAATGACCTGTCTGTGTTTCAGACTACATACAGAGGAAGTAAGAACATGAGTAGTTCCTCATCAGTTGAAAGGCCTTCTGAATTTTTGTAGAAGTAGAAGCTGTTTTAGAAACCTGTCTTTTTAAAATAACTTTTGGATGAACTAATTTCTCTTGCAGACTCTTTTTCTCAGTATCTTGATGAGGTCGATAGGGAACAAAAACACAGTTCTCCTTGGCCTTGGCTTTCAGATCCTTCAGTTGACTTGGTATGGTTTTGGATCTCAATCTTGGTAAGTATGCATTTTTCCTAAGTACTTTCCTAGTAAAGAACTTAAAATGTGGTTTTACAAGAAGCTCTACCATTTAGTTCTGTCATCATTAATACCTAAATGTTCTGTCAATTAAGCATTCTTATTTGCATTACACTATCTAAGCATAGTCTGTATGCCCAACCCTACGATTCTATTTTGCCTATGTAGGATGATAGAATTTTCTAGGTATTTTAGTGTAAGTTGCAAGCCAGCAACCTGATCAAAAAAGAAGTCTTTGCACCATTTCGATCCACTGAGTTTTATGTCTGGAATTGTGGTTAAAGCTTTTTCTTGGACACAGGAGCTAGTAAGTAGCAATTTTTTCTCCAGTAATTCCATTAAATCCATTTTAATCAGTAACTGGGCCTCTACCTTTTTTTTCTATGATGTCTTTCTTTTACTGTTACTACATTTGATCTTGGAAACTATCTGCATCCTCTGTTTTTACGTTTGTTCTATGAACAGTGATGAATGCTTGTTCTTTATCAGAGCACTTCCTATTGAGTTATGTAAATTAGGGAACTGCCTCACTGAGCCACTCTGAAACTGTTCCTTTGTACAGCTATTGAAGAGGGAGGTTCTGTGCATCATTTCACTCTCACTCTGTTCTTTTCCTCTGCTGTCAATCAAATGTGCTTTTGTTGCAACAAACTCAGGTTAATTTATGGAAGGGGAGCAGGAGGAAGGCCTTGACCAGATAATTTTCAGTTGCTGGGCTTTTTAATAAGAGGGCTTTCAAAAGGATATCAAGCCTTAATTGAAAATACCTCCCTTGTGGTCCTTTTTGATGAGAGTGACAAATAATTATATGGGCATTCTAATTTTTAATTCAAATTATGATTTGTCACAGGATGATGTGGGCAGCAGGAGCTATAGCAGCTATGTCAAGCATTACATTCCCAGCAGTCAGTGCTCTGGTTTCACGAAATGCAGAGTCAGATCAACAAGGTGAGTGTGAAGTGAATTTCTGTTTCATCATGAGACTGCTTTCTTGGATGACTCTTCTGTCTAGAAAGCAGAATACTTACCTAGGAACACTTTTCAAATGTGTTGATGAATACTGAGTTTCTTTGGTAATAGCTGTAGAAACCTGCTGAACTATGTATAAAAAAAAATGGTACACAAATTTGTCAAATCTGCATTGCAAAATACATAGTTTCTGACCAACTACTAGCTTTCTCTAAAAGTACTGCAAAAGCAGCAATAATGTGTGGTAATGTCATCATTTTCACATCTTTTTTAAGAAAAGTAGTATTATCGAAGTAGATAGTGAGTATTGATGTAACAATATTGTTGTTTTAATGAAAACTAACACCACATTTTACCAGATTAAAATAAGCCCATACAAGAAGCACTGTTTTGCATGGATAGATTGTCCCCATTTGCAATAATGCTCCAAACTTTCAAGGAGTAGAAAAAGAACCTTAAAAAATGGGGTGATGCGAAAAGACAGAAAAATTCATGGGTCTTTATTTGCAGGAGAATAAACAACCAGAAATAAGTATTTTCAAATGAAATGAGGGAAAACGTCATGACAAACTATAACACTGGTGTATAATAGGTGAATTTAATTTTTTCTTTAAAATAAATACTGTACTTAAAATATCTATGTATCCTTTTTGCTCTAATATTGTACAACTTGACGGTAGATTATTGGGGGCTTAAAGAAGGTGCAGTTCAGGGAGACAGGTTTCGGTTGGCTTTGAAAGGTACAAAAGACTGCATTTTATATGTTTAATTCTCTTTCACCTGGTATTTGTTTCTAATAGAGGCATTTAAAAGTTTTAAAAGACTGGGTTGCTGTTTATGTCTGATAAAGTCATTGATCTTCCATTTTAGATAGAAAAAAGTACTGTTAGTAACTCAGGCATGCAGTAATTTCTATAGTGAAGTTTTGCCATATAGTGGCAAGGAGATATAAAGCTTAAATGTCAACGTGAAGAAAAAGCTGGGTTAATTTTCTATTTTTTCCTTTTTACAAGTTACTGCCTTAAGAGAGAGACCAGTATAGAGACCAATACAGAGAGACCAGTAACATTGTAAAAATAGTGTTCTACAAAATCACAATCTGTAAGATCATCAAAACTTCTTACACTGTTGTCACAAATAACTTAATTATGTTGTAATAATAATACATGCATAAATCTTTGACTAATCAGGCTTTAAAATACTGTAATATAAAATTGCAGCTAGTGTAGTACTCTGAACTTAATGTATTACTGCTGATTTTACTGCCCCAAAGAATATAATTGGTACTTTAATAAATCATGGTCTTAGACTGGTGAAGGGATTAAATCTGATATGTTTTGTGCATATTTTGCTAGTAACAACACTTAAAACAGACACTGTAATTTTCAGTTGAAAATAAATTGAGCCAGTACCACGTTTTGTTGCTACTTTCTCGGTTGATGACTTTGGGTGAGAAAGTTAGACTTACACGTAAATTTAGTTGCTCATATTCAAAACTCATACTCCCTCCAGTAGCATGGAAGTACAGTGACAGAACTATGGTGGTGCATAGGATAGTTTTAATCTGGTAAAATTCTCTTCAGTGTATTTGTTGAGACCTTAGCATGTAGAAATAATTACCAAATACGTGCTTTTGGAACAGCCATTAGAATACCTTCAGAGCTGTTTAATTCTTTTTTTAAATAAATAAATTACAATCTTACCTATTTTTCTTCTTTAGGTGTTGCTCAAGGAATAATAACTGGAATAAGAGGTCTATGTAATGGCCTGGGACCTGCACTGTATGGCTTTATTTTCTTCCTATTTCATGTGGAGCTCAATGAATTGCCACCTGATCAGACTTCTGAAAAAAAGATAGTGCAAAATCCAAGTGTTAAGGTATGTTTTGATTTCTGATGGGAAGTTTACAGTGTAGAACTCACAAGGGTAAAAATCTATCACTTTTGGATGATTTAAAATCTTGATATCTAATTCTTTGGCTGTATAAATCTCATATTGTGCTTTACTGAACTACTGAACTACTGATAGCTCAGCAGTGTTATCAGGTTTGGTTTCAGTATTGTAATAGATCCAGTTCACTTCTTCTGATTTAAATCTATTCAAAACACATCTGTAATCTGGAATTAGAGTGAGATGTTAAATTTTGACAAAAGCAAAGTAATTTTTGTAACTCATTTCATTTTCTTTGAACCTTATAACAATTGTTAAATTATTCACATTTATAGTAATTCTTTAGGTAGTTGATTTATTTTTAATTTTTTTTATTCAGTGGAAATAACAGATTGCTTTTTATTTTCATTTCAGAGTTTTAAGAAGTTTTTGAACTTTTATATTTACCTGTGTATGTATTCATGAGCTTTGTTAAATGTGATTACATCTCTCCCTGTTAATAGTTACCATGCACTTAAAACTATATTGTAGGAACATCAAAATACCTTTTTTCTTTCCCCTTATTCTTACATTTGAATCTAACATAACAGTGGGACAGAAATCTAGAATTTGAATATTATATAAATTTAAAAATTGGTCTTAGTAAAATGAATGAAAATGAAAACCAGAGTGCTCACCAAAATTGGACAAGAAAATGTGTGCAAGTTTCCATCTTACAACCCTAATGCAAATACCTTGCAAATCCAAGGCTCAAGCTGCCTGTCTCTTGTTTTAGTTCAGTACTTTAAATTGGCAACTAGGAATTGCTTTACAGACATACAGATTTTCAAAGATATTTTCTTGATTTTATTAAATGTTAATGTGTGGTAACTAAGACACATTTTAATAACAAGTTGAAATGGTAGAGTAGCTTGTTTCAAAAAGTTACTAGATGGCTGTAGAACTGCAATTAACTGACATAAGGTGTTTTATTCTATGGCAAGTGTTAATTTTTTTAGATGTAATAATGCATTGACAATGCGTGGTTAAGCTTGATCAAACCCAGTGTGCTATTTGGGTGAATGAAAAGCAGTATTCCTCCCTTTATTTCTGCTACTGTAATATTTCCTCTACAAGGAAATAAATTTTTAATTTGTTATCAGAAATAATTATTAAAATAGGTATTGTTAAAATTATTAAACTACTAATGTGAGGCATAAAATGTTTTATGGAACTTCTGACGCATTTTACTTTGAGAGAAAGCACATTACATCATTAAAAAAATTTAACTGAAAAATGAAATATTATCATTTAGCATTTTACCTTCTAGATACTGAATCTTGTGTGTTTACTGTTAGAGTGCTAAAACAAAACGTTAGACATAATTGTTTAGTTAACCTTCATATTCAAACACTGATGACAGGAAAGTGGATGCAAATGTAGATTTTTAACATGTAAAGTAAATGAAGGAGAAAACATCCTACTGGTAATTTCTGGCATGTTGTTTTACGTATTTGTGTTACTTCTGATTACTAGGAGTGCTAGGAGTACTAGAGGAATAGGATTTTACTGAGCATTGCTTTTTTTTTTTAATAACTGATTTCAAATTGGAAAGCCTAGAGAGGAGAATGAGGTTGTGCAGGGAGCCCTTAAAGCAAGCAGTATATTCATAGGCTGTGTTTGGAGAGTAATATAGGATCTGGGAGTGCAATGAGCAAGGACTGCATTTCTTAGCTTCTTACTCCTTTCAGTGAGACTGCAGTACTGGAATATTCAAAAGCTGCTTGGATAAATCAGCCATTATACTACAAATGAGCAATTGTAGAAATATATAGAAATTTATTACATTATTTAAGTACTTATGAGCCTAGTAGCACTTAAAAATGTAAGTAATACTGTCAATATAAATTCTGTTAATATAATTATATACTTTAAATTGCAGATCAGAAGATACATGGTGTGTACATATGAACCTGTTCACATTGGCTTTTTCAGTCACTCTAAATACATTTTCCCTTATCTCTCACCTTAGCGGTGTATTTCTTAATTCAGCAGTCAATGTTTCAAACTTTACAAACTCTTTGACATGCTTGTTTTCCCCACAGAGATCAGTTGTTCCTGGTCCACCGTTCTTGGTGGGAGCATGTATTGTTCTACTAGCTTTTCTAGTCGCCTTATTTATTCCTGAGCTCAACAAAGCCAACAGTACCAGAAAGCAAAGCAACAGCATCAGCAATACTCTGAGTAACAATCTAGACCAAAGTAATGAAGAGGACACTGAACCATTGCTGCAAGATAGCAGTGTATGAAGGCTAGCTTCTGAGAAGACAAATGGAGCAAATACATGCACTGAATTGTGGCTCTGGTAGGATGTGCAGAGTATCTGGCCTCTTCTAAGGAAATAGCTGTGTACAAGGGAACTGCTATGATAATTGAGGTTGATACCATATGTGCAGGAGCCTTTGTTCAGTGTGGCAGGTCACAACTGGATGCAATTGTATCCAAGCACTTGACTACAAATGCTAGGTTAAAAAATCCTGATTAGGATTTACATTTAGAAATCCAAATATACGGACATAACAGAATTATTTTAAAAATTTGAATGTTGTAAGCAAAATAATCAGGTTTGAGGCAGAACAATTTGTACCACTGCTATTAAAGGTTGTTTTGCATTTCTTAGCCTTTTATCTGCATGTATGCCACATGTAGTCCTCACAATGTGAGAGGGACTGATTTATGTAATTTTAGTATCTGAAATAGTGGTTTTCAGTAAAAATAATTAAATTTTCTGAAGACATACAGACATTTGCTGAAATACTGTTTAATAACAAGAGGGCTAGCAGTTACCAGAAAATAGTGATGAAAATGAGATCACTTCTGAGTGTGTATGATCACACATGACAGTCATTGCCTTTAAATGAAGGCTATGTTGAAGTCTTGAACGCACATTCCAGTACAGTCAGTTCTGAGCATGTAAAGCACATTGAGATGGCACCTGAAAGCACTGTTCACATTAAGATTTTGCTGATAAAAACCTGAGTTTTAATTAGAAAACTAGCAGTATCAGAAATATGGACACTCCTGACTGGTGAGGTAGGAAAAACAGTGGATGCCAGAGTAGTTTACACAAGAAACGTGCATATATTGCAATAAGTCACTTTATCTGTCATATGAAATAGTCTTTCCTATTCATGTTTATTTTCACCTCTGCCTTAACTCCTACATAGTGTTCAGTTATTAATCATAGTTAGCCTTCTTATCACCATCTTATCTACTGAATCTCATGCATATATTCATATGAAAAGATGCTTTAAAGAAGTTATGCCTATAAATGTGCTAATTTATAGGGACATTTTATGAAAAATAAACAGATTTGTATGTATTTTGCTGCAGTGAAAATGGACCATTAAATCCAACTTTGATGAAGTACTCCTATGAATGTTTTATAAGTATGCAATATATGTAGATATTTGTAACGATTTTTTTCAGGTGGGATGCTGTGTAAATCATGTATTTATAAATGTGATGAGGGTACTGACAGGTACCCATTTTTTAAAAAGGATTGTGTATTGACTGAAAAAATATTAAAAATATATTTTGAACTTTGTTCCACACTAAGCAGAGATAATAAACCTTTTATACTATGCTGGGTTTTTTAAAATTTAATAATCTTTCTAATGCATAAGAAATCTACATCTTAAGCATTCTAGGTTTTATGTGTGTTCTTCCAAGTTCACCTTGAATACTTTCAAGGCGATGGGGAACTCCTACCTCTTCGTGTCTGGTCTAAAATTGTTCTTTTCTGTTTGAAACTTTTTTCCCTTGCCCTGTCTCTACACCCCCTTGTTAAAAATTTCTCTTAAGTCTTTCTTTCATACAGGCCCTCTCTTTGTACATTGAAAGAGTCTCTCCAGAGCCTTCTCTTCAGGCTGAATAACCCCAGCTGTCTCAGCCTGTGTTTGTAGGAGAAAAGCTGCTGCCCTCTGATATTCTTTGTTGCCCTCGGGACCCTCTCTTAATATCCTTGTCTTTGCTGAAAACCCACAGGTTGAGCATACATCTACACTAGTATATATTTTTAAATTCTGTAGATGCACTGCTATACTAAAAGTACAATATAAAAAAAATGAAAAGACATAGAGATTAAGTAAACAATTTAAAATTTTGTTAGTGGTTCAAAGTAACTTCCTGCTTTCACTACAAAATGAGTAACTCTTAAGTGATGTAGTGGAGTAGTGTCAAGTCCCATTCCAACTATGGCAGGGGGGCTGGAACTTGATGATCTTTAAGGTCCCTTCCAACCCAAAATATTCTATGATTCTATGACTCACGGTTTGAATAGGGTTGGTTATGTTTGTAGCAGTTTGATCTCATGAAGAATAACAAACCACCTGTAGTTACAGCTGCCCTTTTTGTGGGGGAAAAAAGGAGGGAGGTGGAACTCAAGAGGGAACAACCCAACACTCATTAAGACAAAAGTTGAACAGAACAGCAAAGGCAACAAGAACAATCAAAGAATCATAGAATGGTTTGGGTTGGAAGAGACCTTACTCTGCCATGGGCAGGAACACCTCCCACTAGACGAACTTGCTCAATGCCTCATCCAGCCTGGTCTTAAACACCTTCAGGCGGGAGCAGCCACAACTTCTTTGGGCAACCTGTTCCAGTGTTTTGCCATCCTCACTGAAGAATTTCTTTCTTATATCCAGCCTGAATCTTGCCTTTTCCAGTTTACATCAGTTAACAATACAACAATTACATGAGCAGGGTATCGTACGAATGCCATTATGGTACCACATGTGGTGTACCACATCTCAGACAACACAGAAACACCCCTCAAATCTGTGGCAACTTCCTGCCCCCCTTCTCTGGGCATCTCCCTAAAGGATGGAAGTGGGATATCTGTGTCCCTGCCAGAATTAACCCTATCCCAGCCAGAACCAGGACATTATCCACCCCTTATCCTATCATGTCCAGATCTTACAGTTTCCAGTTAATTGCCACATACACACACACACATATGTACACTTTGATACTGATATTATGCCCTTAGTCTACTCCTTCAGAATGTCCCTTGAGATGATTTAACCCCTGCCATTGGGATCTGTATGTTAGAACACTCTCTCAGAGCAGTCGAGATGCTGTGTGGTGCTGGGCTGTTGCATGCTGTATTTTTGAAATTTGTGGGGCCTGTATGTGGTGCTGCTCATGCCTGTGTTCCACAGGTCAAAGATACTCATTTCAAGGAAGCCACTGAGTACTTGTTGCTGAGGTCAGGTCTTATCCTGTCACCATTGCTCCTGGGGTTTTTTTTGTTGTTTTTCATCATAATTAATCTATTGTTAGTTTGGGTGATTTTTTGTGTAGTACAACCAATAGCAAATGTCATAATAAAGGTGTACAGCAGCAGGATTATTTAGCAATTAACCTATTTTGATGAATTAACTATTTTTGCCCCAAATCAGATCCATATGAGGTACACATAGAAATTCCCCCTCCTTCTGCATCACCCATCAAGTGCATCCACATCTCTGAGCATAAGCAATCCCATGTATGGGTTTGCCTTTCTCTGAAGCAGGGCTAACCCAGACTGCCTTCTTCAAAATATTCTTCTTGCATCTCATGGATGGGGATCAGAGCATCCCTGTCAGTTTGATACTGACACTGATGCACAGCTGTGGTAGCAATTGGCACCTGCTGTTATTCAACCCTCAACAATGCCACAATGGAAGGGTCCTCCAAAAGATCAGGCAAAGTAGACAACTGTTTGACTTCCTCTGTCTCCAGGACAGCTATGTCAGAAGCCCACTGGTACTCCTTTGGGTCCTTACTCCTGAGGTAATCTATACTAAAAATGGATGGAGCCTCTGGGCTAGTCATAATATGACACTTTTGCCACCCATTTCCACTTAAGTTTACTCAAGCCTCCAGTACAATCACCGCGGAAATACAAATGGGTTCTGTCCCTTTTTAACTTGATAGCATTAAGGAACACTGCCTACCTGTGTCCACAAGAGCCACATAATCCAGTGGGTCTGATGTTCCAGGCTGTGCAATCCACTTTATCCAAGTGACCTCAAAGCTTTTATCTCGTTCCAACCACCTGCCCTTAAGCAGAGATAACCCCCACCAGCTCAGGTTGCTCCAAGCCCCATCCATCCTGGCCTTGAATCCCTCCAGGGATGGGGAAGCCACAGTTTCTCTGGACAACCTGGGCCAGGGACTCACCAGCCTCACAACAAATCTCACCTTCACCAGGATGTTCAGTATAGCACCTGGGTAGGAGATGGTCACCTTTGGCTTCTTGGCATTGGTTGACTTGATGACAAAGTTCTTTGGGAAGCTATTGGGGAGGACAGACCAAATGCCATGGGTATCCAGTTCCAGAGGTCTCCTAAGGAAGGAAGGATGGTCACTGTCAGGAGGAGAGTGGATAATAGGTGAGACTCATCTCTCCGTCTCCTATAAAAGCAGAGGCTGCATCCTCTCTCTTGTCCCTTCAGCAGCGCAAACTCTTGTAATACACTGGAACATCTACAGCAGTGAGTCAGAGACTGGAATTTTCAACACTAAGTTCTCAAAGATCAGGTGTTTAATGTGTCCCATGTACACACACCCCAGAGTTTATGGGGCCATGAATGCAGTTTGTGGAGAGAATGAGAACAAACCACAATTTTCTATCCTGGTACCTTGGGTGTGGAAGCAATGTCTGATCATTTGATACATACGAGGTCAGCCTTAGGAATAGAGAAGAAAAGCTTCTTTTGAGAAGAAGTAAAGAAGTAAGTGCAGAGCTTCACAATTTGCACAGTCATGTGAGTGGTTTCTTTAGAGGTGAGAATAAGCCCCAGTTTTCCCTCTTGGCACTTTGGGTAAGGGAGAAATTTTCAACCATTTGCCTTTTTAAAAAAACTGGCCTCCCACTGAATGAATAATGGAGAAATTGAAGAGGAAGTCAAGAGAGAAGTGCAGAGCCCAGGTTTTCCCAGGCCAAATATCTGCATTGGAGATCTCATAGAAGGCCCAGTTAATCTGTTCAGTGTACAGGAAAACCACACAAGTAAACCAGACTTTTAATTAGAAACAATTAAGGGAAGTACTTTGCAGATGCTTTGAACCAAGTCACTAGTGCAGGTCCTGCCTGAAAGAACAGATTTTCTTTCACCTGCTTTAATTGCTATCACAGAATAAAAGGTGAAATTTGTCTTCTATACTCTTTCTGAAGACATCTTCTAAAACAAGGCTCCCATCACTAGTAGTAGATTATTTTAAAGAATTCTGACGTTAAGATAAACGTTCTGTTCTTGGTATAGCTCTGCAACTTTATGATGGATCATCCCTCTCGGAATACTCCTCACCTGAATTCTAACAGCAGCAAAATTTTCCAGGCAATTCTCAGTTTGGCCCTCAGACTCAGACCTGTTCTTAGGCCAGTTTTGCAAAGATGCCTACTATGGTTGTATGACATCTGCTATGCTGAGTAGTCCTTCTGGTCAGAATAAAATTCACGCCTGGGGCTGGCAGGGTCTTAGATAGTTTTATTAAAGGGTATTTTTGCCTCATCCTTTACCAGGAAAACTAGGCTTATCCTTCCGGTGTACCTGGCTAATGTGAGCTTGGTGTGGTTCCACTTGAGCCAGCTAGGCTGATAACCACAGCTGCAAGACAAAATTAATTGACAAAGATTTGTTTCAAGGTGATGATACTTCTCAGTCCTGGTTGATCTGGGTGTGAACGAAGTAAAGTTAAAGCTGTTTGCAAATAGGGGAAGAGATAAACTATTTTGGTTCACTAAAAGAGAATAAAAACTGGTGATCATAGAGTCCACTGTGGGAGATGGGTGGGAGGAGCCTCCGGTAGCTGTCAGAAGAGAAACAATGTCCCCAAAATAGAGAAATCATGTCAGATATCTTC
>VZTY01001090.1:17197-31064 GCA_013400935.1 Turnix velox | reverse complement strand
CACACACGGGGATCTGTTCTTTTGCAACGCCGGTGCCGGGAGAAGGGGAATGTGGCGGGGACGGGGCGGCAGAAGCCGTTTGGATCCCAGGAGCGCACCGACAGTAGTCCCGTCACCCCCAACCCCCCCCCCAACCCTGGCTCCCAGCAGGGCCGAGGCGAAAGCAGATTAAAACCATATGAAGAGGCATAAATCCCCGCCGATCGGGAGATGTAATCTCCCGTGATTCCCCCAGATACATTTCCCGACAGGAACATATCCCGGTTTATTCCTCGCTCGTTGTTTCTCCCCTCTGGGCGAAGACACTGCCCCGTCCACGTCCACCACCGGGGACCGAACCCAGCTCGCACCCCAGCACGAGGCGGGGGGTGAGGACGAGTCAATGACATTTATCGTGGGTTTTTTTTTTTTTAATCTTATAACTTTGATATCTCCCGCTTCTAATTCCTTCCCGGCGCCGGACACGGAGACGGGGTCAGGGTCTGTCTGTGTGTATTTGAAATGGGCCGGAGCTCCGCGGGTCGCTGCGGGGGTGACGGTGATGCTACGCCGCTCGCTCCGTCCCACCCTCCGGTGCTCCATCCTGCACCGCAGCCAACCGGCAAGGCAGAGGCTAAGCCTTCCAAGCAGTCCCCCTGCGGGGCCGGCGGGCGGAGCGGGGACGGGAGGAGTCGGGACAGGCGGGGGCGGACCGGGCGGAGCGCACTGCCCGCTGTCCCCGGGCCAACCCGGCGGTGCGGGCGCGGCCCCCGTACTACACTACCCGGCAGCCCGCGGCTCCGCCACAGCCACCCCCTCCTTTCCTGGTGTCTGGTTGGCTGATCTCCCTCCGCCGGCGGGGCTTCCCCTTCTCCCATTGGCCGGCGGAGCCGCCGGTCAGCGCGGGGAGGAGCGGGTGTGTCGGGGCCGCGGCGCTGCCGGGGAGTGCGGGACCGGCACTGACAGGTGGCGCCCGGAGGCGCTGCGGGTGGAGGCGGCTGCAGCCCGCTGGGGACCAGCCCAGCTGATGGCGGATGCGGGCAGGGTCAGGCCGGCGAGGCGAGGTGAGGTGAGGAACGACAGAGGGGCGACAGCGGGGCGGCATCGTCTCCCGCTGCCCGGTTGGCTCGGTGATGCCGCTGCCCCGCCGCTCTGGGGCGCCCTCTGCCGGGTGGGAGGTGCTGGGGGCCGGTATGAGTCGCGGTGTCGGTGCTCGGAGGAAGGCGGTGATCAAGGTGCCTCTCCCCCCGGCTTGTGTCGTTGAGCTGCACTCCCTCCTTTCGCTTATTTTTTTTTCCCTTTTTTTATTTATTTTTTTTAACGTTTCGCTTCTGAGCGCCGGTGCCTCGCTTACACGCTTGCTCCACATAGGTGTGCACTTTGCTCAGTTTTCAGCCACGCGGTGTCACCGGGGCTCGTCATGGGCTTCCTTCCCGTTACCGCTCGCCGCCGCCTCTCCTTTTTCTGCCATAACCCTCCCGGGATGGGGTGGAGGGGGGGAAGATCCCACCGGGGAAATTTTTCTCCGTTTAATGTTCGTACTCTACGTGAGCAGAATGAGTAACCGCCTTTTCTCGCCCCTCTCTTCCCAGAGTGAAGTTTCAAGCATCTTCCCCGTAGCAAGGTTTTTTCCCGAGGAGGAGGTAAGGTTTAACGCCGTGTGAAATTACCCCCTTTTATTTCTGCTAACCTTGATTCGGTTTTGGACACCGTGCTGAGTTCCTGCAGACCTTCTGTACCGTCGCATCACCCCGGAGCTGATGATGGGACCGGTGGCCATAGGACCCTTCTGCCACCGGGACTGTAAAAGTGTCCATCAAACCCACCTCCGCGCGGCGTTCTGCTACAATTCTATTCTTTAGTTTCTTTTTTTTTTCTAAGAAGAAGAACTATAGATTAATTCCTCGAGATATTGAAACACTTTAGTTGATAGTTCTGGCGCTGTGGTTGTCACCTCTGCTTTGTATCAAATTTGAGACTCATTGCTTTAAGGATGTCTCTATTTTCTGCTTTATTTGCACGTTGATGGCTCTGCCAAACGACGACTCACAGCAAATTTTTTTTTTTTTCCACTGATAGAAGCATATTAAAACGTGAAAGCCCGGGAGTGATCTGCTTTGCAGGACTTCTCAGCTATTTGATTAAAGAGAAATGAGAAGTTTTGTGTTTCTCTTGTTTGTGTAGTTCTGTTGGCAAGTGTGGGGCTTGGGTGTGCATCTTCTCCTCTTCATTTTACTGAAGGTATGTGCATTGTATGGATAAGTTTGGCTGCTTTGCAACTGCCTATAAAATGACATTGAAATGATATTAAAATTCTATGCTAGGTATATTTTTTTCTCATAATTTCCTGGAAGCTAAAATTGTCAATGCAATGGAAGAAACATTTACTATTCACTTCATGATGAGGAGGATTTATGGGCTGGCTGCACGCTCTTCATTTTATTTAAATGAAGACTTGGAAATTTAAATTTGGGTTGTATAAAGAAGTAGTTAAATCACTATTTTATTGCCTTTAGCCTGACGGGCAAAGCCTTTTAGAATGGGCTTTGTTTGCTTTAGGAGGCAGAATCCAGGAGGATTTTTTGACAGGAGGGGGAACTTGGGATGTGAGATGTGCAAAATGTGGTTGACCCAAAACGTAGCAAAATTTGAACTTGCCTGTTTGTTTCGCTGTTTTATTTGCAGAATTTCACTAACCCTGTGTATATTACAGTGTAAAATAGCTTTATAAACATACAGTAGGGATCAACTGTGAATATTTACTTTCTAGGAGAGAGAAAATTAGGCAGCAACCTGTGTTTTGTGAAGCACGGCCATGGCTCAGCGGGTCTGCAGGTGACTTGTAGTGGATGGAGTTAAATTTGTGTGTCTTGGAGATGATAAACCTTCATTTAATGACTTTAATAGCTGCTTTCTGTTGAAACTTTTGGAAAAATGTAATGATCCTGCTTTTATTGCAGTCTTTAAAGACCTAATCGTTCTTGTGTGTGTAAAACTGGGTGCAGGGAGAGGCGATTTTGCTGTGCTTTTTTTTAAATTTTTTTTTTTGAGAGTACTTAAAAGATTATGAGGGATAATGTTGTCTTGCCAAAGAATGCCAACACAGGTGTTCATCATTATCTTAATGAAGATCCTGAGAAAATGTCATCTTTCAGCATGAATTATGAAGGGAGATGCATTAGGAGATCATTTTAACTCTTTTTTTTTTTTTTTTCCTTTTTATAGGGATAGATGAGAAAGGGGTCTGTTTTCTCACAACCTTTTTCTCACCTTAGATAGTGAAGAATTATTTCTCCAATTTATGAATGTATTACCAAGCAGGAATCCTCTTTAAAAATAAAATCCTCTTTAAAAATAAAATTTAAAAGTATAGTCCCACCCCTGTAGCACTTTCTCTCTGTTCTGTTGAATGCTGTTCCTAAAAACAAAATACTGAGATTCAGATTGTAGTGGAAATAAAGTGGAAGCCAATAGAGGTTTCATGGAGTGTATTTAAAAGCATTAACAACTCACACTANGCATGGAAGTACAATTAATTTGCATGCAGAGCAGAGGGAGGGGCTTGTGGGGGTTTTTTTTCATGTTAAATCAATATATTATAAGCTGAGTGAGAGCTAAAACATCCAAAATATTGGCAGCAAAACTTTGCAGCTCTCCTCCAGCTGAAGTGCTGGGAGTCAGAGGGGCACTTGCTGTGGAGAAGGGGATTTTGGTGGCACTCAGCCCTGATGAACATCTCTTCTGAGTCTCTCTGTTCTTTCTCTTGCCTTCATTTACTTTGCCCAAGACCCTGCTTGTGGTCTGAGAGCCAGATATAAGGTCTCTAACACTTAGTATAACCCTTCCCTGTGCCTAGCAGATGAGTGTTAGCTGGCTTAGGTGGACTTCTGTTTTTCTCTGCAAGCCTTTTTATGTAAAAATCACTTTTTGCCTGCTAAAAGAAACCTGATTTAGAGGTCTCAATTCTTTTTTTAAGCCACATGGGCAAACCTGTGGAATAAAATCCTACACACTGGCAAGTCTTTAAGCATGTAGTTATTATATCGAGTCTCTAACTCCAAAGATCTTGAGAGTATCATGGGAAAAACTGAAACTCTTTGAGTTTTCTTAAAGTTTCCTGTAATTCCTTGAAATATCACGGTTTACTCGAGTTTGTTGGGATAATATGGACTAAGTTAAGGTTGTCCTTCGGGTTTATTTTGCTTCAAGTTCCATGGGTAAATGAAGAAAATAGACTCTCCTAAAGGACTTTGGTGTAAATGAAAACCCACAGAGCTGCTCTCTTTCATGTCTAAACAGGTTTTTTACTTAAACCAAGCCACATCCACTTTTTGGCTCCTTATTGTGAAAGAGCAGCACCTTAGCAGGGAGAATGTGGCTTCTCCAGCTGTTTCCTAGGGACCTGCATGTACCTGGAGCTTTACAAAAGCAAATTCTTTTTAGACTGCAGTGTGGGGAGAGCTCCTGGAGCTGGAAACTGGGCTCCAGCTGGGGGTTAGAGGTGCCTGACTTCTAATACCAGTGTCTTGTTCTAAGGGGCTCGTGTTTTATCTGCTTTTGCTTACATGTATTCACAGTCCTTCTGACTGGTGTTAGCCAAACCTCAGTACTACCCCTCCGAGATGAAACATAGAGCCAGGTAGCCTTGCTAGCCTTACACCCAAAGAATTTTATTTATTTTTTTTAAAGTTAATAATTTCTGATATTTTATTAAGGTTAGAGTTCTTTATTTTCTGTCCCTTAACACAGCTAATATAGATGCAAGTGATTCCTGAAGCCGTTTTCTTTAAATTAAAATGAGCATAAACCTACAATGCATTTGTAGAGCTAGAATCTTCTATTTTAATATAAATCAGAGTGGAAAAAAGCCCCCAAACCATTCAGAGCTTTCAAGGTGAATGCAGATCATTGTAACAGTCTTTGCTATACTAATAAACTTGTGGCTGATTACTTTCCTCTTCCCAAAGCAGGTGTATTTACCTGAACTCTTTCTTTTTTTTAATTCCTTTTCCACAATAGAGTTAAAACTAGCTTTTTCTTTCCATCAGCACATCCATTTTCACAGCATTTCTATTGCAGATCAAAAAACCCCATTGTTTACCTCCGAGATATTCTCTGCTGACGTCTACAGAATTTTTCATGCCCTTCAGATTTAATTTGGGGTAGAATAATGCTCGGTATAATATGCAGGTCCTCTGGTTTCAATTAAGTTGTATTAGGTAACTCTGCTCTTCTTTCATATCCCGTAGCAAAGTATCAATATCCAGCTGGCTGTGTGCTGGGAGAGAACCAGCTACAGCCTTGGCTGCTACTGTAAAGCCAAGAACTCACATTTTAGCCCCTGTGATAAATAAAAAGTGAGGTTGTGACTCTTGGCATATTGGAGTCACACTAAATAAGGCTACAGGGCTGTTTATTGCTGGATTCATTGGATAATATGCAGCTATAAAACCTGCTTGAAGCTTTTATTAAGAATACTCTGTCATTATAAAAAAGGTGCCTGCAACTTCTCTGGGATATTTAATGGGGCGAGAATGACTTTCTTTGTGCTGACTTCCTGGCACCTTAGCCTCTCCCAGCTTCTGCAGGCATTGAATTCTTGAATGTGCTTAGGAAGAGGCACATTCTGTAAAGCCTAGGTTTCAAAAAACTATTTCTAAGGTATTTTTTGCTCTTTTTTTATTTTTTTATTGTGGAGGGTTTTTTTTTGGTGGTGCTTTTATTGTTTGTTTGGTTTGGTTTATTTTGTTTTTTTTTTCCCTTTATTTCACTATTTAATTTCTTGCTTCACTTGAAGTTTGGCTTATGATCTCTGTGGTACCAGCTCTGCTCCTGTGTCCCTGTGTAAAACTTAAACTGAGGTCTGAGAGGAGCACAGAAAGGCTGAGAGATTTCTATACTGTCTGAGAAGGTGATGGAAAGGATCTGGGATCTTGAATCCAGTCTTTTCTCCTTCAGTTTCTGGCACATCCCGTGACCTGGATTTATTCAAGTAACATGTTTTTCTCCATTTATCTAACCAGAACCTTCTACTTCTTTCAGAAATCTTCAGAGTTGATGTCTGTACTGGTATGATTTATTAGACCATTGTGCTTTTGAGCAAAAGCAGGTCATTAATGCTATGACTGATTCATTAGCCATTAGATTTCCATTTTTCACAGGCAAGTGTTTATGGTACACCTCACAGGAGGTGCAGAATTGAACACATCCAGTGTTTTGGGGTGCTACCACGATCTCCTGTGGCATTTAACAGACACTAGATGGGTGAAAAGTCCTTCACATTGTTCAGGATATAATCCTTGTTTGTGCTGTCTAAATTTATATGAAATACTATCTTTTTTTGTTTCATTTTGTTGCTAACATATTTTGTTGTCCATGTTTTTTGCCTTTCTAGTCTGCAGCCATGAGGAGAAGCGGTGAGGTCCATGTGGGGAAGATGAATCCATCACTTCATCCTACTCCTGTCCCTGCCTGAGCACAGGAAGTGACCTACCAGGGAAGCTGGAATGCATCTAGGCTTGCAGCTCTTTTTAACCATTTTAAGTCCTGTTCCAGGTTAATGGTAAGTCATTTTTTTTGTGTTAAGGTTCATAAAGTAAGGCATTACAGTGGTGGCACTTTCCTTTAAGTTTCTGCCTCTAACAGAATTCTGCCTCTGCAGAATTGAAGTTTGCAGCTTTAGTCTTGCTTCTGTTAAGAAAATGAGGTGGCCAGAACTGCAATAAGTACACTAAATTTTTTTTCTTTCTTTCTTTTTTTTCCCCCTCTTTCTTCTTTCTTTTTTTTTTCTTTTTCCTTTCTTTTTCCTTTCTTTTTCCTTTCTTTTTCCTTTCTTTTTCCTTCCTATTTCCTTCCTTTTTTCTTTTCTTTCTCTTTTTTTTTTTCCTCTCCAGATAAACTCAGTGAGAGTGTTCTCAGCAATGCTGAAGAAGCAAAGAATGGAGTGGGAAGGCAGGAGCTATTTCACAGCAGGATTATTATTCTGTAAAACCCACCACACACCCTTTCCAGACCTCAAAACTCTGTGAACTTCATTAGGTAGAGTATTGATAATGATGTACTATCACTAATACATCATGATGTAATATTGTACTACTTTGTTCTTCTGTGATCACACAGAGATGCATTTAATAAATATCTACTGGTTATTACTTAACATTATAAGTGAGAGCAGTAAACCCAAAAGGTGGAAACTAAAGAAAATATCACTAGGTTTTTTATTTTGGGGTTTTTTTTTGCTAAGCCAATCTCTTTTAGCCTTTTTTATAACCCATAGTTCTGTTTATCGACAAAGACACCTTTTTATTCAAGAAATTGAAGCCAGTGCAACCTAACCAGAAGGACTTTGCAGCCCTCTTAGCTGCTACAGTTTTGCTAAGCAGCAGAAAATAAGATTCATGGTGCTGACCTATGAATTCTGCTTAAAACACTTGTAGGGCCATGGTGTGTGTTGCTCTTTCTTCTTGGGGCTCCCCTTGGCTGGGAGCAATTGCAACATGTCTGCTGTGACCTCTTGCATCCAAGGATGGAATCTGTGAGTCTCTTTGCTGTCTGGAACTTGTAGGAGCTGCCTCCTGAGGCTGATAATTCTCCAATATTATGAGAAAACGTCTGACAGTGTTGTCTGGGAGATGTGACCACCTCAATTCTTAGAAACATTTATTAAGTATCTTACGATGGAAGGGAAGAGTCATTACTTTCATTTTTACAAATGGGAGCTCTGGCATGTAGGAAGAATGTATCTCTTCCATCTTCAGTGATTCTTGACCCACCTCATTAGGTGATTGTTGCAAAGAAATGACAACCTGGCTGAGAGGAACAGGATGTGTTCCTCCATCCACATTGTGGGAAGACCCAGCTTTGGCCCAGGGAAGAGATGCTAAAGCTCTGAGGTTTTCTCTCAGTTGGGTAGCTTCATTAGAGATCTCATCCAGGAAAAAAAAAGTGAGAGACTGAAACTCCATTTCTAGGAGCTGCTCTTGCTTTTAGCCATTACTCACCCTTTGCCTCTTTTCACAACAGAGTGGCCTTTCCCCAGGATAAGCTGATTCACTTCTTGACAGTGTTTGAAGTATTCCTGCACTTAGTTAGCCTCTAAAGCAGTAACTATTTCTTCTGGGTAAAGACTATTTTCTTTTTTTAATAGTTTGTTGTGCTGTGAAAGAGAATCTGTCCAGCTGCTACAAACAATAGTGTGCTTGATGGGTGTAAGTAAAGAGTTAGAGATGTGTATTTCTCTGTGCAAAAGACACTTAAAACCTTCTTTAAAGGCAGGCAAACCTTGGAGAGGTTTATTTAGATGTACAGTATGCCTTGTTCTTTCATTTTTAAAAATGATATTAAAGGATTAATTTTTTTTGCAAGAAAAGAGAAAATAATTTCATCTTTTCGATTGCTTTTTTTTTTTTTTTTCCCCCTTGGTCTCTCCCAGTTGTGAGATAAATATTCAGAAATACGAGTCGGTGAGGTTAATGTGATTAAAATGAAAATGTGATAACGGGCTCTGCACATTAAAGATTAACAGCTCAAATTATAGATTCCAGAGTCAAACACTCCGTGAGCTGATTTTTTTTTGTTTGTGTGGGGAAGGTGAGCTCAGGCCTGTGGTTGTGCAACAGTTTAATCCTGTCTGCTGCTATTTTGTCTTTGAAACCTCTCCAACACTTGGGGTGTTGGGCTGAAAATGTAGTCTGGGGTGAGGGGGACAAATGAGGAAATAATTTCAGCCTTGGTGTTGCTCTATAAAAATAGATTAGTGTTACACAAGTGATTCACGCTCCCAGAGATCACTTTATAGCATTTCCACTGCAAAGTAGTTAATGCTTGATGTAGAAATTGATCCTTTATACAAATGTAATTCCATATACAACAGTTAATCTCTCAGAGTGCAAGCTGAAAAAAATATCTTATCAATTCATTTGTGTAGATGATGATTTTCTATCCCTTGTACTCTGCAGGGTTTTGCCTACGCCAAAGTTGGGTCGGTGCATGCCTAATGAAAATTAGATGTGAAATTCAATCTGTAGGGGACAAAGAAGCATTGAAATCTTTATTGCTCCTAAAAAGACAAGGGGACCTCAGATGATTCTCCTTCCTTAATCTTTTGAGAATTTGATGCGGGTTTCTGAGTAACTCAGAGTGAATGAAATTGAAATATTTTAGTAGTATTAGCAGCAGGTATTACCACTCACCTTTTGGAAAGCCTAGATTGGTTTTACTGAACCTTCTCAATCACCCATTGAGAAAGAAAAGCCTCTTGGACCTGTGTGGAGAGATGACCCTGGCTGTTCTAACTCTGAAATTTGCTAAAGTTGCAGCCATTTAGATAAAGCATTTGTGTCCATAACAGCAGTGGCATCTCCCCTCCTCTTCCTTGTGCTTTTGTCCAACTGAGTGTTATGAGTGGCAGTTGCAGAGACTGCTAAGTGTTTAAATGATGACACCATTATGTGAAGTGATTTTGAAATGAGAGATTCCAGCCAAGAATTACATCTGCTCTCATCTCCTTCAAATCATACTCTCTGGCCGGGCAGATTATGATTGATTTGTTTGTGACAGATTGCAGGAAACAGTCATTGATTTTTCAATATTTTACCTTAAAATTATTTACAGTTGTAACCAAGGGGAGGTATTTCCATAGGCTGTCAGCCCCTGAAAGACTGGGATAATATTCCCTGCTCCCTGACAAGACAAATTACCCGTAATGAGTGCAGTAGCTGAAGGGTATACTTTTATTTTAAAATATGTCAATAACCCCAGTGACTAAACGAATATTGATTCAGCGTAATGAAGCCTGAGTAATGTGAAAATGAGCTCTTCAAGGAGCATGGTAAAGACTTTCTTTTTAGCTTGTAGCAAGAAGCTTTTCATTCTTTACTGCTAGGTAGCTGAAATGTTGAGTTTTAAACAGCAATACTATATAGAATAATCCAACACAAGAATTTGAGTGTGGTTTTTTTTTTATATTTGATTGTGGTTTCTTTCATAATTTATTTTTTTTTAACTCCCAAGTTCTTTTTCTTCAATGTGTTGCAGCAGGTCAGACATTTAAAGAGAAAAAATTAAAGAGAAAAAATTTAAAGAGAGACATTTAAAGAGAAAAAATTTAAAGAGAGACATTTAAAGAGAAAAATGCAAATTATCCAGGATTGATATTGGTGTTAATGCTTTCTCCAGTAATATTCTTCAGCCAGCATTTCTAAAGTGGGTTCTGCATATACAGGCATGGAAATGTATCTAAAGAAACTGTAGATTTAATTTGGCATTATTGATTCATTGGACATGTTGATCTGTGTTCTGTGTGATCAGTCTAATATCCCTGTCCTTTTAACAATGGAGAGGAGCTGCTTTATGAGAACCTGGATATACTGTGGTATAAAACTTGGCGTGGCAGCCATTTTTCTTTCTGCTGCCTTCTGACACTGCATGTTCCCCACCAAATGAGAATTTTGAAGCAGTAATTCATTTAAATTACTGTAATTTATGCAGTGCCATAGGTGTGGTGTAGAAAAGCATCTCACACATTAATATGGGTGTACTTCCAATTGTTCAGGGGAAGGATTAGATTAAAGACCATCTCGAGGTACAATTTTTTTTAACATTAAAAATATCAAACACCATAAAAAAAAAGATGAGTTTTTCATTTGCATTCAAAAGCATCGTGGAAGGTTCTGCAGAAACACTGGGCAGCTGTAATCCAGACATCCCCAGAAAGATGTTTTCTTGTGGTGTTTGTGTCAGTGATGAAATGATGTCACAGCATTCAGTGAGCCTCTTTGGGCACAGAGACAGCTTTCCTTATTTTTTCTGAGGGCTGACTTCAATTGCATCCCATGCAAGCTTGTGAAAATTCTTCAGAAGGATGTTTTCCTGTTGGTGACTTTTTTTTTCCCAAATGTCATTTTTTAAATACTGCTAGACAGTATTTTTTGGGAGGCACTTGAGAACCTGTGGCTCTGAGAGTTAAATGGCAAACCCTGCAATGTGAAGCTGTGCTCCTGTTTTTCATTTGTTAGTTTTCAGAAGCCAAGGTGGTGTGATGTACATCTGAATGGGTTGCAGGTATAAATAATAGTAGTTTTGTGCACAACACCTGGAGTTTGGAGAAGTGTGGTGAGTGGTTACTGCTAAGGGAGTATTAACCTCAAATACAGAGCAGTGACAAGGGGAGAATTTGGGGCTGGTGTGATGTTAAGATTCAAAAGGTAACATTTAAGTGCTTAGGAGTGTTTTACACTTCCCAAATTCTCTGCTTCTTCTCTTTGTTTCAGTTCTTTTTTGTTTCTTTGGCCAACAGCAAGAGATGGGAAGGGAGGGTCCTCCTTTGCTAGCTTTTCCCTGACTATTCAGGGCTGGGTACCAGTTCTGCTGCAGACTAAAGGGTGAAATAAATGTTTAACTCCATCTCCTTTTCCAAAATAGCACTTCAGGAGCTCATTGAACCACAGTGGATTCTGCTGGAGGTATTGCTGGCAGCTGAACCAAAGCTGGTTGTGAGCCATTGGTTTCTTTCACCTTTTGCTGCCTTTCCCAAAGAGGAGTTTGCTCATCACATCTTCACCTGCTTTGAGTTCTGGCTCAGGCTTGGACTGTGTGCTTTGCCCTTGTGTCAAGTGGCACTTTCTCAGCTGCAGGGAAGGTGACAAATGGCTTCCAGGCTTTGTGGTGATTGCTGTGAGGTTATCTTGGAAGTTCTGCAGTTTATTCCTGCATCTTCTGTTAGTGTTGGGACTGCTTGTAGGTTGTTATGGAGGAAGAAAGAAGAAACACAGAACAAAACCCAATCCCAAATCATAAATTACATCAAAGTTCCCTTGGTGTTTGGCACTTCTTAGGAGCAGAACATAAATAGTGTTGCCTTTTGGTTCAGTGAAAGAAAAAGCCAAAAACACTGTGAAATGAAGGTCACAAATAAGAACTGAGTCAGTTGTGGTGGGGATGAGACTGTTGGTAAATCACAAAGGGCTAATACTTAAGGGTTGAATGACCCTCAGCACTTGGAGAATTGCAAATTTTGAACCCATTTGAGTTCATTTCAGGCTTCACCTGAAGTTGAAGAGCACCTCAGTGTGCTTTTGTAGTGTTGGTGAGGATGGTTTTGTGTGGAAGGTATCTGTACCTATTTCATTGCCAGTGAATAAGGTGGCAATAAGGTTGATTATATATTTTTTCCTTTTTCCCTGTTTATTCCCCTTCCGTGTTCTCTGCTGTCCACATAGAACTTGTTTTACTTGATAGAAGGGTGGTGAGAGCTAGTGGAAATCCTGCTCACTGGCTAAGCCTTTGCCTCCCCAGCTTGTTGCTTTGAAATTTAAGTGCTAATATGTGATGGGGCCTGAATCAGAGCTGTCTGTAAGCAGGCAGGGAGTGCTATGTAGCATTTGCCAATCTAAATGTTAGCTACAAATAATTCTTTGTGCCTTGAGCTACACATGTTGAAGATTTTGATTCTTTCTGAACAAATAATTGCTTTTATTAAAATAATACTCTTGGAATGACCATCTTATGCATTGAAAGCTTTCACCAGCTTGAGTGCTGATGGTATCTCACAGTCCTTGGTTTGGTTGTATATGGTTATTGCAAGATAACCCTAAAAAAAAAAAATATGAGGAGGAGCCAAGCCTGTTTGAAAGTCTTGCCTAACTGTGATGGTTAAAAAGGCATAGCTGACTTAATGCAGGAGTGTTGAAATTTGTGTCTGGAATTATGGAAACAAGTTGAGAAACACAAACTGAATTGATTGTTGATTATTTCCCTGTGTAAATGCTGGGAAGGGATGTGTTGTGTTTTTGCTACAGCCTTTAAGGATGGTGGGGTTTGATTTGGTTTTGTTATCTTTGAATACAAAGTGTCATTCCCAAAATGAAGTCATGTCCTTGGGCTGGTGGCAACAGCTGGAGTTGCAGAGCTCATAAATCATTCAGAGGGGGATAAAGGGCAAGGGATTTTTTTTTTTTTTCTTATTTGGTGTGTCATTCGAATCTTTATTACATGCCCACACATTTGGTTTTAGATACAGCATCATTTGGATTTGTTCAGTGTGATGATTGGCCTGACCCATCAGATTTATTTTGATGTCCCTTCGAAGGACCATATGCTCTGTCCTCATCATAAAAAAGGAGTCACCAACCAAAGAAGCATCTGTGTTCCTGTAGGGATGAAGGCATATGCTTCCCCAGATATCCAGCCACAGAGCAGTAGAAGGAAGTGGAGCTATTCCATCAGGGAAGTGACTAAATGGCAGTGTGGTCCACCCAAAGGTGGGAGAAAAGGCAAAACCCCTTGGCAGTGGGGTGCACAGCATTTATAAACTCTGCTCTCTCACTGAGAGAGCCAGTTGGTGTGAGAAACCTGGCGTGTGGAAGATGGGAAAGATGAAAGCCAGCAAGAACTCTGCCAAGGTGGAGGTGTGCCATGGTAGCTTTGATGTGGGGATACAATTAATTACTCTGGCTGTTGGAAGAAGGGTTGCCATGTGCACAGCCCTCCAGGGATGCACAGGAGCTGCTCTGGTTGTGTGAGGCTCAGCTCCCTCTCTGTCTTTGACCCTTCTCCCCTCCTAAGGAAGCTTAGCCATGATGATGAATAATGCTTTTTGGGAAAACACACTCTTGTAGGGTTTTTTTTTCTTTGCCCATTCTGTTGTAACCATTGCATCTGATCCTCCACTTATTTTGGTGGTATGTTTCATGGGCATTTGGTGTATTTTCCAGAAGCTACAGAGAAATCTTCCCGTTTCAGGTTCAGCCACGTCCCATAGGTAACATTGGGAAGAAGTTCTTCCCCATGATGGAGCCCTCAACACAGGAAGGATATTGAGCTATTGGAGAGGGTCCAGAGAAGGGCCACGAAGATGATCAAAGGGTTGGAGCAACTGCCCTATGAGGAC
>VZTY01001090.1:0-17140 GCA_013400935.1 Turnix velox | reverse complement strand
TCCTTACAGTGAGGGTGGTGAAATACTGGAACAGGTTGCCCAGGGAGGTTGTGGATGCCCCATCTCTGGAGGTGTTCAAGACTAGGCTGGACAGGGCACTGGGCAGCCTGATCTAGTGGGAGGTGTCCCTGCCTATGGCAGGGGGGTTGGAACTCGATGATCTTTAAGGTCCCTTCCAACCCAAACTATTCTATGATTCTATGATGGTGGTGAGACCAGAAGCTACAGAGAAATCTTCCCGTTTCAGGTTCAGCCACATCCCATAGGTAACATTGGGAAGAAGTTCTTCCCCATGAGGGTGGTGAGACAGTAGCTCTGGTTCTCCAGAGAGGTGGTGGAGATCCCATCCTTGCAGACATTTAAAGCCAGGTTTGCTGAGGCTCTAAGCATCCTGATTTAGTCCAAGATGTCCTGTTCACTGCAGGGGGTTAGACTCTGAAGGTCTCTTCCACCTCTATGATTTTATGATAATGAGGAATATCTGATTCCTGCTGGCTGGTATGAGCAGTTCATGGTTGGTGGGTGACAGGACTGTGTTAAAGCTCCCTTTGTTGCAGCCACTGTCACATTTCCATGGTGTGAGGTGGAACTGCAGCAGTGAGTGGTGATTTTTGGATGAGTAGATGGTCTGTTGTGCTCAGGCCAGTAGCAGAAGGAAGGTGCCAATGAAGTGCAGGTTGGTGAAATGCAAAGACAAGAAGCTGTGAAGGAGAATAACTGTATGCAAAATTATTTCTTTTCTAGATCCTGCCATCAAGGATTGAGCCTCCCTGAAATCTTATTAGTTACTGCCAAGATGAGAAGGATAACAGGAAAGAGGAATGCTTAAGTGGTTTTAATGACAGTTCATTTCAACAGTTAATCAAATGACAGGTTTGTTTTTTCCTCAAAACTCGATTGTCATGACAAGATGCTTTTGGAAGCCGTTGTTGTAAAATAAAACTGACAATTTTGAGGCTACAGAGTGCTATTGTATCTTTCTATACAATGTTGTCATTATGGTAAACGGATGGAAAGTCTTCATTTTTGAAGGAACTGAACTTACAAACTTCCTTCATTCCTCTGAATGCCTGTTGAATGCCATGTGAAGAGTTTTCTTGCCAGATTTCTGTATTTAATGGGATAGTTCTTTTTACAATGCTGGATTTAGTATTGTCTAAATTGCTGTTGCCTCCTGCAAAAAACTGATTCTTTTTAGTAATTCTTAAACAAATAAGGAATGAATGAAGTTTTGTCCCTCACCTGTTTTCACTGGTGGATTTTTCCTTCTAGGGAAATCATCTTCCGTTTGCAGGATGACAGAATTACAAAGAAAGGTACTTTTGGAGGCTTTTTAATCCCCCTTTTTAAACATAAATTGCCTTTTGTGCTATGTTTTTTTTAATATGTACACTGCCAAGACTGGAAGGGGAGAGACAGAAGCTGTTGGGAATGTCATGTTGTGCCAAATTAAGAATTATTAGCTTTTACTTTCTCTGTGATCTCATGGAGCAGAACTCAACCCATTGCTTCTGCCTTATACTTTGACCCTAGTGGAACTAATGTGTCCTTGAAATAGTGTTTTAGAGTAACTTCATGGGTTTTTTTTTACCCTAAACCTGCCTTAAACTGCTGGGATTAACTTCAGCAAAGGCAGGAGATGCAACTTTCTTTGTCAGTGGCTGTGCTGGATGAAGGAGAAGGCTCCCTGGTTTTTCTCCTGGAGGTTATTCCCCCCTCCTTGGAAGCAAACTGAACCATTTCCCTGAGCACACCCAGACTAAATTCAGCCCATATTAATCATGTTAACACATTTTAGGCAGTGAGCATCCTGTATCCTTTGCTGAAAGGGCAGAGGATGTATGTGGGGAGATGGTGTGCAGACAGGAATGTTGTTGAGGAGCTGGCTGGTGTGGTCTTTTCTGGGTTTGCAGTTACAACTCTTGATTGCAAGAAAAGTGTACAAAGTGGATGTGTTCCCAAGCTGTGCAGCTGTGTACTGTATAATATTCACATTCCAGAGATGTGGTGGATAATATAAAATAAACCTGTTTTCTTTGACTTAATCCATGTGTGTGCCAGCGTGAGTGGAGAGAGATGGTTGTGAGTGTGTGCACGTGATGGGACACCTATTTCAGGAAGGTCTGCTTGTACCAAAGTGTTTCCAGTCTCTAGAGAACACAGTGTCCTGCCAAATCATCACAGAGGCTGCCTCAGCCCACCCCTGTGTCAGGCTGAACTGTTTTTGGCACATGGTGGCCTGAGCTGCTCCTCACCTCCAGCAAAAGCCCCCCCATCCACTGCTGGTCATGAATCAGTAGATATAAGGGTTTGGTGAATAAGGCATTGAGCAACCTGGTCTAGTGGGAGGTGTCCCTGCCCATCCATCACCTCTCTTCTGTCCCACAGGTAAGCCAGAAGAGTCACATGCTGTTTCTGGGCAGGAGGAGGGGTGTGAGAAGAATGTGCTGCTCTCCACTGGTTTATCAGAATCACAGAATGACCCAGGTTGGAAGGGACCTCAAGGATCATGTAGCTCCAACCCCCTTGCCTAGCAGGGCCACCAAACAAACACATTTACTAGATCAGGTTGCCCAGGGCCCCGTCCAACCTGGCCTTGAACACCTCCAAGGATGGGGCATCCACAACCTCCCTCAGCAGCCTGTTCCAGGACCTAACCACTCTCCTAGTAAAGAACTTCCCCCGAACATCCAACCTAAATCTTCCCTCCTTCAACTTGGATCCAGTTTCCTCAACTGTAGGGCTGAAAAATAGTGCCATGGAGAGATGAGATGGGGCAAGTCTTGGCAGTAAGGCTTATAAAGAGGTTTGGGAGTGTGTGCAAACTTGGAAGTCACTCTTATTTTGAAATTATATGTAAAAAAGAAGCAGGGATGACAATCTTCGATTTGGAACCTATTGCATGTTGCTGAGTTCTGAGTTAATTTGGCAACTTGCTGCTGTGTGCTGAGAAGTGGCTGTATCTCTGCAGTCAAACTCTCTCTTACCCTTGTTAGCCTGTACTTGCTTGGAGTCTGCAGAGTTCAAGGAGGCAAAATGCCAAACACATAGTTTCTAAGATACTCAGCTTGCCCCTAGTTCAATCCCTGCAGCTCCCTGGGGATGGTGCATGCAGCTCTAGGCATGAGCACTGGGGTCAGGCTGTGGAGCCATTCAGAAGGGATGTCCCTCCTCTGAAGGACCAGCAAATATCTGCTCTGTGCATGAAATGAGCCTCCACAGCTCTCTGAGATAATTCTTTTATCTTTATGTGAGCTACTACAGTACTGGGGTTAAAATAAGTAATGAAATGCTTGTGATTGCCTAATAATCCTTGTGCCTGCTGAAGCAGTACTGCAGAGTGTCTGATGGAGAGCAGGGCAGGGTTAGAGGAGACATTAGGAGGAAGTTCTTCCCCATGAGGGTGGTGAGACACTGGAACAGGTTGCCCAGAGAGGAGGTGAAGGCTCCATCCCTGGAGACATCCAAGGCCAGGCTTGCTGAGGTTCTGAGAAACCTCATAGAATCATACAATGCTTTGGGTTGGAAGAGACCTTAAAGATCATTGAGTTCCAACCCCTCTGCCATAGGCAGGGACACCTCCCACTAGATCAGTGCCTTGTCCAGCCTGGCCTTACACACCTCCAGGGATTTAGGGGGCATCCACAGCCTCTCTGGGAAACCCCTTCCAGTGTCTCACCACCCTCACTGTAAAGAATTTCTTCCTTATATCTAGCCTAAATCTCCCCTCTTCCAATTTACATCCATTATTCCTAGTCCTTCCATCACTTATCTTATTAAAAATTCCTACCTCAGCCTTTCTGTAGCCCCCTTCAGGTATTGATAATTACTCTGAGGTCCCCCCTGAGCCTTCTCTTCTCCAGGCTAAACAACTCCAACTCCTTCAGTCTGTCTTCATAAGGCAGTTTCTCCATCCCTTGGATCATCTTCATGGCCCACATCTAGAGCAGGATGTCCCTGTCACTGCAGGGGGTTGGACTGCATGTTCTTTGACTCCCCCTTCCAGCTCAATATTTCCAGGATTCCACTAATGACTAAAATTTTACATCCAAGCACTTAAAGTGATCAAATACTGCAGTTAAAGCTGTCGTACTGTTTATGTAGCACTAAACCAAAACCAAAATACAATTTTGGAGCAGACAGCTTTTTTTTTTTTTCCTTATAAATACTCCAAATAACAGTTTGGTTCCAAATAGACTCCCTGGCTCTTGGGTGTTTGCCATGTTGGGTAGGAATCTGTCAGGATCCCACGTGTCATCATGTGTTTGTGATTATAAACACATGATTTGGATGTCCATTCCCCACAAACATGTTGGACAAAACATAGTTTACCTTTTTAACTGGTGTTGTGTGGTTATTTCCTCACCCCTTCCACTTCAGTTTAGACTTGGTTGAGTAAAATTCCCCTTGCTGGAAATAATCTTTACATCAGCAACGTGGCAGCTGATTTTATGGGGCTGTTTTCAAACTCCAAACATTTTCAAGGCAGAACATGTTGACAATACCCAGAGATAAACATCAGTTCATGACAAACTCTGAGGTGCAAACTTTTAATAAGAGGAATGAATCATAAAAAAGGATGGAAAAAAAGAATTGAAGATTTTGGACAAAGTGGTTTTTACAGAGGTATGTGCTCCAACAAATGGTTGGGTGGGGTGGAGGGATTTGTCACAGCTTTCTGTGGCTTTTTCTGCACTTGGGGTCAGCCTGGGTTATCCTGGTGTTGAGAGGAGGGCATCTTGGTGTAACAAATACCTTCACAGCATGGCAGCTTCCACTGAAAAGTTACTTAAATTTCTCTTTAAAAAAATAAAAAAAAAAAAAGACACCAGGAGGTTTGGGATCGCTTAACCACTCTTTTGGCACTGTGCCCATCTGCCAACCCTCTGCCTTTTTTCAGAGATCCTTTTTCACCCTGCTGCTGGGTTCTGCCCAGTGTTGTGTTTCACTGGCTGGAGGTGGGTTTCTTTCCTTCTCCCATCCTCCCCCAGACAAATTAATCAAGCAGCAGGGTTTTTTCTTCTGAGAAAATGTCTTCTACAAAGTCTAGACTTCTGCACAGTGTAACTTTGCCTCAGTTAGAAACAATCATTAGGGTTTAGAGAGGTGATTTTGCTCCTCTACTGGGCTCTGGTGAGACCTCACCTGGAGTTACTGTGTCCAGTTCTGGAGTCCTCAACATAAAAAGGACATTGAGCTGTTGGAGCAGGTCCAGAGGAGGCCATCAAGATGATCAAAGGACTGGAGCCTTCTGAAGACAGGCTGAGGGAGTTGGGGTTGTTCAGCCTGGGGAAGAGAAGACTCAGGGGGAACATTAGAGTAGCTTCTCAGTCCCTGAAAGGGGCTACAGAAAGTCTGGGGTAGGACTTTTTAATAAGATATGTGATGGCAGGACTAGGAGTAATGGATGTAAATTGGAAGAGGGGAGATTGAGGCTGGAGAGAAGAAGGAAATTCTTGACTGTGAGGGTGGTGAGACACTGGAAGAGGCTGTGAATACCCCCTCAATCCCTGGAGGTGTTTAAGGTCAGGCTGGATGAGGCACTGAGCAACCTGTAGTGGGAGTTGTCCCTGCCCATGGCAGGAGGGCTGGAACTAGATGATCTTGAAGGTCCCTTCCAACCCAAACTGTTCTATGATTGTATAATTTTCTGTGTCTGAGGTTGGGTCCCTGCTCAGATGAGTTGGCTGCTGCCCATTCACTGGCACCTCCCAAAAAAAGTGATGGCAAATCCCTCACATCCATTTGTCTGCCATTTTTTTTCCTTTCTAATGGGCTTTTTGGTGCTATGCTGTCACCCAAGGCTGAAATAAATGTGTGTCTGTCATAGTTTCTAAGTTCAGCCCAGCCTGGAGAGGTGATGTTGGTTCCTCAGTACCATGAAGACTCTGGAGAAGGGGAGAGGTGTCTGCCCTCAGATGTCTGTGCCTGGTGGACCTTTGTTTTATGGCAAGCAGTGTGTTAGCACTGAAGTCCAAACCACCAGCTTTAATTAAATAGGTGGTGGGGCTTCTTTAACTTGTCCCTACTTGCCTGTTCCATGGCAGAAAATGGTATTTTATCTGGGGAGCACGGAGTGTAAATCAGAAAAAGGCAGAAGAATGATTTCTCATGGTGCCCTGGTGGTTTTAAAAGATTTTAAAAATAACCACGAGGTCTTTTTTTTCTTTATTTTGGATGAGGGTTAGAGCTTTAAAAGCTTAGTGCCCACTCAAAGTGCTTTACAGTCAGTCACTGAGAATTAGGGGCTCGACGTGACTCCCAGCTTTGTCCTCACTCTATCCATTCTTGTTAGATGCTGAGTAGTCACTGCCCATAGATGACTGATTTTTTTTTGGGGGGGTGGTTATTTTACATTTTTACATGTTCAGAAAAATCCTTCATTAAAGCAGCTGCTGGGTGAAGGGGGTAATTAAAGAGCTGTGCTGCTTTTATTGAGGTTGACACGTGCTGCATGTTCCTTAAAACTTGGGATGTGAGCAGAATGTTTCCAGGATTTATTGAAGGCAGCAGCTAGAGATACTGGCAAGCTTTTAATAGCTGTAAAGTGCCTCATCCAGCCTGGCCTTAAACACCTCCAGGGATTGAGGGGGCATCCACAACCTCTCTGGGCAACCTCTTCCAGTGTCTCACCACCCTCACAGCAAAGAATTTCTTCCTTATCTCCAGTCTGAATCTCTCCTCCTGAGCAACCTGGTTGGAACTAGGTGATCTTGAAGGTTCCTTCCAACCCAAACCAGTCTATGATTCTAAGTTAGTTTTCTTTACCAGGATGCATAAGATGATGTTGTGTGCTGATATTCCAAACTTGAAGTCTTTGGTAAACTTGAAATACACTTTTTACTTGCAGCTTTGCTTTAAGTATTGGCTAGAAGTTAGTTCTAGGCTGAGTATTTTGAACTTCCCACAGATTGCAGGCAGGTGTTTTCACCTTAGGTTCTACAGGTTGAAGAGAAAAATTAGTTTTTTTCTAAACTACCAGTGTGTTTTAATGTTGTGAAGCAAGTACCCTGTGCTGAAGTGTAAGCTACTAGCCAATCTCTAGCAGTTTATCCAGGAGAAAGACATTTAATTGATATTTTTTCAGTACCATGTGCTGAAGTGTAAACTACTAACCAATCTCTAGCAGCTTATCCAGGAGAAAGACATTTAACTGATATTTTTCAGCTGTGAAGGATGGTGAGGAATAGGTCTAAAGAATGGAACAAGGCTGAAAACTTCACCATCCTGTGCTTTTGCTGATGCTCATACACACCAACCACCTCCCTCCTCCTAATTAGCCCTCTCCAGTGGGTTCTCTGGAGAAGGTTTTTATTCAAGAAACCCACCAATGCCATTGTAAATAAGGAAACGAGGTGGTACAGAACCATTATCCACTGCTTGTTTGGCAGGCTGTAATTTAATAGAACAACAATAATCAGACTCAGTGTATCAGTTAATTTTCAAAACATTTTATTCCACATAAATTAGCTCTGGTCCTGGAGGGCAAAATGACAAGAGGTTACTCGCGTGCTATGTATTTAATTAATTGAAAAAAATGCTCAGATTGCTTTTACAGTTGTTATTAAAAAGTAGAATCAGTGTTGCCAGTGCTCAACCATAATTAGAACCCCGGGGAATTAAATATTTAGCATTAGTAATGTAACAGCACTTAGGACACAAATTTCTATTTTGGTAATGAAAGCAACACCAGGCTAAGTGGCAGGGGCTGGGCGACAGGCGTGACAAGCCAGTGGCCTGGGATGTCTCACTGAGACACCTCGTTGGACAAGTCTCCCTGCTTTCCTCTTCAGGAGGAGCCCCCCCAGCTGAAATCCCAGTAGCCAGGCATTATTTCCCCCCCTCCACTATTTAGATTTCTAATTGCTGGCAGGATGAAGGGCCAGGCAAATGTCAGGCTGGCTGGCAGAGGAAAGGGGGGGGTAGGGAGAAGCTGGTGCCATCTTTCCCCCAAATAACTCAACTCCAACAGGGGCTGGGGGGGCACATCCTGGGGCTACCCATGGAGGAAAAGAGGTCTTGTTTGTTTTAAGTTTAATTACTCCTTAAGTGTAAGTGATGCAACGTGAATAGGCAGCTATTGGGCTCTAATGAGCTGGAGTGGTAGATGGCTGGAGACCCTCAGGGATTCCTTCACTAAATTAACTGGGTAAAAGAACTTGGGTTGAGAGCAGTAGGATGGCTGAGCTGTGCTCAGAAAGCTCCCTCTCAGGCCTGTCTCTCATCTCTGTTTTCTTCACAAACAGGCTGATGTCGTGACTTCCCCACTCCTTCAGCTTGTCAGTAGGAGCTGCATTGCCAGATAATGAATAAAAAAGCATCTTGGACTTCATTTCTCTTCTGTCCTGTTTGTCTGTGAGGGCAGGGGAAGGAGAGCTGTGTATCTCTTCAAGTAAAACAGGCTTGTCATTGGGCAAGGCAGACTCTTGTTTTTTTCAGTATGCTCATTTCTCTGGTTAGACCCCACCTGGAGTTACTGTGTCCAGTTCTGGAGTCCTCAACATAAGGAGGACGTTGAGCTGTTGGAGCAGGTCCAGAGGAGGACCATGAAGATGATCAAAGGGCTGAAGCCTTGTAAAGACAGGCTGAAGGAGTTGGGGTTGTCCTGGAGAAGAGAAGGCTCAGGGGGGACCTCAGAGTAACTTCTCAATACCTGAAGGGGGCTACAGAAAGGCTGGGGTGGGACTTTTTAATAGGATATGTGATGGGAAGACTAGAAATAATGGATGTGAATTGGAAGGGGATAGATTCAGGCTGGAGATAAGGAAGAAATTCTTTATAGTGAGGGTAGTGAAACACTGGAAGAGGTTGCCCAGAGAGGTTGTGGATGCCCCCTCAATCCCTGGAGGTGTTTAAGGCCAGGCTGGACAAGGCACTGAGCAGCCTGATGTAGTGGGAGGTGTCCCTGCCTATGGTGAGGGGTTGGAACTCAATGATCTTTAAGGTCCGTTCCAACCTGAACTATTCTATGATTCTATTTGCTTTCTAGAAACAGGAAAATCAGGCAGGGGAGATGATGAAGATGCTTTTCTCCCACTTGGCACCTGCTGGCAGGACAGGTTTTTGTGTGGGTGTTGAGCATGCAGCAAGGTCACACTGCCTGGACAGCCTGTTTCTTGCCAGAAGCAGGTAAGGACCAGCCTTGTGCCTGTGTGGTGCCACATCCAGCAGAGGCTGAGATGCTGCAGCCACTGCTCTTCTGCTTTCTGACTGCTTGTTTCTGCTGCAGGTCACTTTGTGGAGTGCACAGAGCTTCCTCTGCTGAGAAAGTTTAAGTCTACTAATAAAAAAAAATCCCCAAACAAAAAAAGTTAAGATTTTGCTTTACACCAAAACGCAGCAAAACAGTTCCTGAAGGGACTACACTAAAGCTGAGGAGGGGCAGTTTGCCAGGGCATGGAGGGACAGGATGAGGGGCAGGGGTTTGAAACTAGAGCAGGGCAGAGTGAGAGGCATCCGTTTGATGCTTGCTGTCTTCAGTGTCCAGTTCTGCCACTGCTGCAGGGGTGACACCATGCTTGTAGGGCTTGATCCACTTTGCTACTGCTTTACCATAAATGGGGAAACTGCACCCCCAAAATACATGGAAAACATCCATCTGCTTGGAAATACTCTGCAATTGGGTTCCAGCTGTGCTGTGCTGCTGGTGTTCATGTTTCTAGGCAGTTGGAGAAGTTTAGCTGGCATTAACCAGCCCAGGCTGTGTTCTGGGCAAGGTTTTGGGGCTCAGCTTGGGGTTGTGGGGGTGGGAGCAGGGCTGTGAAGCTCTCAGTGTTACACTCCCATTGTGTGTGTGAGGCTGAAATGAATTGGTTAATGAGTGTCTCAGCATCTGTTCAGCCTCTGGTGGATGCTTTGCCAAGGTTCAAGTTCCCTGAGGAGGATTAGCCACCTGGTCTGGTTTTCATGATGCACTGACAAAGAGGGGACACCCACCTTTCCTTTGGCTTTAGAGGATGGGTGAATGCTGGGATATTGTTTGACCCAAGGCACAGGGTCCTTCAGACTTCTGGGAGTTTGTGGGTTTGTAATTTAACAATTACTTTTCTAATTGTTACAATTTAGATCTCAACAGAGCCTGCAAGCCTGGTGTGTTTTTGCAGAGTGACACCTATTTGCCTGGCTCCTCTGGTGGTTTTCTCCAAATAGACTTATTTATTTTTCTTTAGATGACACACAGCTCTCTGTGAGCAATTATCTCTCTTGCTGTATAATATATAAAATCAATATACACTACAGGGCAACAAGAGATGGTGATTAAAAAGAGATTTTAAGAGAAAAAATGAGCATTTTGTAGCCTTTGAAAGCATCTAGAACTGGATGCATGGACAGCATTATGAGTTGATGAAGATCCTGCACTAAAAAGCTCAAAATTGTGGGGGTGGTACAGCTTTACAAAGGGCATTATTTAGTAGGGGTTTGACCCATCAGACACTTTGTAGTAAAGGAACTTGGTACCCTTGGAAAGCAGAACTCTTACACATTTGTTGCTTGACTTTAAAAATAGCTGAAATCACACAACTAAGAAAATTAAATGAAGCCTTAACTAGCTGAGAGGAGTTTGCCTGGGTCTTTGAGTTGCAAGGGTGAAGCCACACATCATCACCTTCTGATGTTGGGTTGGTTTTGGGCTTGAGTGGAGTGGAACAGATGGACAAGGCACTGAGCATCCTGATCAGGTGGGAGGTGTCCCTGCCTATGGCAGGGGGGTTGGAACTCGATGATCTTTAAGGTTCCTTCCAACCCAAACTATTCTATAATTATATGATTCTATGATTTTAGAACCCATTGCCTGTGGGATAGGTGCTGGCTGGGGGTATAAACCCAAGGGTGAGCTCTGTGGAAAAATGAACCTGGGTCCTTCTGCTGCCACTTAGAGATGTGCTGAGCCCCCACAAAGAGAGAAGGCTGAAGGGAAAACACTTGCTCTTGTCTTGTGACCCTGCTGCTGTAGGATGTAGGTAGATTCACTTTGTGCTGGGGTTGCTGCCAAGAGCCACCTTGGAGAAGGATGATGGCTGGGACAACGAGGAGCTGGATTTCACTTTTCCCTGGTCTTTGTGCAATGAGATGTGGTTGTGGTCCACAGGGTAGATGTCCAAGGATTTTTTTTTGCAATCAAAATCAAGGCAAAGCATGCCATGGGGGTTATGCTTCAACTAACAGTGAAACTTTATTGTTTTGTCCCTAAGAGGCACATGACAGAGTGAGAGAAAATAGAAAGGATAAAGCAGAAGAGGGTAGAAGAGAGACTAATGGCTACCAACATGGGGGACAAGGTGTCCCAAGGTCCCAGTTCCAGGCAGTGTCCTGCCAGTCTTTCCAATTGTCTGATTCTTGGTGGGAGAAGCTTCCAAAGAAAAGGTTGCTGAGATGCCATCTCTTATGCTAAGCAACACACCTGGTCCCTCCTCTATCTCATGGGGAATCTTGTGGCTTTTTGCCAATCTCCTTGTCAAGGGATGGCCCCACACATGCCCAAATGTGGCTTTGGGTCCCACATTTTGCTTGGCCTTACACAATCAGGGTTGTTTGCACAGAAGCCAAAGTGATGGGTTTTGGCATCACCTGCCACTTAAGTGGGACACCAACAGTGCAGGCTGCACTGCAGTTCTTAAAGTTTGTTTCTGTTGTTTTTTTGGCCATCTAACTGTGAATATTTTTATTAAAAAGTGAAATAATGATTGACTGCAGTTCTTACATTTTGTTTCTGTTGTTATTTTGGCCATCTAACTGTGAATATTTTTATTAAAAAGTGAAATAATGATTGACTGCAGTTCTTACATTTTGTTTCTGTTGTTATTTTGGCCATCTGACTGTGAATATTTTTATTAAAAAGTAAAAATAATGATTGGCTGTGTTTTCTTGTGTGTTCCACAAATCCCATTCTACACCCTGTAGAAAATTCCCATTGTTTCCTCCTACTTGGTCTCATTTCTTCTTTTGTGACCCCTTATGGTCCCCAGACTAGAATTCCCTTTGCAGGAGCAAGCATGTGGGAATTTGGGGAAAGCAAGTTTCCCCAGCAGAGATTTCATTTGGTGCAAGAGTTCAAACAATTGGTGTGACAAAACTTTACGAAAAGTCACAGTAAATTTGGGATTAAAAAACCCTGAGACAACCAAACAAGTGGCAACACATGAATTTTCCCTTCTTTTCCCTCCCAACTACAACACTTGCTAGAAAGAGCATTTGAAAAATCCTTCCAGGTTTTTGAAACCTTGTGCAAAGCCAAACATCTAAAGCTGCAACCTTTCAGCTGGGTGTAACAGGAACCCCAGCACTCGGTGGGGTTTAGTGCTGCAGCTGGGTCCCTCACACTCTTGGGATCAGTTTACTAGGGCTGGTTTTGTCTGCCAGATCCCAGTAGTCTCCCAGAATGTCTTTTACTACTGCAAAGCCATTTGTAGTTCATCTGATACTTAGCAGAATCAGCTCAAGCCCATTCTGTCAGTACTTCTGAAATTCTGGGCATGTTTTGAATATATTGGGCTTTACTCTTCTCATTTTTGTCACTTTTTCTTCTGCTTTGCTTGCTCTGGCACAAGCAGATTTTGTTTGTGCTTTTGAGTTGAGCTAAACTCTAAACCTGCTTTTCCTGAGTCATGAATAGTTTAATGAAACCAAGCTAAATGTTTCACATTAAATATGGTAAGAATAAATAAAAATTATTTGAAGGAATCCTGCTTGATGTTGTCACTGAGGCACTTAATATGAGCTGTTTCACTGAGAGTTATGTGGATTTAGAATCATAGAATGGGTTGGGTTGGAAGGAACCTTAAAGATCTTCTAGTTCCAACCCCTCTGCCATGGGCAGGGACACCTCCCACTAGACCAGGTTGCTCAATGCTTCATCCAGCTTGGCTTTAAACACCTCCAGGGGGTATCCACAACCTCTCAGGGCAACCTCTTCCAGTGTCCAGAAGCCAAAAAAAAGGGACAGATGAAGGTCTGACTACAGCAGAAGTGACCCACAGTCTTCTTGTTATATGTCAAGGAGCCCTCAATTTGCTGTAGGTAAGTATGGTCAGCATTTTAGGACACAAGCATTCCAAGACAAGGCTTTCTAACCAACTTGCTTGTTGGTTGACTACTAGAAATCATGTCCTGGAGCATTTGAGCAGCCACCAGAGCAGCAAGCTCACTCACCAAGAAGCAGCACTCCAAGAAGACCAACTCCACACAATCCACAAGTCTAAGGAACTTTGCTTTGTGTAACCAAATTTGTCACTGATGAGTGTGTCCCACCTCCTGGTGTGTGACCCTTTCCTGCTCAGGGTGGACTCACTTTGGAAGCTTCTGGCATTTTTGTTGGCAGCCCACATTCCCTCCCACTGTCCATGCCTGCCTTGTCATGTTTGTGAGCACACAACGATGAGGGGAGGGGAAAAAAAAATCCTACCTTGTTAAAGGCTGAGCTTGTTTGCTGGAAAAATGCCCATTTGCAGGTGAGAAATTGTCTGTCTGGGTTAGGACAAGGGAGCTAATTGTTGGGTCCTGTCTGGTTTGAAGTTTTGCTCCAAGCAATGTGGGCTCCACTGCTTCCTCCAGCAGAGAGTGTTGCTCAATACATCATAGAACCATAGAATCATAGAATAGTTTGGGTTGGAAGGGACCTTAAAGATCATCGAGTTCCAACCCCCCTGCCACCTCCCACTAGATCAGGCTGCTCAGTGCCTTGTCCAGCCTGGTCTTGAACACCTCCAGAGAGGGGGCATCCACAACCTCCCTGGGCAACCTGTTCCAGTATTTCACCACCCTCACTGTAAAGAATTTCTTTCTTATGTCTAGTCTAAATCTATCCCCCTCTAATTTATATCCATTGTTTCTAGTCCTCCCATCCGATATTATGTTAAAAATTCCTTCCCCTGCCTTTCTGTAGGACCCCCTCAGGTACTGAGAAGTTACTCTGAGGTCCCCTCTGAGCCTTCTCTTCTCCAGGCTGAACAACCCCAACTCCTTCAGCCTGTCCTCATAGGGCAGTTGCTCCAACCCTTCTCTGGACCCTCTCCAACAGCTCAATGTCCTTCCTATGTTGAGGGTTCCAGAACTGGATGCAATACTCCAGGTGGGGTCTCACCAGTGCCGAGTAGAGGGGTAAAATCACCTCTCTGGACCTGCTGGTCACACTTCTCTTGATGCAGCCCAGGATTTGGTTGGTGCCTTCTTGGCTGTGAGTGCACACTGCTGGCTCATGTTGAGTTTGTCATCAACTGACACCCCCAAGTCTTTCTCTACGGACCTGCACTCAAGCCACTCTCCACCCAGCCTGTGTCTGTGCTTGGGATTGCTTCGACCCAGAGTTGGTTTCTTGCCCTGGGTATTCAACTGAAAATTTTCTTTAATCTCATTTTACTGAAGCTGATGAGAAAAACAAACTATCTCTCAAAATTGGGTTTTGCTGCTTCCTCAGGATCTGCCAAGCAGCCTGCACCTCCCTCCAGGGGAATGCCTGCAGATGGAAGCAGGGTTGGGATAGTTTTGATGGAGTTTTCCTACAGAATCCTCATCAGTTTGGCCTTTGAGAGCCCTGATTGGTTTCTGTAGGGTGTGACAACATGTGACACACTTAGGCATAATTACTTTGACCTTTCTGAAAATTCTAAGGCTAGTAAGACCTTGTCATGGCAAAAAAATATGTTAAAAGTTGAATATTTTTAAAAATCTGAGTAATTAGGGGATGGGGATTGTGTGTGTGAGAGATTGTGACTCTGCACCAGCCCTGGCATGAATGAAAGAGAGATGAGGGATGGTCTCACACCAAAGCTCATGACTTGGAGGCAGAATCCATGAACTTTGCTCAGCCTCACACAGATTTATTTGGTGACCCTCTGCAAATCACTTAACCTCTTTCTGCCCACTGTCCATACAAGAAGGATGGTGTTTCTTAACACTTCATTCATTAGTGCTTATAAAGTATTCTGAGGTCTTTTAAGAGGAAAATGCTGCTTGTCTTTGAAGCCTTAATGTTGATTCATGTACAACTTCTGGGCTTTGACTTCCCCCAGCTGAAATAAAGGCTGTGGCTGAGAAAGTTCATTTTTAATATGAATCTAAATCTGCTCTGGACTCTGCCAGGTCTAGCAATTGCCAAAGAATATTGAAAATAAGTTTTGAAATGTTTCCATTTGGTGATGAATTGTGTGTGTAAGTGTACTTAAAGACATGTGAAAACTTCCCAGTGAAAGCCTCTTGATCCCACCTGCTGGGCCCTGTTGCTGATTTTTGAATGAAATTGAGGAAGATGTTGAGAAAAGAGCATTTTTTTTTTATTTTATCTTCCTAGATTTTCTGGTTACATTTAGAATTGTTAGGATATTAGTTATTCCAACAAACCTTATCATATTCAGCATGGTGGAGCATGTCATTTTCCATTGGCATCGTGGCATGAGCCAGTGTAATGTGTCAGAAGTGTTTTATTGCAGTGAATTTGTCATGTGAACAGGACAAGACAGGCTGCAAAATCAAATTTACCAAACCTACCTTTAACATACACTAAACAGGCTTACAGTGTGGGTCAGACACTGCCTAACACACTGAGTTTATGAGGGACAAGCAGTTTGATGGTCACCTCTTCCCATCTATGTTGTCTCTGGTTAGAATTCAGCTCAAGAGGGATGAACATTGAAAGAAGCACCCTGCTGAAGCTCTCTGGGCAAGGTGGAAAGGCAGTAGAAGCACACTTGGTAATCTCTTCTTGCTTTTGCCTTGTTAGGGCTGTAGCTTCTCATCTTCAGCAACACCTCATGTGACAGACCTCCCATCTTTCACTCTTACTGCTTCAATCCATCCTTCAAGGGGGAATCTCCTTGTGTCCACCAATAATGTGCTGGAAGAGAATAAAGTTTAACCATTACCAGGTTAATTTTAAACATTAAAAATAAAACCCAAGCACCTTTAGCTTCCTGTGGGGGTTTTATATCTCACAGAATATTGGGGATTAGAAGGGACCTCAAGAGATCATCTAGTCCTGGAGCAGGAACATCCAGACCAGGTCACCCAGGAAGGCATCCAGATGTGTTTTTAATGTCTCCAGAGAAGGAGACACTAAAAGCTGAGGTACTTGAGGAAGATGTGCTCTCTGCTTTTGTTTGCTGCCTGCAGAGCTTGGTTAACTCTGTAGAGTCATTGTTCAGCCATGCTCATTTGGAGGCTGTTGAGGAACAGCAATGAAGCCAAGATAATTCATTCAGCAGTCAAATATGTTAGCATTTATTTCAGCTGAATCTTAATTTACAGGAAAACTTCATCTATGATGATGATAATTATTTGGTAATTGTAAATTGAAATAAGCCTGTAATAGAAATGTTACTAAACTTCTTTGAGGGGCTGAGATTGCTGTTAAATCTCTTTTTTTTGTCTGGTGGGGAAAAGGAGAGGCACATCATCTGTGCAGAAATGAAAAATACATGGATTAGTTAGTTATTCTCTCTAAATCTCTGAGTTAGAGCCAAGGAAAAATNTTCCCATTTACATCCATTATTTCTGGTCCTCCCATCACATATCTTATTAAAAAGTCCTACCCCTGTCTTTCTGTAGCCCCCTTCAGGTGTTGATAAGTTACTCTGAGGTCCCCCTTGCGCCTTCTCTTCTTCAGGCTGAACAACCCCAACTCCTTCAGCCTGTCTCCAGCCCTTTGATCATCTTTGTGGCCCTCCTCTAGTTATTCAGAAAACACATGCTACAAATGGAGAAGGGACCTTTTGAGAGACCTGAGTAGTGAGTTTGCTTGTAGCATGCAAGGTGGAAAAATTCCTACTTGTTTTGTCAAGCAACACGAGCACATGCAGTTCCACAAAACTCTGGACACTATGGGGACAAAAGAGTTGATTTGAACCCCATTGGTTTGCTTTAGGTCCTGACCAGATTGATGAATATCTGGAGAAAGCTAGAAAGCTCAGAAACTCTGGTGGTGGTAAAGAAAGAGTAGACAGGGAAACCCAAATGTTACCTGTAAGTTGCCTGCTGGGCTGCAAACGGTTTTCTCTCAAGATATCTGGCAGGGGTCTGGTCTCCAAAGTGCTTTGGGTATTGGATTATGCACTTCTTAGTTGTGTATTATTCATCCTTCTCCTGAGTTGTTCCTGTACAGTTTGGTGTAGGGTCCCAAGGCAAGGAAGGAGAATCATAGAATCACAGA